>NW_020769345.1:249602-327880 GCF_900518735.1 Pseudonaja textilis | reverse complement strand
TATATATTCATATATATTATATATATTCATATATATTATATATATTCATATATATTCAGAAAATAGCATTCTTACCTGACCAAAAATATAAAGTAGGCCAATGGTCCCTCCAACCTGACCTCCAAGGACAGTAGAAATCATTGAATAGACTCCTCCGTTTCCAATGCTACATCGTTCACAAACCCCAATGCCAGACAAGATGGTTACTAAGGCGACCACAATGACAAAGGACACCAAAAACATGCCCATTAGAATTCCAGTGTTCCCCTGAAATGGAAGGGGAGGGTTGAAGCAAAAAAGAATATGATGTATAAATTAATAACTACACTAGGAGCACATTGGGGGAAGATGGCTGATATATAATCCATGTGAATTCATTGAAGTTACTTCAAACAGAAAGACTACTGTTTGTTATCAATTAATTAAGATTTAAGATTGGCTTGTGCACTGATACCATACCATTTCTACCTGTACTTTCATAATGAATTGGGATGTTTAAAATGGTAGGGATTCTTTTAAGACTAATTGAAAAATATGTCCTTTGCTGAAACTATCTATAAAGGTTAGCTTTCTTGAGCAAAGGAAGAAAGGTCAAGTGAGAAGGGTTTTTAACGTGCAACATTTAACTCTCCTGAAAACCATTCTTACGACCAAAACAGCCATACAGGAATATGGGATATGCTTAGTTTTTCAGAAATAATCAGATACAACAAGACTCTCCCTGCATCTGCATCTTTCACAGGCATCTACTTATAAAATGAAGCACAGCAGATAGAGTTTTACATCATGATCTTTGGATAAGGAAAGAACAAGTTCCTGTGTTCTTATATTTCCACATTTTTATCCTCAGAGGGACTTCCAACTATTGCCAGCGTGTAGATGTAAATAAAAAAGTGATCTCTTAAACTTTTCCTCTGAGCTTTTGAGATCCCTATTGTGAACAAATCCAAGCCTTTTGCTTCCTTCAGCTCTTCTTCAAAGCGCCCTCTGTGTTACTCTTATCGAGCAGGCGTGGTGTTCCTTCCTGTAGCAGCTCTCCAGAAGGGGAAGTGATTTTAAGCTTTCTGGCTAATTGTTGCTTTGTGCAGAGTATGTTAGACTATACTTATACCATCAACATATTTAAGTAGCACTCTAGGTTCATTGCCCATTTGAAATATATATCCAGTACACATAACTTAAAAAAACATGATGCAAGCTGCAACAATGCTTTCCTTTTCAAAAATAGCCCTTTAGGGAGGGAGTATAAAAGGACTAGATGCCGGCAGATGTGAACATGCTGAGTCCTGGCTCCAGTTCTCCTTGATCTTCTACAGCTGTCATCTAACACAGTGGGGGCAAGAAATTGAAATAGAATTTCATGAATGCAGCTGCATTCTGAGTAGACACTGGTTTGCAAAAAAGATACAGAAAAATAAGACAGGATTCAGCAACAGAAGTAATAACATTGAATGGAGGCTTATCAGAAAATCAGAAAAATGACTTTTGTAACAATGAACAAATGGACCCATGCATTTGCTAAGCAATGGTTGATTAACTATGGTTCATATAAACCACAATTAGTTGGATGTAGAAAACACAGAAAGCCACAGGGTAAAGAAAAATACTAAGACCATCCAAGCTGGAAATATTTCAACTAAGGACGAACCTAGTCCATCTCAGTTTCTGCCACTTGCAGTGAAAAATTTGTGATCTGATTTAGAGTCCAGCATATAAACTCACATATTCTTGGAAACAGGAGTCTTATATGAGTTTATTTATTAATTTCTATATAAATTTCTTTTGCACAGCAGCCAAATATTTGTAGAATTTTGGAAATGCAATTACCACCATCAACAATAGTGCTGTTTTAATACAAACCCTAGTTTATACTGGGTTACATGGCATCCATTAATTTCAACAGGTTGGCCTACTTATAAAACTCTTATGAAAATTTCAACTTTTGAATGTGACACACACATACCAATAATTCTGACGAAATATTTAATAAAATCAGGAAAAATGTTGCAAAAGAAATATATTTGATATATTTTTTAAAAATGAGTTGGATTACTATTTTACAGCCATTACCTGAGATGATACCAAATTCTTTAATGTTTGGAAAAATATGTTTCTATGGCAACATGTTTCACCTGAACAGTTATTTTTAATCAGCTTTATTACAACTATTCCAAGATATTTTATTTTTACATTCATAGAAAAACAGGAGAAAACAAAGTATCAACACAGCTATAAGAACTCTTATCATATTTTAATTGTCAGTGTTTAAATATTGAGAAAAATGGACATTTCAGTTTTATCTCTAAACTTTTGTAAATGGCTATTGGAGCTGCAATATTATGCAGCTTATTCTGAACTCGTTTTGAATTATTTCAGCAAGATTAATTTTTTAGAAAACCTGGGAAAGAGAACTAAAAGAAGGCCAGGGATGGATGCTATAGCCAAGTCTGATGATTTTATAAGATGATGCAGACCAATAACTGGGTTGTTGAAAATATACAGCTTACTGATCTGGGTACCATCATCACCTTGGCAGTTGTTTGCTCTCCAGTCTTGTTTCGATTTAGTTTCTGAACATTTTGTCACCACACTAGGTAACATCACCAGCAGGATCTTCCTATTCTCCTTAGCTTATAAATGTCTTTTGTGCCAGTTTGGTCAGTTGGTCAACAATTGGTTGATTGTTCATTGGGAGCTATATTTAAATTCTGAGAAGCTGATTGGGTTGCTTGTTGGTTGGTCGTTCGAATGGTGGCATTAAGAATTATTTTCTGACACACCAGGCAAAAGCCATTTTGTTACCCACATCTATTATAGCTGTATCAGTGATAGAAATATATTCTGCCAAAGTATCAACCTAGTTGCTACTAAATATTGAGAATTTAGCAAGCTGTTACTACCAAATGAACTCAACATTTGGTAATATCAGGGCTGGGGTGTTTTGGGACAATAGAGTTTTGCCATTTTCAACACATGAAATGCTGCTGTAGTTAAGTCAGCACAAACCCCTCTTGGCTTTAACACAATGAGCACAATTCATTATGTAGGAGATATATCAAAAGGATATATATTCCATGCATCTTATTGACAAGCTGGATTGTTCTTTCAGCTACTCCAACATATAAATCCTTGACATTCACATTATATCACAGCACAGTCCAACCAAAGATTAAGTAAATAAAATAAAAGACATGTAGCGCACAAATTATGTCTGGGATTCTTGGCGGTGGGGGGGGAGAGGAACAATCCTAATTACCTCCAGGGTAAAACCTTGATGCTCACAGCACACTGATCTACAATTATCTGATTCTAAGGCAAAAGCAATAGGGAAAAATGTTAATCACACAGCTCATTGCTTTAACAGTCTTCCCCCCCCAGCTTTGCATTCTTAATTTGGTTGTAGGATGAGCTGTTTGCCAGTATTCTAATGATGTATCTCTCTTCTTCATTATGCATTGGTTAACAAGCTGTTTAAAAAGCTAACAATAACTGCCAGTGGAGCAGCTGGTAATAGTTCTGCAGAGCAACATGCATTCGATGCTTTAAAAAAGGTCTGAGAAAAGATGCCCCTTGTTTCTGCAATTTGCTTTTTTTTAGGGAAGCAATTTTTATACAAGTAGCCTTCCCCTTTACGACCACAATGGGATTCAAAATTTCCACCGCTAAACCAGGGGGTGCACAATTTTAGATCTTTTTTGCTGTGTTTTTTTTAAGTGAATCAGTGCAGTTGTTAAGTGAATCATGTGGTCATTAAGCAAAGATGACTTTTTCTATTGGCTTCATGTGTTAGAAGCCAGTTAGGAAGGTTGCAAATGGTGATCGTGTAACCATGGGATGCTCAAATGCACACTGATTTCCAAGCACCTGAATTTTAATCACATGACTACGGGGTTGCTCCAACTGTCATAAGTACAAGGACTGCTCCTAAGTCACTGTTTTCAATGTGTTGTAACTTTGAATGGTCACTAAATGAATGGTTGTAAGTCAAGGACAAGTGCACACATTGTTTTTAAAAGAGCGGCAAAAATGAAACCACACAGCGCAATAACCCCTATGAGTTATTGCTTAATCCCATATACTTACAACTAGCCAACCTGTCCGTAGAAAGAGAACTACTCCAAAGATGTTAATCATACAGGAAGTAAAGACTCCATCCCATGTTCCAAAAAGCACTGGTTCCCAAACAAAAAGTTGTATTTTCCACCAAGGTTTGTTAGATGTCTGATAACCCTGAAGAGAAAAAAAAACTTTCAAGTTACTTTTAATTTGTCAGCTTCCTAAATATGGCACCAAAGCAGTAGAAAAATCCATACATGCCAAATACCTTGTACCAGAACATACACACCAAAGCTTTTTATATCTAAGTTTGCACATCATAAGTTAGAGTTTAATCATGGCTTATTGAACACTCAATAGTGACTGAAGCCACACTAGGTCTATGCAAAGTATTTGAATGAGACATTTGCAATATACGGAATCAGAGAGGGACATCCTCTTTTTGAAGCAGTGAAGCACCTCTGGTTTTTACACAGTTCCCGTGTCTTGTGAAACAACTCATACAAATGTTTTGCACAGCTTTCAATCACAAAATCTGTATTAGATGTAACCATTATGCAGGTAGTCCTCAAGTTAAGACTGTATTGGAGCCTGCCCATCACGATTGTAATTTGTCATGGTTGTAAATAGGGTTACCCATGAACCTGATCTGATTTTGTCTTTTTTATGATGGCTGTTAAGTGAACAGTACGGTCATTAAACAAATCCATGGTTTGCTATGGGCCATTTTTGTCAAAAACCAGTAGTAAATGATGCTTTGGGGCCAAACCATCATAAAATGCAGTAATGTCACTGTGGGATTCTACCAACAACTACAATATGGCTGCCGAACACTGAACTGTGGTCATGTGACCAGGGGTATGGGGACAATATTAAGCAGACTAAGCACATGCTTAGGGCACCAGGCCCAAAGTGGGCACCACAAAGTTGAGGGGGAAAAAAACAATGAAGATTTGTAAAAAAATCTTGTATGTACAAAGGAGAAGGGCACCAAGATTTGTCAGTGCTTAGGGCACCAGTGAGCCTTAATCCACCACTATAAATATCCCCAAGTAGGTCCATCTTAACTTCAATCACTAAGGAACCAGTCAGAAGTCAAGGGCGACCTGTCGTTTAGTACCATCTGTGAATCCACTCTATTTCGAGAAAGATTCTGGATAAATGATGTTGAAAGTTTTTATGGATGGTTATTTCACCAGAATTCTGTCACAAACACAAGATGACTTCCTTGAAGAGAGATAGTTTTCCAAATTTTGTTCAGCATTTATACTTGCCACACTATGTGTGAGCAGACTACTCTCTTGGTCTTAAAAGAAGGAAAATAAAATATTGTACAATTAATCTCTTAGGAGTGATTGGTGGCAACCTTTTTTTTAATTCTTAAATTGATGATCTAATTATTTTGTAAAAAGCTAGGAATTAGCATGGACCAATTTCATAGTATATAAAAAAAATTGATATGAAAAAAAGGGAAAAAATCTTTATAGAATAGAATACTTTATTGGCCAAATGTGATTGGACACACAATTATAGTTAGTCCTTGACTTACAACCAGTCGTTTAGCAAACAAAAGTTACAACCTATCTGAAAAAAGGGACTTACAACTCTTATCTGAAGTGCTGATACAGTTATGTGACTGCTCTTCAGAAACTTGGCAACACAAACACATTCATAGCTATTTGCAGCATCCTGCAATCACGATTGCTTTTTGCAATGGTTTTGCTGAAAACTGCCGGTTCTGGTTGACAGTAAACCAAGTGTTCTTAGTGAACAATGGATTTGTACTTACGACTGTGATGTTCATACAACAACCATGGCGTTCACTTAACAACCATTGGAAAATCAAGCCAGTCATATGACCAACACATTTTATGCAAAAGACCATAAGGAGCAGGCTGTCTTATAGTTGTATTATGTTTAGGTCTAGCTGTATTCCATTATGCTCTTAGTCCTGCAAGGTCTCAGAAGGCAGAACTCGGTTGATATATAAAATATAAGCCTTCTTAACATACCTGTTTGGCTTCTTCAAGAAAAAGTTCTTGCACATGCCCATCACTTCTCATGCTGGTCCGGACATGGGGCAGAAATGTTCTGCTTTTCACATTGGATGGTTCTGCCATGACAAAGATAAGCCACTGCAGGGAGAGCTCCAGGTCAACTATCATGCCCAGATGAATCCTTGTAGGAGTAAGATGTGCCCAGCAGATGTTTCATGGCTTTATGTCAGCCAGGCTTGGCAGAAACTCAGGTTACTGTCACCTTAACACATATTGACACAACCAGGTTTCACTGAAGTGAAAGAATAAAACTGGAAATAAAAATAGCATATTATAAATTGTTTGTATGATATGATGGCCTGAAAAAGACATTAAGGCTTATTATGCACCTATGTGAAGGCTAGATCTGGTTTTACTTGTCCCCGCTGTGCGGACTTGCTTCCCTAATGCTTCACAGTGCACCAGCATGAAAAATAAATACATCTTCAAGTCAAGCTTGATAGCCATTAAATATTCTTGGCAGCAGTGTGGGTTTGCCATATGCACTTTTTTCCAGGATGTTTTTCAACTTGTCAATAGCTCTGAATTTCCTATGGGAAACCAGGGAATTGATCTATGCAAGAAGGTCTAGCCCTACTTAGCTTCCAACCCCATAGAAAGTCAGGTAGAAGCTGCTACATGCGGAGACACCCAAAAGAGAGTGATAAAGAAAAACACTGCCCATGAGTTAGCAGATGGAAGGAATGTAAAACTAAACATTCTTAGTTTTAGGAAAGAAGATGGAAAGACTTTGTTGAGCATATAGCAGAAGAGCAATGGTTTTATTTATTCTTTTCTTGCACCTGGAAAAGGAGCTTATGATTTCCAGATATTATCTAGAACTGCCAGTATCCCTATCCAGATTATCTGGAGTTGATCATCGCTGTAATTCTGCAACAACCTGATTATCAACTTGAAGCTCAAATCTTGCCATCTTGCCTTCCAATTGGGGCAATATTTCTCCTTATCCTTTCTGTCTTATAGCTGCTTGTTGCCCCCTGAGTTTATCTAGTGCGCTAAACTGTGTTGGGAAACTGGGTTCACAAATCATACTGGCTGACAAACTTCCTGTGAAGCTGAATTGAAGCAGTTAAAGTTCATTGATTTCCCAGTGCTTATTCCCCTCCAGTGGAAAGAAAGAATCTTTGCAAGCCACCACCACCCTTGCTGTTTTTTTTTTTTTTTCAGCGTTACTGTGGCTTCACACAGGGAAGAGAGCAGCAGGGAGTGATGAACTTACAACACAAAGGAAATTTTTTTATGCAAATCAGTAAGGAAAGTAAAATGTCAGGCTGCTTTTAAAAAGAATCCAACAGAAAGCTGTAAGCAGAAATTTTATTTTGCAAAAAGCTTCACCATTATTTCCAACATTCATTTGGCATGGTAAAATGCTTCCAAGAAAAAGCAAGAATCAAATGAATATTTCTAGGCGCATCCATTGGAATGCTTTATGTTCCCAAGGGATCCGTTTACTGTAATGATGTGGCATTCAGGGAAAAAAAAGTCAAGTAACTCACGAAGAGAAATGCATATACAGAAAGCAATTGTTCTAGCATTCTGAAAAATATGAAAATTGATACCAACTAATTTTCAAAGGATGGCTGAGAAGCCCAAAGTGATGGATGAAACTCAGTCTCCTTTAACATTCACTTTAATATTTGACTTCTTTTTCTTTCTCTCTTTCTCTCCCCATCTGTTTCTAGCTGCCAGGGAACAGATAGACAATTATTAAAGGTGTAACATGATTGCGTGCAAAGGTCTTTTGATCTCAGAGCAAGAACTGTCTGTGAGCCAGTTTTTTTATGCCTAGCCTTTCTTTAACAGGATATGCACATGACATCCATATGAATTTAGTCTGAAACAGGATTTTTTTCAGAAAAATTAGCTGCCTGACTTCATATGTATTATGTAAAAATCCTATAAAACTTGGAGCTGGTTCACATATTACACTAAATTAAGCTGTACTATGTGGTGGATTTTCTGTGTTTTGAATCACTTGTGTGAGATGGGTGTTTCTATAAATCATATAAATAAATAAATGAGCTATATCTAATAATGGTTTACAAATAAGTTATAAATGGCCGGTTCTGCTGTACTGAAGCAGTATGGGTTACTGTGATATACAGTGAGCCTTCCTCTTAAATGAGAGTGTATTCAACTGAATTTGACTGTGTCTTTACTTATTATCAATAAACTTTTGGAAATCTTTCAATACATCTGTGGAGCTCTCATTGAATTGCTGATAACTTTGCAAATGTTCTCTTTTTAGTAAGGTTCTATTTTCCTTGGGACTTCATCAGACAATAGTTTTACACAGCTGTATTAAAACTTTTCTTTGTTCAAGCAGCTGTTACTGTAACTTCAGTCTTGTATTATTTGGCTTATTTTTTTGTGGGTTCAGCCACCAATTTGGAAATGTTGCTGAGATTTTTATTTGAAGGGGATTTTTCCTGATTTTATGTATATGTGATCATTCATCATTGCTGTCCCATTCATATATACAAATAAAAAATATACACATCTGCATTTAGCTTTATTATAGTGTTCCACTAAAGTCCCAGAGCAAACCACTAGCTGGTAAAGACCAGATTGTTTTGAACAATTGATGGGGAATGAGAGGCTGGATATTCATTTTTGGCAGCCTCTTTTCATATTCGTCCTTAATAACTTTTTAAAGTTTGTTCCATAGCTTCTCTGTCTATCAAAAAGATTCAGGATGTCACAACAATTCCTGCATCTGCAGCTAAAAAACATACCTATCTCTTTAACTGTTATTCAAATAACTTGGTTTCTGATCTTCTCACCATCTTGCATCCCTCCTCTGAACTTACAGTTTGCCACTGTCCTTTCTGAACTACAATACACAGAATTAAACACTAGGGTCTGATCAAGGCAAAGCACAGTGGCATAACTGCTTCTTGTGATCTGGATTCTGTTTCCATTAATACCTCCTAAAAAAGCAAGTGCATCACACCGCTGAGTTCATGCTTACCATGTGATCTCCTAGAACATCCAAATTCTATTCATTACTTTGCCAAGCCAGATCCTCTCCCCCCATCTGTACTTGTACCTTTTTTTTCCCTCATCACATGCAAGATTTTATATTTATCTGTGTTAAATTTAATCCTGTTTGCTTCAGCCCACTGTTCAAACCTGTCTAGAATTTTTAAAATCTTCTCCTTCACTTCTAAAGCATCATCCACTTCTAGTTTTAGATCAGCTGCATATTTGGTAATCATTTACTCAACCGCTTCATCCAGCTTATTAATAAATCATTGAATAGCACAGAGCCCAGGGCCGAATCCTGTTGCATTCAACACAGTAGAACTTTCCAATGTCAAGCTATTTGTAAGTATTTCTGAATGCAATTGTTCAGCCAAGTACGAATCCATTAAGAATTCTATCGAGACCGTATTCTACCATTGTATTAATGTCAAATGCTTTGATGGGATCAAGATATGCTTTGTCCACAGCACTTTCCCCAATCTAATAAGATAATATGTCAATCAAAAAAGAAGATAAGGTTAACGTGGAATGACTGTTTGTGCAAAATCCTTGCAGGCTCTTGTTAATTGTTGCATTACTCTCCAAGTGCTTATAAATATGTTTTTAAGAGTCTATTCAAAGACCTTGTCTACAATGGATTTTATATTAATTTCTCTGACCTATTTACAAAGGTGGGAGCCTGGTAAGGTTAGTCTGTCTTGGTTTCTCTATTGCTTCTCTGCTGCTGAGAAGCAAGCACAATCTTGATATGCTACTTTATCATAGTCTGGTCTATATAGTTATTAGATCTATTGCTTAGGCATGTCCAAAAATAGTACACCTGTTTATTACCCAATGCTAGGGCTATCACCTGGCCTGAAAGATGAATGTCTCTGCTGCTATCTAATGATCTTAGTCTGAATATGGTAGCTTTATCAGAGACAGCCAGGTTGTCAATATTTAATTTATATTAAACAAGCAATTGGATCAAAATTTGCAATTCTAGAAACATGTATTTTAAAGACTACTTGTGCAGTAAAAAGTTCAGGTAATATAAAAGCTGAATTAAATTAATGAAAAAAACTGACCAATCTCCAATGTGAAAATAGTTCCACATCCATCACAAAAGAGAATGGCCTTAGAACAAGATACAGTAACTGGTGGCTTTTCCGATTTGAGCTCCAAGGTGCCTGTTGGAAGCACACCACAATAACAAAGGGGATTTTAACTATCTTGACGTTAACTGGGAAACAAACTCTGAACCAAGTGGAAGATCACACAAATTCCTGACAAACTTTGTCTCCCAAAAGATAGAGAAGGCAACAAGAGGGTCAACCATACTGGACTTATCACTAACAAAATTCTCACTAACAAATGAAATTATGGAAGGGGTTGAAAATTACAGGAACCTTGGGAGTGAGTGATCATGCAATATTGGAATTCAACATAATGTAAGCACATGGGAATAGGAAAAAGTCAAACTTTAAGAACTCCTGTAGAGATGATCCACATAGACAGTACTGAGCCTAACAGATCCATGCTTGTATGGATCAGAGCTTGGTCCTGATTATAGAAACCTGGGGACCCTGTCCAGTAAATTTGCCAAAATGATGAAGATGTTAATACTGCTAAAAATAAATAAATCCTAAATCTTATGTGCTGTGTTTGCTTGTAGTATATGATCATAGGCAAAAGTAGGCATATGTGTCATTCCCACATATGAATGGTCAAGTCTGTTATAGCCAGTGTCTGTACGACAGGCAATCATGTTCTACTCACTTAGTCACAATGCACCCTCCCACTCCAAAAAAAATCCCATGGAGCTCTAAGTTCCCAGTTTACAGGGCTGCCTGCAGCCTTGTTCATTTTAAGGCCCTTAAATAATAAAATCTTTAATAAAATCTTCCTAAGACATGGTTACTGCGCCTATTCAACTGCTTGGACTGCAACTTGAAGACGTGTGGACTTCAACTCCCAGAATTCCTCAAGCTAGCTGTGCTGTGCTGGAGAATTCTGGGAGGTGAAGTCCACACGTCTTCTAGCTGCCAAGGTTGAGAAACTCTGGTTTTTCCACTGTAACAAAATACCGGCTATTTTTCTAAGTGGGCGTTTGAGAGGGAGACTTTTAAACTGCGCGCTGGGAAGAGGCGGCCGAGGGGTTCGCGCGACCCGTCCTCACCCACGCAGTCAACTGCAGTCGCGGAGAGGGCAGCCTTTCCCGTGTGGGGTGGAGGCCACTTTGGGCGGGCTTGGCTCCTATGGACCGTGATGAGGCAGCCTGCCAAGAAAGAGACCCAACCCACGCTGCGACGTCGGGCGGCGGCGGTTTCCTGGATCCGGGAGCCACCTGTCCCAACTTTCCTCCCCTCCCGTTTCAGGCGGACCCATTCAGAGCCTGTCCTGAAATTAGGGATTTGGGAAATTAGGGAAAAGCGCCTCCTCCTCCTCCGAAGCTTTGCTTGAGTCTTTCCCGCTCTTGCCCCTTAGACGCCGACTTCCCTCCCTCTTCAGGCGGGCGCGAGGGGCGACTCTCCCTCGCCGCCCCTTTGCTTGACCTGCTCGCACCTGCAATCCCGCCGCCCTGAACCATCCTAATTGGGGCGGCCCAGCACTCACCTGTCTTCTTTTGCGCCGGGTGCAGAAAAACCCGAGGCAGCCGCCTCGCCTCCTTTGCTGGGCAGTCTGGCTGCCACGTGGGCTGACCTGTGGGTGGCTCTTTATGGGGCAGGAAGGGCGATTTCCAGGATGTTTGCTCTTATTTTGGCCCTCCTCTTTCTTTATTTCTTTCCCTTCCTTCCTTTCTTTCTTTCCTTCCCTCCTTCCCTTTCTTTCTTTCTTCCTTTCTTTCCTTCCCTCCTTCCCTTCCCTCCTTTCTTTCTCTCCTTCCCTTCTTTCCTTCCCTCCTTCTCTTCCTTCCTTCCTTTCCTTCCCTCCTTTCCTTCCATCCATCCTTCCTTCCTCTTTCCTTTCTTTCTTTCCCTCCTTCCTTCCTTCCTTTCTTTCCTTCCCTCCTTCCCTTCCTTTCTTTCTTTCTTTCTTTCTTTCTTTCTTTCCCTCCTTCTTATACTTCAGTTAATCTGCTTTAAATAAATAAATCCTGTTATTAAACACTTTGCAATCATGTTCATTGATGCATTATTAATGACTGAACAAGGGCACTGTGAATATTGAATATTTTCAAATCTGATTTTGTAAGTTGGTTTTGTTTTCAAGGGTGCATCTGGGGGTATATTCACATCTATTGCTGTGTATGGAAAGAGAGGAGGAGACAAGGGAGGCCAAAGCAGATAAAATATGCGGTTATGTAGATTTCTTCTACTAAATGACTTAATAGAAACTGGATTTTATATTTCAATTACAGGGAACCAAAAAACCCCAGAAAACCAACATAAAGAAAGGGATCGTACTTTGACACTGTGTTGGCTGTCATGATAAACTTTTTAAAGAATTTTATTAATGAATCAACTTACTCCTTTTTTGTTGCTTTGAACTAGCTTTGAATCCTGAAATTTCCATTTCTCAAAAGAAAGAGGCAAATTCACTATATTTTATTCTTAATTTTCTCATCAATTTTTAGAATAGTTCATTTATAGCACAGAAAAAGGAGAATTGGTAACTTGAAGCATCGTTAAGCTCTTAATGAATTTATCCAGGCTGTTGCCAAAGTTAAGATATATAAAATAAGACTAACAGCAAATGCTAGCTTTTATAAATATATTGTGTATCACCAACAAATATTATCTGAAGGAGACATGGTTGGTCAAATATTTCCTAAGATAATATTTTCCGAATGCTGTTATTGAATACTTTGTTTTGCTATAATGGAAGTAGAAAAACAGTATTTTGAAATTATATTAGAAACATTTGAGACAGAATACATCTACCAGACCATTAATAGTTCATTTTTGTCTCTTTACAAAATATTAGCTATCTTGCTGAGGAAATTAGTTTACTTGTTCTTCAAACAGCTTTGCAGTTTGTTTAGCTTATGCACTGACAAATTGTCCAACCCCCTCCTCCCATTGCATAGAGGAAACTGAGTTAAGCACATCCTGATCTCGTGTAAATTGTCTCCTGGAGCAAAGAATGCTTCCAAGGCATTTTATAGGTCTAACAGGAACTGTGGAAACACTAAGATGGTTTGCAGTAGAAAAAAAAAAATCTAACACCACAAATCGGTGTCTAAGCACAGACAACATAAGGCCCACCCACTTTGAATTTTTTTTAGAAGCATGAAGAATGCAATTCACAGCTTTAAGTGATAGTTCAAGTTGATCTGAAACTTCGATGGCAGAACATTTGGAGAGAGAATTCTGTAACTGCAGAGATGAGGAGAAAATCTTGTTCTTTTCCCGCTGCAGGCAATTTTCTCTCACACACCTTGCTCCTTTTGACTCATAGTTTCCTTCTGTCTTTCCCCTTGTGGCTTTCCTGTCTTTTTCCTAAGAGCAACCAAGAAAGGGTAGAAAACTCTTAGCAAGATCTAATTTCATTACCCATAGATCTTAATTAACCAAAGAGTTCCACTGGCTCATTCCCTTAAGGTAACCTGGAACTTGTGGCATTGTAATGGGGGAAAAACATTACAAATGAAGGCATTGCAGATATTTTGTCTGTTAATTAACCTTGTTAACCAGCCAGCTGTTGAGGTCTCTCAGTCATTTACAGGTCAAAACAGAAAAAAAAACTTGTTAAAATCAGATATATTAACATCGAAATGAAATAACCAAGTGTGTGTATGTATATAATTGTAATTGTTAAGTGAATCATATGGTTGTTAAGCAAATCCAGATCTCCCCATTTGCTTGTCAGAAGCTGCCTAGTACGGTCGTAAATGGTGACCACATGACCTCAGGATGCTGCAACTGTCTGTTGAAAGGCTGCTTAAAATGCCTTTCTTCTGAGGATTCATTTTCCTGCTGGGAGAGCTCCGGTGCAAGGATACAGACAACTGCTTGAAAGCTGGTTCTTTTTATTTTTCAGGAAGGCGAGAGATAGCAAGAAGTCTGCGTTCCTGGGGCTAGCTCGCTTTGTATGATAAGCCCCTGATTTTTTATACCTTTTCTCCTTTTGTGTGTGTGTGTGCTTGTGTTTGTATTTCTTAATGTTTTAAATCCTGTCAGGGGTTGTCTTCATTTCCACCGGAGGGTAAACTCCACGTGGTGGTTTGATTGGATTATCAGTTTCGTCTTAATGTTTTCTTATATTTGTTTTGTGGCAATCTCCTGTCTGTCTCCTTTGCAATATATTTTGTGTCTATTTGTTTTGCTGATTTGGCATGACCTGTTGTTTGTAAGGGATTTCTTTTTCTTGTTTCCCTAGCTTTCTTAATTACTTGGCTTTTGTCTAGGGGGCTTCTTTCAATACCTTTTATTAAATCTCTTTTCCTATGCCAGTTTGTTTTATGGCTGTCCTGATGTTCCCTCTGGGCTTTTCCTGCTTGGGTGTCACCACTGTCCTCATGAAGTTCCCTTTCCACATGTCAAAAACACAATCCAGTTGCCAAGCAATTTCAATCCTGTAACTGTAGGGATGTCGCGACAATTGTAAATGTGGGGACCAAGTCTTTTTTTTTTTTCAAAGTTGCTATTGCAACTTTGAACAGTTACTAAAAGAAGTAGTTGAGGACAACCCAGGACAACTCTAGGACTCTCCTACCAGAGCATCAAATAGGACTTACAATTCTTCCAAAAATTGGATGTCCTAAAATCCAGCTCTTGCCCAAAGAAAAATGGTGGTTGAATTGAAAAGTATGGTACTGAATTGAACGGTATCAAGCAGACAAAAGGAAATAGAAAACGTGGCTACAAAATGTTGCAGTGAAGCTCCCTAACGAATGCAGTATTTTTAGGGCAGCAAGTTGCTACAGCAACAGCCCCTTGCCAAATTAGTAAGAACTTTCACAGTAAAGTAGGCATCCCACAGGATCCTAGAATCTAGTAAATAGGAGGCATGGGTGGGAGGGGGAGCCAAAACCTTGCAAATTTTAAACAAAAAAAAAGGGGGGGGGAAGCTGTTCCAAACAATTATTAGATTAGAAACAGCAATTATGATAAATAGGAAATAGCAATTATGATAAATAGAAAAAAATA
Organism: Pseudonaja textilis; assembly: GCF_900518735.1. Next base: position 312,711 of record NW_020769345.1, on the reverse strand, counting down.
TAGTTCCAAGAGAAAATGGTAAGCCAAGGAAAGTCCAACTTGGTCCTCTCTGTAAGTGATGAGCTACAACTTCCATTGTCCATAGCAGGGGTGTCAAGCTGGGGTGCTTAGACCTGGCCTGCAGGGCTACCCTGGAAACAGCAAAGGACCGGCCTGTGGTGCTTCTCAGCAAAAACAGCTCCGTTTTTACTGGCAGAGGATTGTAGGAGGCCGTCACAGCCCAAAATGGAGCTTGGGAGTCCATTTTCACTGGCAGAGTGCTCAGGCCACCACAGGTGCCCCTGACAAGAGTGATATTGAGCTGGCCATGCCCACCCCAGCCACACCCACCCTGGCCCCCGAGGTCAAATACAACCCTGCTGTGGCCCTCAATGAAATCGAGTTTGACACCCCTAATTAGCAATACTTGACATAGCTGATGAGATTTGTGTTCAGTGCATCTGGAGAATGCTAGGTTGAAACCTTTGTATAATAGGTACATTGTATCTGGTCGGTTTAAAACTATCAACCTTTATTTTAGCAATGAGAACCATGTGGTCTAAGGCCATATGCCATTCTTGGCTCACTTTCAAAAGTCCGCTGGAAACAATTTGATCCACCCTTTGACCAAAGCTATCTGTTGCTTCTCTTCCCCCGGTAGCTTGGGAGAGAGAACATGGCATCTGAAAGAGTATGAGATACAGAAAGGGGAACAATTAAGAAAGGAGAACAAACAAGAAAGAACAGGTGTCAAAAAAAAAACAACCCACCACCCACCCACACACACACACACACACACACACACACACACACAAAGGAGGAGAGGAATGGCATCAGCTGTTTTAGGCTGTGATAACATCCTGTGTTGGATTCATTTCCACCTCCCAAAGCCACCTGGGTAATGCGACTGGAATGTTTTTTGTTTAAGTTTCATCTCTGCTTTAAGATAGCTACTGATAGCATAGAAATGACTTTAATTACTATCGTACACAGAAGAACAAGGTTTTCTTTAAAAAAAAATAGGAACCATTGTTTCTTTGATTTCAAATAATTCAGATTTTGGATTGACTTGGTTTTGTTATGAATAGGCTTTGACTAAAGAGTCACCTGAGGATACGAATACTGTAGTTCTGAAAGAGATTTGAAAGTATATGGTTTCCAGTGATTTTGTCTTTTATATAGGTAGGTTGCCTGGTCCCTATGTATGTCCCCTTTGCACTTGTAATCCTCCATTTGTGGCTCCCAAAGCATTCTTAGATTGTGCTGCCAGATTTTAGTGGGGAAATGGCCATTTCTCAGTGATGTAATTTTTAGTTCAAAAACACCAAAATAAAAGTAGGAATGGGAGTGTATGGGATGTTGTTCATCCCACTCCAAATCCAGAAAATCTATTTAAAAATAGCCTGAGTAATTTACTCTTTCTAGTAAAGTCACTGGCTCACTGGAAGACCTCCTACAGTGGGCAAGTAATTTTTATGTATTTTATTTATTAAACTTGTATGCTGTCCATCTTGCCAGATGGGCCATGTTGAGAGGAAGAGAAAGATGCAAGCTCATTAGAGGTAGACGATTATGGGACAGTTGCTTTTTTTGAGTATCGGAGACACACAGCTACTAAATTTGCCTCTATTCTGCTTTGAAGATATAATTTCTAAAAGGAACTAAATAGTGATTACTCTAGAATGTTGGGACACAATTGGACAGAGCAGCAGTGAGTAATAAAAAGTAACACTGCACAATTGGAACACAGTTGGAGACAGCAGCAGTGAGTAATAAAGAGTAACACTGCCCTAACTATAGCAGTGAGATACTTCCTTGAGAGAGCTGTGCAGATATGAATAAAGACATAAAACTACGTATTTGTCAGCAATAGGAGTCAAAATATTGCAGAAGTTCAAGGGAGAATTTAGGAGGCTCAAGGGCAATTAATTTTCCCAAAGGGCCACGTAACAAACTGGGACAGTTAAGGAAGGCCAAACCAATGTAACCTGCTTTGATGTTCTCAAACTCCATCGCCTCAACTCCTTAGGCTGCTACAGGGAAAGGGGAAGCACTGCATGGGCATCGAAACGCACTTTCTCTCCTCACCCTCCCGCAACCACCAGCCAACTAAAGGAGCACAGGGTGACTTTGCAAAGCTGGACCCGACTCGGCTTTTCCTGCCCCCTGTGGTACACTTATTTACTTTTGATTTCTAATTTCCGATTGACCTCATGTGGGCTGGAGAAAGACAGCCAAAGGGTTGGATGTGGCCTGGGGGTGATAAAATGCGCAGGTCTGCTCAAGAGGATTCTTTTCCGCCAAATGAGCTTGTCTTCTTGCCATTATCAAGGCAGTTCGTTTCCTTCTCCTGCCTCCCTTTCTCTAGAATCGATTCACATCAGAAATTGGGTGAAAGAAATTAAGGCAATTGGAGGCTGGGTTCCTTCTTATTGCTTGCAAGCTTGAAGAATGCAGATAAGCCGTTCAGCAAGATGAATGGCAGGAATGTTGATGGCTTCCAAGATCTGTTCAACAACATAGATGAGATTAGAATATGGAAGTATGGAGCATAAGTGAGTATTATTTTTTTGTTCTTCAGTAATCTGAACTCCTGGGACTTAAAAACTCCTCACAAAATAAAGAGCAGTTTAAGTAAAGACAACAGAGAACCCAGCCAGTACATGAAAGGGCTTGAAGGAGATCAGATACAACATGACTTGCAACAAGCTCTTCCTTGCCTAAGAGCAAACTGTGGCTGTGTCTCTATGATGTGCTAAACCAGAAAGGTCATTTAATCTGCGAGGGCATCACCGTTTTACTTCCTGTTGCCTGTGTATTTTTAAATCAGTTTTGCTCCTGAACATGTTTTCCAAGCCTAACTACCCTTCTGAATTTCTGAAAATTCAGGGCTGTTGATCAAGGTTAAAAAAAAAAAAGATTGCAAACTTAATTCTGAAAGTCCACAATGGGTTGGCTTCAAGTAAGTCAGCACACCAAAAAGTGTAGCTAAAGAACTGCAAGTGATCATGGATAAAGTATCTGTACATGCAGACTTGTTTCTGAAGGATAATTCCATCAGACATTAAAACCAGACAGACAGGAAACTGACCCCCAACAATACCAATAGAAAATCAACAGAGCCAAGTCAATAACCAGGGAGGGCATCTTTAAAAAAAAAACCCAACAATAACACAGGAACTAAACAACTGAGCACCATAAGTGGCCACTCATATCTCACAGCATAAGTCATTCGAAAACATTATTAATAAGCTACAGAATATACTAGACAATGACACTACACTGTTTCAGGCATTGGGCGGTGGGCCCAAACTTGCACAGACACAACCACTCAACTTGAAGCAGATTCTCACAAACAGCAAGAAACAACAGGACAAAATGCCGATCATGGGAACCAGACTCTGCAACAAATCCCAGACATTTACTTTGTCTCCACATCTACAACAACAGCAGGCCCCAACAAGCCTATAAGATTAGAGGTGTTTCTCCTCCAATAAAATTTGTCCCTCTGGATTCCATTTAGGATAAACAGAAGACATTTTGTGCAAAAGAAATGAGGTTAGCATCAAAATCAGACAAGGTAATGTCAAAGCATTCCAACTTCTCAGGAATCTCCATAGTGACAGTTTTATAAACTTTAAAAGCATCATCAAGTGAGAAACTGTTGAACTCAAGAAACTTCAAATGTTCAGGGAATTTCAGGACAGCTCAACAAATACAATGGGTTTTAACACATTACAATTGTCGATTAATAAAGTAATTGTAATCTGTCTCCCATGTAACCTGTATCCATGTAACCTTTCCCATCTCATTCTAATCCTTCTTGAATCCAGATTTCATAGGTGATATGTGGAAACCAACAAACAAAGATGTCCCAAAGGTCTTTTTTTTTTTTTCAAAAGGCAACTGGACCTTCTTGGTGTTTTCTTTAAAAACGTTTTGCTTCTCATCCAAGAAGCTTCTTCAGTTTGGAACAAATGTACAGCATTTGTACTAAAATAAATGTTGGCGAAATCCAATTGGCTCTGTCTGCTGGAGACAATTGACAGAAAAGATTACCCTCTTTCTACTACACATTCTGCACCCTTAAAATATATTCCTGAGGGCTTGAGGGGAAGAAGAAAAAAGGAAGAAAATGAAGTTAGCATGCTGCATTGGGTATCACCAGACTTGGTCCAGACAGTCCTATTCTTTAGAGGGTGAAGAAAATAATAATAATGGACTTGCATTAGTAGAAATAATCAATAGAAATAATTAATGAAGATTCCAAAAGAATTATTAAAGTATACAAACAGTTTATAGCCACCATCCTATGTCAAGTAACATCTTACCTAATCAAATCCTGGAGAATACCATAACTGAATTCTTCCATTCAGTTTCATAGACCATCTTATTAAAACCACTGCAGGCGAAAACATTGTTTCAGACTCTTTTGGTGGTACAAAAAGATTCAAATCCAAAGACAGTACTTCTACTATGGTACTATTCGGTCAAAGAATGTGACTATATTGCAGCTTTGTTGCTATATTCTTCATATAGTATCATTTAGGCACATGGCTGTTTGAAAAGGATGCCTATGTCAGGCCTTTCATCCCAATGGCTTCCGACCAAGGGTGACAATTGTAAAGCTGTGGCCCCTATAGCTACTTCAAATCATATTGCTCTGTTTTTAGGCACAGAAGGAGCCATGTAGTTTCCTGTCACTTTGAGGCCCAAAAGAAACAAAAACTGTACTGTAAGCCAGTGGTTCCCTACCTTTCTGGCTTGGTGGACCAGTGGGATAGGGGAAGAGGGGACGGTTCTCGGCGTGAGTGGCAGGTGCATGGGGGACCACCCGCCACTCACGCAAATGGAGTTTCGTGTGAGTGCCTGCCACTTGCAATTAGAGCTGCATGTGCACTCACCTGCCGCTTATGTGGCCCGGTTCTGAACAGGCCATGGCGTGGTAGTGGGTCAGGACCCGGGGATTGTGGACCCCCTGGTGTAAGCCTTAAAATAGGCTTAATTCATATAAACATGTAATTCCACCCCCCTCGTTCCTGAAGGAGAAAATGGTAAATTCCAGCTGAATGTGTGCTGCAACCACTTGTTCTCATTCTATTAGTGTGATGGTATATGGGATTTTCTGCAGCAACAGCTAAAGAAAACATTAATTTTCCTTCCAGAACATTTGGCTGTAAGGGGTAAAAGCATAGCATTTATCTTTCCTTTTTTAAAAAAGGAAGCCAATCCCACAGCGCACAGCAAAAATGAATTTCTGTACGGTATCTTGGTGGGACCCAACTGAACTCACCAATCCAGTGAATTTATAACTTGTAATTCATGCTGTGATATGCAAATTGGCTTATATTGAAATGGCATATATTTATAAGCACTCTGTTTAGGTGTCTGTGGAGATACTCAATCATCCAGGTCATGGCTCTCCCAAAGGTGCTTTTACCAAAAGGCAATGGGACTTTTTTGTTGTTTCTTTGAAAATGTTTCATTTCTTATGTAAGAAGCTTCATCAGTTCTAACTGATTCCCCACCACTCCTTCCACATTGGTCCACCACTTATTCCCCACAGTCAGAACTGAAGGTGCTTCGTGGATGAGAAGCGAAATGTTTTGAAATTTTAAAAAACCCAAGAAAGTCCAGTTGCTTTTTGTAAAAAGCACCGTTGGGACATCTGTGTTTACAACTGTTACCCTAAACAATCCTTGTTTTGTAATGTTTGATTGAAAAAGATAAATCTTCCATACATAAAATATAGTTTTTGAAGTCCTATCTTGAGCAAGAAGGAGTGATCAATGTCATTTGTAACCTTATCATCTAGAATATAACTTAGTAAAAAGAACTAAAATATTAACATTAGTATTAAATGCATGCTGTTGTTAAATAATATTAAGACTACCAGTAAGGGAACATGCAAAATAAGATATTTTTTAAAATATTAATATAACAATGAAAAAGTATGGTATAGAAACTATGCAGAAGCAAGCTAAGCTGTGAAATACAGTTAAGTATCTAAAGCTTAGCCGTACTAGCCTATAACTGAATATTTAAACTTCGAAGTCTTTCTAGGAATCAGAATATTAATTTATATAAATACAGTGAATATTGATATCAATGAAATATTAAAAGTTAGATCATCTATGTCATCATGATTTTCCACTGAAAAGTGGAAGTCAGTTCCTGGAGATTATATATGCTGCAGTGCAAAATATAGCAACTGTATATGTTGTTATGGGATCATAGTCTTAGGTCTAATAAACAAAGACAGGCTTGAGCTATATGGGGAGATAGTAGCATTTCATATTTCCTCCTCAGTTAACACTGAAAACCATGTTCAGGAAATTTAACAGATCCAGATTTCAGGAACCTCCATGTCCCAGATACATAATGTTTTATTTCCCCTCTAAATCAGTTAAAGTGACAGAAACTTTATTTTGGTCATTGACCAATAAAAGTACATTCAATAAAACAAAACAGTGCAGAACTCTCCCCTAACAACAAGAACTATTAGCAACCAATTGTGGGTGAAGTTTACACGTAATGCGGCAATACTTAATACTTTTAGAGAGCTAAATTTATCTAAATGGTTTAACAAATAGTTATGAGAGTCCCCAGGAAATTTAAATAAACTTGAAGGGAGGATATCACACATGCAACAGTAGAGGTTTCTAGTTTTAGTAACACTTCTAGATCTACATACTTCTAATTGCATAAGATGTGCCACAGGTACTACTGTACACCTATAGTATTCAACAGTAAGATTTGAAAGCCTATTTAGGTCAGACTGGTGCTCTGTGTCCATATTCATTATTTCAACACAACAGGGAGGGCAAATAAGAGGAAGAGAGATCTAGGAAACCTGATTTTATCATCAGGGATTGCTTTCAAACAGATTGAATCTGTCCTCCAAAGGCAGATGACTTGTCCCCAGAGAGAAAATGGTAGTTTTAGCCAGTCATTTAGTATAGGTGTCTTTGGTCCAGCCTCTACTATTACCAACACCAGTGACTAAGATGAGACACCTGGGTTTGATCTTCAAATTTTAATTTCAGTTTGCTCAGTGGACTAGACACAGCTATGTATTACAGAACATTTGTCCCAGTGTTTTTACTATAAATAATATATAACTTTTTTGTTTAGAAGACTCTAATGGCAAATGCATTCCTTTGAGTATTTTAGGCAATATAGGAATATGAAAAACCATCCCCAGACACTAATTAATTGCTTATTTGTGCACTGGATATGCCCTCCTAGCAAAATTCAGGGTTTTGATCTTTTGATAGGTAATTTTCAATTTATTCTCTTGAAGACTTATGCCAGAGCCTTCAATACTCTTCCGAGACCTATATTAGCCCTAAATAATATAACAACATAGGAACACGGTGGCTTATGAGGTTAGGACACTGGGTTGACAATTGGCAGTTCTGCGTTCAAGACCCAGTTGCTACCATGAGCGAAGGTGAGCTCCCGTCACATGGCCTAGCTCCTGGTGATGCAGCAGTTTGAAAATGGATGACCGTAAGTAGATAGATGGGTACCACCTCAGTGATAATGAAAGATGCTCCCAACTAGGAGTCCTTCAGGCAACAGTGATGCCACTGGCTGATCCTTTCAGCGCTTTGGTGCTCCCGACATGGAAGTATAGAATATAACTACATTGTCTGTATAAATTATAATAATTTCTCATTCAATTTAGGAGGATGAAAGTCCAAATTTGTTAGGTAATTTGCCAAGTCATTTATGTAAACAATAAAGGGGATAATATACATATCTGTTTAGCTTTTTTGACTTGTAGAGTGGATGTTAAATTACCTTGGGGACATCACTGGTTTATGGCATAACACTGCTTTTATCCCATCCTCCTGATCTCACCCACAGATTCTTCTGCATGGCAATAACATTTGTCTTTAGCTTTATAACCTCATCAAAAATTAGAATAATGTAAGAGACATTGAGGAAGCTTCTAGCTTCTCCCACAAATCAGAAAATGCTGACTTAATAATATCCCTGTATAAATGTACTATACTGCCTGTCATGAGTATTTGTTTCGGAGAGATGCAACCTGGATGATTTCAATACTGCTTGTAAGAGAGTAAGGATGATTAAACTCTATTGCCTGCACATATATTCCATTCAAATCATTTTGCCCTTATGCCAAATAACCTAGTTTCATGGATGCTACAATTATTACAATGTACCTGAAGACAATTTCTAACATTTTTTAAAAATGAAAAATGTTCATAATGATGGGGCAGTGACGCATTATGAACATTTTTCATTTTTAAAAAATGTTAGAAATTGTCTTCAGGTACATTGTAAGGATCTGAGAATCCTTAAGCATGTTCTTTTAAAAAGCCTAATTTTAAAGAAAAAGATTTCATTTTGATTTTTGAGTAAAATCTTTTCTGTACTAATCCTCTATTCCTTGGGTGTCAAACTCACCGTGTCACACTGCTGTCAAATGATGTTTTGCGATGTTCTCCCTATTCACGGAAGTGGGATGGGCATGGCCTGAACATGACACATCCAGCCCATGGGCCACCAGTTTGACACCCCTGCTCTATTCCTACAGGTAGTTCTGGCCAAATTATCAGGAAGTACTTGCTGTTGGATTCTACTTACAGAGTTCATCATAGTCTGCTACTATTGGTTGGAATTGACTGAAAATACAATACAAGGTTTGGCTGTAATACAACCTTAACCTGAGGTCAGAGGTAAGATTAATGGAAAAAAGAGCAAAGCAGTATTTGTCTATAATATCTATCCAGTTCTAAGAGCAACATTTTTTTTTTATTTCTTCAGTTGCCATATTTAAGGAATCAACTTTTTTTTTAAATATGCTTATTATTTTATTTGTTTAAAGCACAAAGAAAAAAAGAAAAGGCAAACAAATGATGCAAAACTGAAAGCATGACATTAGGAGTGAATTACATGGATGAAATGACACGTGTGATAATTTATTTTCTCATACACACACAGTGGGAGGGAGAGAGAGAGACTATTACTGCATGAAAACGTGGGAATTTTTTCAAGAATTGCACAATCTATGTTTTGGAAAATTTAATTATTATGCAAATGTGCTCACTAATATTTCTTTTGTTTCTTACAACAACCTGCATTTTTCCAATAAGCAACCCATCATATGTGCACAATCACCACAGAAACACACAGTCATCACAAAATTCCTGATATTCCAGGAATCCTGCATTACCTAATTTATTTCAAATACAAAATAATTACACAAATGTATAGATTCAAGGTTTATACAAAATGGTCTGTATTATTTATACATATTTTTAAATTTTTAAATTCAAACTGGGAATTTAATTGGTTTTGATGAAATCATAAGTAACAGTAAAACAGATTTGTTATTGTATGCTAATACTGTGTTAACATTAAAATAGATACTCATTGATATTAGAGGGGATTTTATGAACTGAAAGTTAAAGGATGCATATGGTTTCAGGAAAACAAATACTGTATCAGAAAATGCATTCCAGTAGAATTCTGTTCTTTCCTTTAGTCCAAACATAGCATTCTTTAATGGGCTGTACAATAAAACTTTATGCTTTCTTCCAATCTTATTTCTGGACACATTTATAGATCACACAGCATGGTTCACTGAGTGCCCTCTAAAATTAAAGTTGGATTTATTTGAATACCAGGACTCTTTTCCCAACACTGTTAAAATAAAGACAAAACTATGGAGACAAAATCCATTATAGTTTCCAACAACAAATTTTCCCCCAATACTGTTGCAAAAATTCCTTCTACTGAAATGATTTGCTACAATAAAAAGCATACATTACATATAAAAAGATACCAGTGTACTAAAAGTGACAGAAGTGAACTAGCAAATCCTTCAAAGCACATATTATATAAATGACTAGCATTTAAAAACATTTCCTCCTATAAAATGTAGGTCATTTACATTTATAAATCTTTTCCCCCACTGAAATGAGTGTTCAAATAATTCTGTTATTCAACTCTGTACAGCTTGAAACCAAAGTTCAAACTTAGTTTCTGTTTGACTTTTTGATTTCTTTCACTTGAATTAAATAAAGCTCATCTCATCAGCTAATAATCCCTATAGCAAAAAGCAATTTTATAAAAATAAACCATGACTCAATGCTCAACTGCAGTGTACAATATGAACAGAACTATCTCCTTGTATTGCACAAATCTGATTTATAGAGATGCATATTCGTATTTTCAATCGGCACAGAAATGGTGTGGGAGAAAAGTCTTTTTTTCTTCCTTCCAGGACACTGACACTGACATTGGGGTAGTCTTCATCCTCTTACAGAAGTGCAATTGAGCCATTAGTTTCATAATGAATGTGAGTGGCAGGTGCAATACAGATCTAAACTCTGTTCTTCCTGCAACTCCGATTGTGCTGTGTAAACAACATTATGCTTCAAACAGAAAAAAATGTCGGATTTATTGATTAAAAACTTAAACAAAACTATTGAATTCCCCAAACAGTTTTTGGAACTATCCTTATGCTACTTGTACAGTTAGCACGGTTAGGCATTATTGCTTACATACAGTACATCATATGCCTCCTGATATAAAGCAGTACAATGATCTGTTTATGTACAAGGTTCTTTTTTTTTCCTTTTTAGTTTAAAAACAAGCTGTAAAAACATTACATACTTTACAGACAATACAAATTCCCACATTGGTACTCAAGTCTAACAAATGGAATGCATAACATTAATAAAACATCATAAAGGAAGACTGACAGTAAGTCCTTGATTGTCAAGACACATTTATATTTTATATATAAACTCTTAACTGTGCAGAATCAAAAGATTCAATCATAGGTATATCCTTATTTAATAACTCATATTTACAGAACAATATTGCATAAAAAAATAAAATAAACATTTACATATTTCTATTTTTCCATGTACTGGGGTAAAGAATGCAAGAAACAACTCTGAGAAAATTGCTTGCTTCAATTTGTGTCTGCTACCAAAAGAACTCTCTCTCTCTCTTAATTATTATTGAAAAGAAAAACAGTGATTTCTATATGTATAGCAAAACCAATTAGAAAACTTCCCTGAAACAAATTAATTGAAAAATAATGGAAGCTAAATTTAACATAATGTTGTTTTTCATTCATTGTAATACTTCCTCAGGACATCCTCCTTGCACGCAAAAAGAATAGTTAAAAGTCCTGCATACCTAAAAAACATGCATGAACAGAAATTAAAAGCATTTCAAAAAGTTGCAAGGCTTCTGTTGAGCAGAATTTAAAAAAATATAAACGTAGTTTTTATTAATAATTTCATCAATTGGAAAAATTACATGAGGTTTTACCAAATGAAATACCCAGATCACAAACACATTTCTGTTTTCTAAATTTCTGAACTAAATTCTAATATCTATATCTCCCTGCAACTTGAGTAAGAATTTCCACCCGACAAAATTTTAGGTTGCAAATTTACAAATACAAAGCAAGTTAATACTGAAATATTCAAGCAGGCTGATCTTGGATCCACTATGGATCTTCTTCAAATATTCATGAAACATATTACACACATCATCCAAAATAATTTGAGAAAACATGGAACATATGTTGTATGCATCCAAGTGGAGCTATTTCTGAAGATAATCCCGAAACTATGGAAATAAAATCCAAAAGCTATCATTAAAACGTATTATTCACACTATTGATTTGAATCCCCTTTTAAAGTCACAAAATAAATAAGGAAAAAAAGCAAGCATATGACATTATAACGTATTTCATTCATTTTGTCCACAGCCTCTTAATTTGCAGCACTTACACAAATGCTCTGCAATATGCTTGGATAAAGTTACAGTCATCGTTTTAGTTCTACTACACGACTTTACACCACTCAAGAGAAACAAGGGAAAAACCGCCTTGGGAATTATCAGATATTCCACAGAAATTACAAAAATGTTTTAGGTTTCGACACACTGTTTGTTCTCTTGAAATATTGTGGCAACCTGCTTTACCTTGGAATCTATATTAAAAGTTTTAGACCGATTTCAGAAAAAGCAAGAAAGGTGATCTAACATAAATGAAAAACAAATTATTCTAACTGTTCTTCAAACATGTAGTGCACTGCAATTCATCATGTTGTTTCTCTTTAAATAAATCATTCTTGGTAAATTATATAGCCTGAGTCATTGAGCCCCCCAAAATGATAAGGTAGCTATTTCAGCTCTAAATCAAAACCCAATTCCTTCATTTACAATATTTTTTCAAGAAAGACTCTGAGATCCAGCATATATCCAAATATGATCTACTGAAGACTGAGAAAATAAGAATTTTTAAAATTAAGCAGTATATTTCCATTTAAAAGTGACACCGAAGGATAGTCAACCCGAACTGTAAATATACTGTTGAGTTTAACAGGATTTTAGGACCTTAGCTAAAATGTCCTAAATAAAATGTAATAAAACTTTATTCAAGCAAAATATAGTTTTAGTAGTACTATCTCACAATGTACTGCGTGCATGAAATAGACCTGTAAAATTTCCTCATCTTAGTTAATATAGAAAGCTGCTTTTAGGTAAGAAGTAATTTGGGATCTTATGTTATTTTTATGGACAAGATGACAAACACCAAAGCTAACGCTTCTACTAATACATGAGATATTTCATGCATACTTCTATGTCGTTTTGGGTTTAAACATTTCTTCCAAAAGCACCCCTTCTCCAATTATGCTGCAGATTTAAGGATGCTATAGAATAGCATCAATGCATCTCATCTCAAGAAGCCATCATAATCAAATAGCCATGCACATAAAGCATTTTAAATGTCTGCTAGAGTTCATTCTCTGCCTCCCTTTACAATATTAATTTTTTCATATTAGGTTTGTTCATATGAAGTAAACACCTACATCTTCTTAAAGACCCAGGCTCCACACACCTTGGGTTCCTCTTGGCTATCTGCAAATGGCTTCAAATTTTCCTCGCTTTTTATTCCAGCTACTGAACATGTCTACATTGTTTTAATTGCCCATCTTGCTTACTTCACTGGAACACAATCAATTGTTAACTAAATAAATAGGGGAACACTGAGATATCGTGCTGGACATGCTCAGTTAAAATTAACATGTTATTGGGGCAGAGATAGAACTAGCAAATGGAAGAATAGAAGATTAATTGTTTAGAAGTATTTGTGTATAACTGCATCATTATGCGGGTTGTTTAATAAGGTATTTAAATTTGTAGGCATTGTGTAGAGGAAAATGGGATGCAATTTCCGAATTGCGATTGAAAGGAATGTACAATGAATGTTGAGACTATGAAGATTCATAAGTAGATTTAAAGAGCTTTATCTTGCCATCCAGAACTCTTAGGTAAATACTATGATGACCTTGATACAGAAGAGAGGAAAACTGCCAATGGGATAACAAGCTATGTTTAATTAAAAGTCACAATTACTTTGGATTTTTTTTCTTAACCAAATTTTTAGATTTTGTGAGAGACAATAGCAAGGAATATATCTTAATATGTGCCCCCCCATCTGAATTATTTTCATTTGGGAAAGAGAAGCACTCAGCTTTTCAGTAATACTACTTATAGTTTTCTATTAATGGATACATAGAATAGAATTCATGAAAAGAATAAAATATTTATTCTATTACAGACTGGAATAAAAATCATTTTTTCCAGTTTTAAAAATGGTTAAATTATGCCAACATTTATGTTAAGTAAAACCATGCCATTTTAAAAAGTGTATATAGAATTGTTGCAGCATACTGTTTAACTGAGGACAACTTTACAGTGAAAATGGGAAAGGGATAACATTTACACGTTATTATGTATGAAATATATTAAAATAGGGACTGTATAGCTTTCTGTCACTGACACTGTTCACCAGCCCCGGCTGGCAAAAGTACAGTGAAATTGCTCATCCAGGTTAAGAGATGCAGCAAGAATAACTGCTTTAGAGAAAGTTGATAGTATCTAACAAGCTGAAGTGCTGAGAGTTTCTGGGTAAGTAAATCTAATTTGGTGGATGTTAAGGCATCCCCTTTATTTTCATTTTTAATTTTTTTAAAAAAATCTATAATGTGAGGTGAAAATAATGCTGGATAATGAGCCTAAATCTCAAAAATAGTTTTTTAATTTTTTTTAAAGGAGAAATATGAGGAAGGATCTAAGTGCTCTAATGTTAATTATTGCAAATTTGTAGGATGAAATACAGTTAAATTTTAAATCCTGGAGTTTTATCATTTATGGAACATTACAAAACTGGGAACACAGACTCCAAAGCTAAAATCTAACCATCTCATTAACTGTCATCACTGGTAAAAATTAATGAAAATTTAAATGCATGAATAAGAGGGACTTAGCTTTTAAATAACTTTTAATTAATCAAACATTTAAATAGGAAAATGTGTCCAGCAAACATTATTTTCATTAAAGTGTATTAAAGGAAATCAATAGAAGGGTGGTAATGTGGATTTAACAGTTTTTTAAAAAATAAGTCCCGTTCTTCTCCCCCCCCCCCCCCCCCCCCCCCCCCTTAGTAGCTTCTAACTACAATCTCCTGACATTTAAACTTTTGGATTTGTACAGCTTATTCATATTCCCTGATGAAGTGCAATAACTGGACTAATTAGGAAATGCAATATGAATAATTTCATAATGATCATTCTCTCCCAAATCATCATAGTTAACCAAACTAGGAAATTATTATGGGAGAGATATCTTAACTGGATGCTTTTTTTGGTTTGCTTCATTTTTTTTAAAATCAATCTCAACACAGCAAATTCCTGATCTCAAAAAAAAAAAAAAAGGAAACAGCCACCTGCCTTTTCAGTGGGCACCCACTTATAAGGCAATTAAAAAAGAATGACGATTAATTTAAAAAATTATTAATATGCTGTACCAGCTTACTTTTTCATTATAACACAAGGCCTTCAATCTGTATAGAAGCCATCTTATACAGAAGACACTCATTCTCAACAGACCTGTGGTAAAGTGCCAATGTTATTTCTACAGGTTTTCTTAGCCAAATGTTTGGCCTGTTGTTGCATCAGGTGATGAGTTCATCCCTGCCCGAGCATCATTTACATTCACCAAAGGAAATTCTGGGAAATCAGCACTTGCCCCTGGCCCCCGCAGGTTCACTTGTCCATTAGCAGTATTAAACTGAGATGATAATCCAGCTCGTGTTCCATGATACTGAGCCCTGAAGGGTTGCTCAAACGAGCCTATCTGATACGCTTGATGGACAGGCTGTGCCTCTGCCTTCTTCTGAGAAGTCACTTGTTCCAAAAAGTCCTGGGTGGAGGACGATGAAGAGTGATTTGGCTCATCACCTGAAAAGGGAAAAGAGTGCTGGGAATCGCCAACTATAAGTCCAAAGTGAGACTTGTCCGGAGTTGTTCTCAGGGGAGAGTTCATTCCCGATCGGAAACTGTTAACAGGTATAGATGCATAGACCTGTTTGTCAATAGCAGAGAATGCTGGTTGTCCTGTAAGAGTCTGGTTGTCATTCACAAAATTAAGGCTTGAGTTGTTCAAATAGGCATCATTTTGGCTTGTCCTGTCCAAAGCTTGCTGCAAAAACTTGGAATATTCCTGTAACATACTGGCTTTATCAGAGGATGAGCCTTGAGAACTTGTCCCAACATTTTCCGTTTGTGTAACCTCTGAGACTTCAGAAGAATTTATGGATATACTGGAAGTCACTTCAGTATCAGCCACGTTGAAAGCAATTTCATGCTGGCCATTGGCTTTATGGGAATAATGGTCTAAAAGAGTCTGAAGTACCTCATCTGGAATGACACTTTTGTCATGGTTTCCTTTAATCTCCACATTCAGTGCCGATGTATCCAATATCGATGCTGTGCTACCTTCATCTATCACACTTGCAACAGCTGCTTGAGTGACTGATGGCTGTGAAGCAATAGTGCCAACATTCAAGGCATATTCTCTGCTGTTACTATTAGCTGCTTGGAGATACCGCCTCTTCTTTAAAAACTGCATTGCATCGTCATAGTTTGTGCTGCTGTGGACGGGTTTACTGGGACCTTCCTGTAAAGAATCAACTTGGTCGATATCAGCGTTACCTTCAGCATCCAGTAAGCCTTGTTTATCCACAAGATCGAAGGCATATTTTGAAACCTTGCTGTCTTCATAAGAAGCTAGGGATGAAATGGTCTGACTCTGTTCTAGTGGCTGCTTGAGCGTTCTCTTGCTGTTAACTTTTTTGAGCACTAGTTTAGGTGGGTGTATTTCTCCAGAATTTGCTTCCTGTAAATGCCCTCCAGTGACAGAAGAATGGGGCATCTCAACTGCATATTCCGCCACCATATATTCATCCTTTATTTTAGTACTGCCAGCATACAATGGCAAGAAATCATTCTTATCTTTCTTATGTTCAGACTTGTCCATCCCAGTTTCTTTATCCATCCCAGATTTCAATTTCTCCGTTTTTTGCCTCTTCTTTTTTGGCAAAGAACAGTCTTTCAAAGATAGAGGGAAGCCTTGATCTTCATCAGGAGCCAAAAGGCCAACTTTGGTGGCACTTCTATTGGGTTTCTTGTCACGGTTTTCATGGCACATACGTTTGTGTTTCAGGACACGATCAGTCCTGGAGAAGAACTACGGGGAACATGGTTGGATTAGAGAAGGGGAAAAAAGCAACCTTTTGGCCAATTTATTTTTTGACATGGGAAAGTCTTCATAAATCATTTTGCTAATGTGATAATTTTAAAAATTCCCAGAAAGGCATTAAAGACAGAAATTGTAGTGTCAAGCCCTACCATGTCAAAAGATATGGCTCAGAATTCATGTTAAAACAATTTAAGTTATTACAAAATTCAACCATCTAATTCTGTTCAACAGCGCTGATTTGTCTCAGCTTCTCTGCTTTTGTTTTTTCTGCAGGAAAAAATGTGGTTCCCTAAGGGTTTTATATTTTTTTCCTTGTTGAATAATTATTCAACCAAATTCAAGTAAAAGTTTTGCAAATAACATAAATAAATAAATGTGCTCCTCTTCTACAAGACACATGTTAACATCACCTACTATAATACAGTTTGCCCTTGCTTACCAGTGGTAATTGGGACTGGGAACGGGAACTCGTGTCACTAAGCAACACATTCATAATGGATGACATGTGGCCACGCCTATTTACAATGGCAGCTCCACGCTATTGCGGTGTCCTGTGATTGCCATTTGAGACTTCCCAACCTTTTCCCCATTGATTTTGCTTGTGGAAAGCTGGCAATGAAGGTCACAAATGTTAATCACATGATCAGAGGATATTGTGATGGCCAAAACTACAAGAATCCCTTTTAAATACCCCTCATTCAGCAGAGTTTAAATTTTGAACAGTCGGTAACTGAATGGATGTTAAACAAAGACTACCGATGCTACCTGTACAAGTTTATCACTTTTCTTATATTTATTTCCCTGATGTACAGAGGGAATTACATGTACTCTTATTACTCAAATAGAGAGATGAATTACCCTCAGTCTTATTAATTAAATAGAGAGATGAATTATCCACAGTCTTATTAATCAACAGTTCTAACAATTTTCACCATATCTTTCTTTTGTCCTTCTCTAATTACCTGAAAGCAATATTCACACTGATAAGGCTTCTCTCCACTATGAGTTCTCTTATGTCTTTCCATGTGATATTTCTGTATGAATCTCATGCCACATTCATCACATCGAAATGGTTTCTCACCTAAGAATAAAAATAGAAAGTATTGTTAAAAAATGAGAAATAAGATATATGTAGGTTTCCATATTAACATGCAGTAGTTTTACTGTCAAATACAAGATACCAGCACAAAACTTGACAAGAAAACGCCATAATATTCAGAACATACACTCTGGAGTGAAAACCATTATTGAATATATTTATTTTCATTCTGGTGTCTCAGAACTAGAAATGCAAAACAAGTATCAGACACATATTCTCTCCTAAAAAGTTTTTGACATGAAGAGCTATGTGATGGGTGGGGGATATTTCTTTACCATCTAGCAATTTAAAAATAGTAAAATTTTGTACAAAATTTGTTGCCTTGAAGATTTCCTATTATTTTTTCTGACTTTTATAAAGAGATCAAGTAACTGTACTAGCTTTGAATACACTGTAGTTAAACTAGTGAAACTAATTAAATATCCCAATTCTGCATTTATTTAGTTAGGCAATATGGAAAGAAAGTAAATTCCTGGGGAAAATGTTGTATGGTATCTTTAGTATAATTTTAGATTAATCAAAGTTCTCTCTGAGCTTCCTTTAAACTACTCCTGAAGAAAAGAAGTGATTCCATGTCAAATCAAGAAAACATAGTCCTTGAGGGTGGTATGAATATCATGGATTTTCTTAAAAATGTACACAAACATAAAAACATAAACACTATACCTATAGTTTTTAAAATGGCTTTCAGGGATCTAATTTTCAACCCCTCAAATATATGCTAAAAGTTATCTTATCCCATAAAATACACCCTTATTTGTTTTGCCTGAAAATGAGATGTGCACCATTCACAACTGTTTAAATGAAGTCTTGTTAATATCAATTCTTTAAACAATGACAATGGCTCTGTATTTTTAAAACTACCACAATTGATAATCAAACATTTAAGAGAAAAACCAATTTTTCACAAATTCCTTTTTGATTATCTGCTATCTGCTTGTCAACTCTGATCTCCAATTGTACTTTACTTTCTATTTTTCACAGAGATAACAGCTCCCAATGAAAAAAACTCTTAATGAAAAAATAAATAAAACTGTAGTAATTGTAGTTTTCTTCTAGTTGCAAGTTCTAATCTGATATTGAAAATAACTTTTATGTCTTTAAAATTATATTTTTATGTATACAGGTAGTCCTTGACTTAGGACAGTTCATTTAGTGACGTTCAAAGTTACAACAGTACAGAAAAAAGTGACTTATGACTGTTTTTCACACTTGTAGCTGTTGCAGTGTCCCCATATTCATGTGATCAAAATTCAGATTGCTTGGCAACTGACCCATATTTATGACAGTTGCAATATCCTGGGACCATGTGATTACCTTTTGTAACCTTCTGACAAGCAAAGTCAATGGGGAACCTAGATCCATTTAACAACTGTGTTACTAACTTAACAGCAGTGATTCACTTACCAACTGTGGTAAGGAAGGTCATAAAATTCCCTTAACAAATGTTTTGGGCTCTTTTGAGGTTTAAGTCAAGGACTACCTGCATTGACGTTCAGTCTAGTTCTGCTTCTAATAACCGAAAATGCACAGTAACTGTAATATAAGATAAGCTGTAAAATAAATCACAATTCAAAATCTTCACTGATAGCCTGTCATAATGCAAGGAGAGAGATTGCTATTCAACTCGAGGCACAAATGACCTATCTCAAATTGTCCTATTTAACATATTATGGAAGGACCTAGTTATCTGGAGAAGGCTCTACGGCAGAGAAACGTGGAAGGAAAGAGAAGAGGATGGCCGGCAACAGGGTGGATGGACTCAGGTACAGTGCTGATGAATATACTGTTTGTTGAAAGAGTTGAGTCTGTATTGGCCAGGTGAAGGACAGATCATCACGGAGAAAATCTATGCAGTCACTAGGACTGAAAAATGAC
Organism: Pseudonaja textilis; assembly: GCF_900518735.1. Next base: position 293,153 of record NW_020769345.1, on the reverse strand, counting down.
TTGACGGCACATAGTCAATCAGAATTCATAAACCAGAAGAAATAAAATATTTGTTTGAATAGGAAAGCCTGAGGCAAACCATTGTTTAATTTTACAAATAGTGAAGAAAACCTTTGAAACCAAGATTTTGGTTTCAATGGTTTTTATATCTCCACTCTTATATTCAACTCAGGGAGGGAAAGAAAACTTTTTTTGTGGAAAAGATGGGCTAGTCCAGGGGTCTTCAAACTTGACAGGTTTAAGACTTGTGGACTCAACTCCCAGAATTCCTCCTCCAGTCACGTTAGCTCAGAAATTCTGGGAGTTGAAGTCTACAAGTCTTAAATTTGCCAAGTTTGAAGACCCTTGATTAGTCCATGGGGGGATTTTGAGGAGAAATGGTTTGAAATAAGAAACGGGGCGGGGGGGGGGGGGGGGGAGGGACACGACACTTTTCTCTAGAATTTTTCACAAGGCAAATTCTACCACATGCAATTGGATAAATGTTGTTATGGTGCTTTTTTAACAAATGATTCCTGCAGCATATTGCAGGATGATTACAACCCTAGATAAAAAAATATTCTCTGTACATCAGTTATCAAGTTACAAATATCAAAAGTAATCATACTGTAACAAATCTGACATTAACAGTATCTTGGATTTTGAAATGTAAGTTCACGGAAATGTGTTCTTTGAAATGTCAAACACGTCATTTTACTACATAGTACAACATGTAGAAAAAACTACGTCAAAGTATATGTGGTGATCGACTATAAAACCGTAGCATACGTCATGGAGTTACCTTTTATGCAAATACCTGTGTGGCTGACACTGCTACTCTTGACCATGAGCTTCTACACATTCATAGGCAGCATACTATTCTACAGTGAATAACACTTGTTAAAATAGTAAAGTATACTACTGGTGATTCTAGGGCTGATGATTCTGTTAGATATGTAGGACTTGGTGAGCAATGTGACGTTTGGGGATATAATCACTTATAAAAATAAAATTTATTCATGATAAGAAGTTGCAAGATAATTCTCATTTTTGTTCATATGGCATGGAATAAGAACTTTGGAAAACATATCTGTAAAGATAAATCCAGTAACAAATTAGTAGATAATAATGGTGGCAATACTCAGATAACAGAATATCTAAAAATATTAAACAACTGCTAAAATTCTATGTTAACGAAAGACTTACTGATTAGCCTTCAATCTTGGCACTACTGGAGACTTTTTTTTAGAAAAGTGCTACCCCCTTCACATGCTCCTTTTTAAAACATCCCAGACAAGGGTTTTATTTTGCCACCAAAAGTGAATTATTTAGGAAGCCTAACACCACTTCTCCTGTTATTTTAAAGGACTACTTAGTATTATCTTCTCCCCAATACTTATACTTTTCATTTCCTTTTTTAATCTATTGTTCTCTTTTCCATAGGATGTGTTATTTTGGTTTAGTTTAAACCTTATTACATTGTAATAAATATTTGGAATTAAACCAATTCAATCTCACTGATTTAAAACTAATTGAGAATTTCAGTCCACTTGTGCTGCAATTTTCTCTGGCAAACTCTGTTTTCTAGTCCTAAAGCCATATTTGTATACTTTGGGCATACAAGAGCAGCAAGCTAAAAAGCAGTAAGTTCAGATCAAAAACAAACCGTAGTTATTAATTACATTTATCTGTTGCCATCCCCATTCAGATTCTACCAGTATTTTGTTTACATGCAATTAAAATTACGCATCATTAATGTAATTACTCCCTAATTGCATATTCATTTGATCATTTCTTCCTTCTGTTACAGTGAAAGGCTCTGCATTCAAGGTTTTCAGGGAACATATGCGGCACTTGAATCTCAGATTCTGCTCCTTTCCTAAACTGTTTTAACCATGGTTTATAGAATGCGCCACATCTGGATGCAGCTACACAACGTTCTAAGGATTGTATTGTATTGCAAATTTCCAATTGACCTCTGCAGTCAGAGGAATAATCAGATTCGTACATAAAATTAAGAAAACTTTTGAAATTATAAATATCATAAACCATAGTTTAGAAATCATAAAGGCTGTGTTCAGAAAAAGATTCAACTTGATATATGAATCAGGCCACATTCCATTTAGATATATTAGTAATGTAGTCTCATTAACCTTAATCTGAGATTATGAAGAAAAACAGTATTTATTCTGGTTTGTATACTGGAATCATTCTATTCTGTGAGACACTTGGGAGTGAGGTTATGATATTGCCAAATGTGCCAGAGAGGTAGCTGTGTTCTTCTGTATTGGACAGAAGACCATAACTGCCTTGCTAGGAAAAGGCAATTTCAAGATGTACCTTAAAGGAACTGTGGGAAGCATACTCATACACCTCAGAAGCATAAAATATTTTGGGATATATTAAAAAGGCAGAATATTATATTTCCCTAAAGAGGAAATGGAGAAACATGTTGTAGAGGCAGAAAGCAGCCCCAAGTCTTTCTTAATTGCCCACAGCAGATGCCAGAATTTAAGAGATAAATAGCTTATTGAAAGAGGAAGAAAACTATCAAGATGGCTCTATTCATAAGCAAAGCAAATACTGCAGGCAGAAATCCATTCGAGACGGGATATTTTGAAACTCCTTGCAGCACAGCTAACAAAGACAGAATGATAGGATTAGAAAATAACTCCTCACCAACACAGGACGAAAGCCATTAGCCACAATAGGAACTGTCTAGCACCCTTTCAGAACACAAGCACCCCCAGAACAGTTACTTCAAAATCACAGAAAGCTATAAAGATTCACCCACTCATTCAACCATTTGTTCAGCTGACCCAGAACTGCCCACTGTCTTCGTGGTGCTGTTCAATAAACCATCTTTCCAATCAGCCTCCATGTTGTTTTCAGCTTTTTTCTCCCAGCTTGGAACTGAACCAAATGGATTTTTCTTCCAACAAAACCATGTGGATTGGTCAAGGAATTAGCATTAGTAATTTCAAGGTCAATGAGAAAGATGATCAGTTAAAGGTTCTGGCCAGGGCTTTAGAAAGAAAAGATATGTGACAAAGGACTTGTTTGTGACTAAAAGAAGCCAAAAGAAGGAAAAGATTAAGTCTTCCCCTCCAAAAGCAACCTTAAATAGGGGAGGTGGTAGTCATACGATATTAAGAAATTTGGACTCGGTACTGTACACTTTCATGAAAATCTCAAACAGGCAATAGAACTCAGGACCTAAGAGTTTTAGGAAGATGAAGCATGAAGAACAGATCTGGAAAGCGATTCAGCTTGGAAATCAGAAGCAAAAGAAAAAGTGGAGAGCAGCTGAAAGCTGCTGAACTGTGCAGGTTTTGGTTGATGAATTTAAAGGAAATGTGCTCTGAGAGACAGGCCACTGGGTGCTTATTATGTGGAAAAGAAAACCATCAGCGAAGCATACAAAATCTAAATACGGCTATCGTATTTCAACTTGGAAAGTAAGCAATTTTTAATTAGGCCAGTTTGGTCTAGTGATTAAGGCATCAGGCCAGATGCTGGAGGCGGTGAGTTCTAGTCCCACTTTTGACTTGAGAGCTGGCTTTGGGCCAACTCACACCAATTCACTTTACGGGGTTGTTGTGAAGAAAATAGGACGAAGAAGTAGTATGATGTGTGTTTGCCACTTGAGTTACTTATAAAAATAATAAGGGTGAGATAAATAAATAAACATACAGTGGAACCTTGGGTCACGAACACTTCTTCATGACCAAATCCAGTGTCAGCCCAAAATTTGGGGAAATTGTTGCTTTTGCTTACGAACAGATCCTCAGGTGCCGATCAGTACAGCTGCAGTGATTTTCCCTTCTGCGCACGAGCAGAACTGTAAGCACATGCGCAGTCTCGCTTCTGTTCATGACCAAATCGGGTTGCAACCAAAGTCCTGGAACTATCATGATCCAAGGTTCCACTGTAAGTATTATTTCCCTGCCCAACTAGAATGGTGGGTCTCTAACAGTGAGATCAATTCCTTGCCTTTGCCACAATACCATACAGGATACTGAGATTTTGTTAGATTTACTGTTAATTTTGGTGACAACACTTTTCTTTAATAAAGTCCCACTGACCCAAGCATTAAAAATTCACAATGGAATGATCATATCATATTTAGGTCACCGAAATCTTGTCAATCACTAGATAGCAGGAATAAAGATACAATAAACCCTACTTGGTGACATCCAGTTGTGCCCTGGATTTTTGCAACCCAGTTCATTTAACAGCCTATTACAATGTGCGACTGTAATGTATACATTATAATGTAAAGCTCCAAGAGAAATCATCAGTAAATGATGGTAGGTGTGGTTGTGTTTACATAACTGGGATATGAATTACATGACACCAGCTTGGGAAAGGTACAATGAAGTCCTACAAGGAGCAAATGTACCCCTTGCCGAAGTCACTCCCTGAACACACAGACTACATGTGATCAAGAATTCAGTTATCAAACCGATCTTCCAGATTAAGAAGAGTCACAATGCACAATTGAGATTTTGTATATAGGGATAGTGCTTCAAAATATTCTGGGAACTATATTACAGGGTAGAAGTCTCAACCCACTGGCCATGGACCAGTACTGGTCTGTGGCCTGTTAGGAACTGGGCTGCACAGCTGGAGGTGAGCAGCAAATGAGCAAGCAAAACCAAAACTATCTCCCCCGGTCTGTGGAAAAATTGTCCACAAAACCAGTCCCTGGTGCCAAAAAGGTTAAGAGACCACTGCTATCGGAGGAATATAGGACAGTTGGAGTTTATTAGCATGAAATTCAGTACAGTTTATTCCTGTTCATGTGTGTGGTTAAGGTAATTAGAAACACTAGACTACTATTTGTACCTCAGCTAAAATTTGGGATCTACCTTACCCTGTTAGAGGAAAGAAAATGAAAGTGGAAAATGAAAGGCAATACAGGTAATCCTTGACTTACAACCATTCATTTAGTGACTGTTCGAAATTACAAAAAGTGCCTTGTGGCCATTGTAACAACCTTGTGGTCATGTGATCGAAATTCACATGCTTGGCAACTGATATGTATTTATGACTGTTGCAGTGTCCTGGGATTCTTTGGTGACCTGACAAGCAAAGTCAATGGAGAAGCCAGATTCACTTAACAACTGTGTTACTAACTTAACAACTGCAGTGATTCACTTAACCACTGTGGCAACAAAGGTCGTAAAAGGAGGCAAAATTCATGTAACTTCTATCTTGCTTAGCAATGGAAATTTGGGGCTTAATTGTGGCGATAAGTCAAGGACTACTTGTAGCGAATTTCCTGCGTATAAAAGGAGAAGCAAAACCGAAACTTCTTCAGAGAACAAAACGATTTCTAAATATCAAATGCATTTTAATTATGTGCTGAATTTCAGTGACAAAGCCCTTGAAATCTAAATTAAATGTAACTAAAACATTGAAGCAGAATTTCACACACAGAAAGTTACAGCTTATACATTCCAGTTCTCCCTGGTCAAATACATTTGCAAGGGAGCACCGGAAAAGAATTTAGAGAATTTTTGCTACACAGTTTACGGATCATCTGATATTATATATAGTACTTATATAGTCCTAATACGGCTACAGCAATTATACAAATTGCATACTTTGGGATTTTAGCGTTTTTTTATTTATTTGTTTAAAAAGCAGCTGTTGTTGGCTTTAAGTAAGACTTAAAGAAAAGACTTAAGAAAGAAAAACATGCAGCAAATATAGCATCTATCCTCCCCCATTTAAAAGAACCTTACGGGTACTGATCGCCTGCTTTTTTCTCCTTTACAAGAAAAGTAATACTGTCAAGATTCTATTTTGGGAGGTGAAAAAATGATCAACAGGGAAAAGGAAATGTCACTTCCTTCTTCGTTTCTGATCGAAGCTTCCTATAGCTAATTTTTATTATCATTCTGGGTAGCACTTTGGATTCTGCTTCCAAAGGATGCTCTGGAGTGCATGAAAGCATGAATGTTGCTACTGTCTCACTACCAGAGCAGCTGCAAAATCCTAGGAAAGGGTGGCTCTATTTTAGTATATTTGCTTTCCCGCACATTCTGAAACATGTTCTGGAAATCAAGTTTGAAGCTATATATAGCTCGGCTATTATTTATCTTAGAGGAGAAACACTGCAAGTTTGAATCATGCCATGTACCAATATAGACTAATACAATGGAATTACAGGTTTATTGGGGCTTGTTTGTAATTTCTTAGCTGGCTTTCCCAATGATAATTGCCCTGTCACAAACAGATTACAAATCCATTCTATTTGGAACCTACTCCTTTCATGTCATCATCTCTTCCAAGTAACATGGGAATCACATCTTCATAAATTAGAAAAGTGTATATTCTAATAAACTGCACAAATTAAGCCGGTTTATGCATATTTTAAAATAATATAAATAATCAATCTGAGTGAATCTGAAGTATTTTTACAAGTGACATCTAAGAATACATTTAGGCAATCTTTCCTCTTTATAAACGTTGGAAATCTTTTGGAGGAGAAGTATTTTTTATACCAAACATACTGTACATGCTAATCATTTCAATTCACTGTGCAGAATGCTGACACATCCCTAGAGTGCAAAATAAGTTTTTGAAAATAAACTATATGTTTACATATTTATACTAAATTGTTTAACTAAGTAGATATCAACAATATTGAAGAACAGTAGCAGAAGAAAGCCAGGGGAAAAAAAAGATAAAAATTAAGCATAGCTTGGAAAAAAACAGAGGAGTCAAGATGTCAAACCACAAATCCAAATACTGTTAAAACTAAGATGCAAGCATTCCAAGATTTGTGCAGGCAAGTTCACTGTGGAAAAAAATGCTATTGCATTTCTCAAAGCTTACATATAGAATAAAAATTACTAAGCATTAGTAATTTTACAAATACGAAATATCTCACCAAGCAACATTTAGCTTATGTGCAAGTTCTACTTTTCAGAAAAGGAATCTGAAAATTGGCATCTAGAAGTCCAAGGGGACTGTACTCCTAAATATTTATGGAAGCAATGAAAAGGCATGCACCAAAATGCCAAAAACCTAAAGTCTAAAGTCAAAGCTGTTTAGAAAATGTGGTTTTCCTGAAGTAAATTTTTAAGGCACAAATGCAGTAGAACTGTCTAATTTTGAATCTTTTTTCTTCTATTATCTTTTGCTAAATCTCTACTTCAATTTTAATTTTCCACATGAAAGTTTATAAAAGGAAGGTGCAAACATTTATACAACAGGCATTTGGGCTTTAATAATTTTGGAATATTTCTTTTTATCATTTACCCAACAGCAAATATTTTGCAAGCAGTGTTTGTATCAATTATCAGCACTTCACCACTTCTTTCATATATTAAAATAAAGCTGCCTAAATCACCCCAAACTTGGCCATGAATTGGAGAACAAAATTTTAAAATATCAGCAAAGATACTCAAGACACTATACTCACCAGTATGAATCTTCTCATGTCTCTGTAGAAGGTACTTCTGTATGAAACGCATCTCGCACTGATTGCACTGAAATGGTTTTTCACCTTAAACAATATAATTCCACATCTGTAAGTTAAAAGCTACATACATTCATTTTTAAATACACTCTTGTGAAATGAAACAGTAAACTATTGGAAGCTAGCAACTGTGAGCTCCCAAAATGTTTTAATTTAAAAAGGCTACATAAACTCTCTGGAATAAAATAGTGCTCCTGAGACACTACATAATATATATTTAAAACATTCATTGGCCAAGGAAGAAACCAGAATCTATTTTATAAACAAACTAAAATATGCTACTCGTAAATACATAGTATCTCTGTGTAAGAGCAACACAATTTATCTTACATTAACTGTAAAGACACTATTTTTTTCTGGTATTTTTTTGACACCTTGGTGCATGAAATACGTAAGCTTAGATGCCAGATGTTCTGCACTTAGGAATCTAAAATATACATTACTTTATATTGATTATTCAGTCAATTGTTTCAGATTGATAATAAAAGAAACAATTTAAATTCAAGCAGTACCTGTATGAATGAAGACATGTCTTTGTAAATGGTAGTTGGTTCTAAAGGCAGCATTACAATGCTCACAAATGTGAGATTTGGTAGTTTTCAGACCAAGTGATCCATCCTCATTTATTGTAAGGATCTATTTTTAAAACGGCAAAATTCAGTCTCACATTAATTTCTGAATAATTATACTCAATAAAAATTCATACTCAGAAGGGGGATATTAAGTACTTTAGTATCAAGCCACAATGCAAAATAGGGAGTTTATAAAGGTGGGTGAACTGCAATTATTTCCTTCGGTGATATTAACAATGTGATATTTTTTTTCAGTGTTTGCAATATAGGCGAACAGCTTGCCTCTTCAAGTTCCATTGTTGCAGGATTTCTAGAAAAAAAATGGACAACTATTGTCTGGGATGATATAAGGACCCTTGCCTTAGGCAGGGGGTCAATTAGAAGACCCCAGAAGTCCCTTCCAGCCCTATGATTTCTTGTAAATAATGAAGTAGGACAGCTAGAAACATGTTGATACTATTGCTGCTGTAAACATTTTTTCCCCCTCCTAACACTGGCATCCTGCAACAACTTTAAATGACTTTCTGGGAGACCTAAGAAAAACAAGCAGCAAAATAAGCTATAAAGGGGGTGCCTGCTTACAACTTACAAACTTTTTGCTTACAAATACCCACCAACTGCGAAGTTGTCGTTTTTGTTTTACTTTGTTTTGGGGATAGCCATAATGATATCATGGTGTGTAATTTGGTCCTTTTGCGTGCAGATTGTTAGTGAAATTGTAAGATTTCTCCCAAAGGAACATTTTTAGTCTTAATTACATGTTCATGCATAAGTGGTATGCTGCCCGACAGCTTCAGCCGGGCTTCTCTGCAGCTAGACGAACTACTTCAGTCCATGCTATCTTTAATCTTCTGTGTGAACCATGAATTTTGTCTTTAGTATCATTGCTATGCACTTTCAGCTAAAAGTGCTGAAATTTCTCTGCTGTTTTAAAAACACAAATCTACAGCTGGGGACTCTTAATCCCTAACTACATATATGAAACATGGCAGAAGGCATATTTACTGTCATGCTCTAATTAGGTTAAATTATAATTTTCAAAGTCATTGTTTAAGTAGGACTCAGATGCTACTTTTTGCAGGCAATTTTGAAACCTAATTTATATAAGAAAAAATCTGACGGGCAATGAAAATGGAGAACATGGTTCTTTTAGTGTTTTCAGATTATGAATGAAACAGCTATGTGAAATGTTCAACTGGTTCTGCATACACTTAATGAAAAGTTAAGAAACTGAATTAAACAGGGGAAATATTTTCAACGGTGATTATTTTCAACAGAGACAACATTTGACATTCTCAAGCTTAAACCTCACAGTATGAAACTTGCCACTTAGGACATACTGCTGAGTGGAAATTAATGAGGACAAATAATTGGAGTTCACATTTGCAAATGGCCACACAATATAACAGGGAGTCTGAATTTTAAAATATGAGTTTCATTCCCAAGATCTTACACATTTTTGACATAGTTAATGGAAGAAAATGCAAGATGTAAAACCTTAAATAATAAGGTTCAGATCAACACAATTTCTTTCACAATGTTCTTTCTATTACAGCTATGATTATCACTTTTTCACTGTAAGGTAATTATTTCATTTCAGATACACACAATGATTACTTTCAGCACTAATGCATTTTATGGGTAAAAATAAAGTTCATAAAATCTAGTGTTATTTAATTTGCCCCAATACTAAGCCCTTATTAAAGCTGTTTTATTCATCTAAGTATTCTTTGCTAAATGGTCTTTGTACAGCACAATTATAGAAAAAAATATTTAGAGAAGGGCTTTCCTGAGATGCTAAAGTACACACTAAAGGTTTATGCTGTGAAAAGAAGTTCAAAGAGCCATGCCATGAATATCTTTGCTTTAGAACTGTTGCTAGGTAAATCTATTACTGGCAGATAGTATTTCCAATGGAATGGATGGATTCCATGGTAAATCACCGTGCCCTTTAATTACCAGGTCTTTAATTAATTGTCTTACCTTAGCTGGAGAACGCTGCTTTCTTTTCTTCTTCTTTTGCATATCTATGCCTTCTCGCATTAACTTTTTGTCCCGTTTCTGCTGCTCAGCCACATCAGTAAATGTAATTTCTTGTTTCACACTGATCTGCTAAAATAGCAATTGTAGCATATTCTAAGAAATAATGGCAAATTCATTTGCAAGGGCTCTGTGCTTTTTTATTATGGTGGATTTGAGGGGAGGGGGAACATTTATTGAATGGTCTACTGATCTTGCTCTCTTGCTATATATATATATATATTTGTTTTCTGAGGTATATATTATATATATATATATATATATATAAAAAACAGTTATATTTGAATTATGTGCTATACATACAAATAAAACCTTGATTTATTGGAATAAATATAGAGAGGCCATGTATATTACTGCCAACTGCATTAAATCAGATAGGATGTCATCATTTGTGATATAATTATACAAATTATGCAGATTTCAGTAATATTATTTAAATTATGTAAATGAAACAAATACAATGAAAATTTTGTCCACTGCATCTGATGCCCATTACGTTAAAGTCTGTTAAACAGGAGATTTACTTAAACATTTAAAACAGATAAACCATTTTTAATTTCTTATTCATGACAATACAAAAAATAAATTCTCCCTCAAATTAAGCTCAACTTCTGATGCCAGATGGACATGATTACATGGACACATCCATCCTATTTTCTTGGCAACAATATTGAGGTCATTACCACAGACTTTCTCTTACATGTTTATTACTTCTCAGCCTTATGAAGCCTTGGGATTCCCGGATAGTCTGTCTATTTCTCAACTATTAACCAATTCCATGTTTAGCTTTTCAAGTTCAGATTGAGTCAACTAGGACCTGACATTTGCTGTCTTAGTCACAATATGCAGGAATGCCAATTTTGCAGTGGAAACTTGAGCTGAGAAATTGGCTCATTGCTCAAAAAGACAGTAATTAAATTGGTACCTAGGCCATACCGTTGTATTTCTAATCTAAATTTTTGATTGCTATTTCTCAGAGTTACTATATAATTCTCAAAAGAACGAGAAGTTCCAGGATGTTTTTGACTGAAATTAGTGTTATTTTTCCTACAGAATAGCAATTACTGTAATTCTTTAATGTTTTCTTGAAAAGACAACTTACATTCAAAGCAGGTGTTAAAGTCAAAACAGGTTATTTCCCACAGAGAAGTAAGACACAAATGTGTTCAGTTTGGCATTAAGATTTAGACATATGGCTTTGTTCTACCTAAGTGTTTATAATAAAATTCTCATGTTTTATGTTCTATATCTCATTTCCCTTCCCAAGATTTTTAACAGAACCTTCAATTGTAAGATCAAAAGGCGAAATCTGACAACATACATAATGAATTACCGTAAAACATACAAGCAAACCTTGCTTAGCAACTACCTTGGGTAGTGACCGTTTGATATTACAACTGTGATTAAAAAAAAGTAATTCTGTGACCAATGCCCATATTTAAAACCTTTCCAGTGTCTTTCCCTCTCTCTCTGTCATGTGTTTGCCACTACAGTCAGTTAGTATATGCTGCCCTATTCTTGATCCATTTTTTTACTCTCTCCTCCCCCTCCAGCAGAGTTGCCTAAGCAAGCTAGTTGTTCCTGAACCAAGTTTTTTCATGGTATAACTGCTCCCTAAAAAGTTCTAAGGCAGGTTAACAAGCTCAGCTCTGTGAACTTAATCAGCAGGCTTAATAGCTGCTGCCTGTAACTGACAAGACTTTAATCATTTTCACAACTTTGACTTTTGTTTGCTTCCTAAGTAGCTCATGCTAAGAGCAGTCAGTATGCTAGGCAAAGAGCTGGCACAAGCATATTTTTCAGTATGTATTTCCCATTGTGTATCTGCTTATTTTCTTATAATCCTTTCTTTTCCAATGAATATACAAACACTACTTCCCTTCTTGCTGATTATCCCAGCCAAAGAGTGAATATTCCAAAGGGAGTGGGAGAGGGGAGGAAAGGACTCCAAAACAGTGGTCCCTAACCTTTCCAGCTTGGTGGCCCAGTCCTGGGGAGAGGCATGTGAATGGCAGGTGAACGCGCATGCCCTCCGGTCACACAAATGGAGGTTCACATGCGAGCAGCAGATGCTTGTGCTCACACGCAAAGCTCCATTCGTCTGGAGCTTCGCCCACAAGCACAAGCAGCCTCCGCTTGTGGAGCTTCGGACGCGTATTTGCCTGCCACTTGTGCAAGTGGAGTTTCACATGCACATGCTTGCTCAATTTCTCCCACAGCCCGCTTTCGAACAGGCCCTTGGGGACCCCTGCTCTAAGAGTAGAGTTCTGGAAACCTTACCCACTCTTTGGCTAAGCTGGCTGTTTAGGGTTGTAGCCTTCTGACACAATAAACCAAAAGAAAGCTGAAGTAAAATCATAAGCACATTTGCACTCATGTGATTTTCTACTTAGTGACCACTTTGCTTAATGATCCAGTTGCTGGTTCTATTTGTTGATCGCTCAGTGAGGACCATCTGTAGTTGCTAATTCTCAAGCTCAGAAATTCTTCAATTATAATTAACAAAATTGAATTTTTGTTTCATATTTTCAGAATCAAGATTTCTCAAGTCTTGAACTATCTGAAATGAACATGTTTGCCTACACATATAATTTTTATATGGTGAATGAAAATCCATACCTAATTTGCATAAACTTTAGATCTGACATGAATCAAGAAGTGAATTTTACTGTGTAAAACCGTCTCAGAACCCTACAATATTCTTTAAAGTTTATCTTCAGTAGAAATTTTGTAAAAACAGATATAAAAATAACTCACAATCATGGATAAATCATGGATAAATCCCATGATAAAATTTTTGTAAATTTCATCAACATTAGTCAAATAGTTTGGCTTTAAAAGCAACTTTGTGCTTGTAAAATGCTCATATCAGATATCTTTGTCTTTCATTCAGGATCAAAGTCATCTTGTATATATGCAAAAACTACAGTGTCCCAGCAGAATTTTCAGTGCAGCTTATTACCCCCTTGTTTTCCACTACATTCTCAATCCCTCACTTTAATTGCCATGTTTGTTGGCTCTTCTGCCTCCCTTCAGTCCTTATCAGTGTCTTCCTGCTCACTCTCCTCCAATTGCACTCATCTATTCATTTGCTTAAGGGCTGGAACTTTTCTAAGAATTCCAGAATGAAAAAGAAAATAAACCTGCAATTCTGGAGGAGGAGGGTGTTTATAGTGTTAATAGAGGAAAACACTTTTTTAGTGTCATAATCCCATCAGTAATTTTAAGAACCATTAGTCTCTTTCGACCACAGAGAAGAGGCTAGAAAGGTAACAAATACATAGTACCAAGATGCACACAACTAGAAAAACTGGATGAAGTTATCTTAGAACAACCTTTTAAAAACATGTTTCCTCCCACTTTGGTTTGTCTTCAAACCGAATCAATCACTGATTAAAGAAATAAGATACCCACAAACCACTGCCTTTTTCTCATGATTACCTTTTGCTCACACTTTGACTCAATCTCTACATAATCGCTGCAGGCAAAATTAGGGGAAGAAAATACTTACAGGAACATTAACTGCGTAATGAAGCCCTTGAGGAAGTCTGTCTTGTCCCTCCATGTCATCATCATTTTTCACCGTCTCTTCATGAACCATAAGTTCATCATGTGGGATCATTTCTTGCGGCCGGAGTTCACTTTGTTGTAAAACTTCATCTGCAGAAAGAATTTCTTGACGTGCCATAGCCCGGTCTTGAAGCACTGCCTCTTGCCGTTCCACAGAAATTGCCGACTGATTAGAGGTGGCACCCATTCCAACCATATCCCTCGATGACTGCATCTGTTCTATGCTACCACATTTAAGAAACAATCCTCCTAGCTTATCTTCAATGTTCATTCTTAAGTGCAGTAACCTAAAAGAATGGAATTAACAAACCGAGGTGAACACTATATATGAGGTACATCCTCAAGTCTTGCTGACAGCGCTGCTGAAAAGATTATTTTCTGACTTAAGTGCAGTATAAGGAACACAATATACTTTACTGATGAGACAAAAATCTAACTACAAGAGTTTTGTCAATCCCCTCCCAGAAAATGAAGTACACCTCCCCCACCCCAAACAAATAAAATATTTGTCACCTTTAAATCTCAAGCCTGGCAATTATACAGAATCAAAACCATATACATTACTAGAAAAAATACAGAACAGGATGTACAGTATTTGGCCCAGAGATCCAACACTATGGCACTGAGTTTCTTGAAGAATGTCAGAGTGCACCTCCTATGTTACTGGGAGTCATAGGATATTCAGAAGATTTCCTCTTCTAAGAATGGGTGAGGCTTGGATTTCCAGGGCGGGGGGAACGCTAGCATTGGATTCCCCTCTTCCAGACTGACTGTCTAAAAGCTTCAGCAAACCACCCCCCCCCCAATGAAATTCCAACATCAGAAAAGGGGAAAATGAGGGACATTGGAGACCACACTCAATTGAGGAAAACTTTGGATCTGTGGAATCCAAAGGTCTCCTATTCATCAATGACACTTCCAACATAGGAATACGTATTTATAACAAACCTCATTTCCCTCCTGTTACTTGCAAAGGGGAAAAACAGTAAATAATCGCCACCCTCATTTTGGCTCTGTAGCATGAGTATAGCAGGGCTTTGAATATGAGAGGCTACAATATCAAATAAGAGGCACAAAAGCTATTAGAAGTCAGCATTATAAATATATATATATATATACAGGAGAGGGGAGGATCTGGGGTCGCAACGGTACGGTCTGCAATTGAGCTCTAAGATTGCAGCCGATATCTTCTCCCCTGGCTGGTCCAAACGGACCTAAAGTAGAGATGGTGAGATGGTGAGGTGATAGTGAAGGGCATATCCTGTGGATCCCAGGGACTCCGCAAAGTCCCAGGTTGATCCGGGAGAGGTCCTTTTTGCCGGCGGTGGAGAGGCAGCCCCAAAGCTGCTGAAGTCGGGACAGCTCCGGAAAGGAAGAGGCTGAAAGAGAAAGTGTGTCGGCTGGGTGAGAATCTTTTTTTTTACTAACTTTCTGAGACTTGAAAGGACACTCTGAATATAGGAAGAAACCTGTGAGATTTTTGACGAAATTGAATAAGCGGCGAATTTTAAAGGGAGACGTCAAAGTGAGGCTTTGGTTTTTTTTCCTTACTTTTTTCTTTTTCTTTTTACTGGACTTTATCGTGACTTTGCAGTTAACCGGATTGAATTTTCTTTTATATATATATTTACTTTCTAATTCTCCTTCTTGATTTCTTAATTTTTTTTAGACTAGAGGCTCCCTTTGGTTACTATATATATATATATATATATATATACATGTATATATTTTCTCTTTTTTTCTAACTTAAATTACGTTTTTCTGGGAGGAGGGGGAAAGTGAGAATTAAGAAACTTTGTAACACTGCCAACTAGAGGCTTGAAAATACTTTATTTGAAGTGGAGAGAACTGTGAAAGACTCCTTCTCAAGGACATTTCAACTTGATAAGATAGAGGGAAGAGCGTGGCAGAATGTTATTACAGGTGCTCTTCTGGACTTCTATCAACAACTTAACACTTGAGGCTTGGCTTTGAAGCTTGTGGAGAAGAGAGTCATAATAAGAGCCTTGGACAATTAAACAAAGTGCAGTGTGTTTTTTTTAATCTTCTTTCGGTTGTGTTACCCCTCCTTGCCAGTTTCTCTGTAAACCTTAATTTTAGTAATATTTTTATTTTTGCTTTTCATTTTAAAGGGAAAGCCTCAGAATTTTTTCTCCCTTTCCCTTTTTTCCCTTTTTCCACTGGGATCTTTGCTTTTTCCATCCATGTTCTTGGACTATTTTGGTTTTTTTTATTATTATTGAGATTTCCTAACTGGATTAAGGTGTGAAGAACCTGAAGAAATTTTTCTTTTCTTTTGTTCTTTTTTTTATTATCATTGGGCTTTTTCCTTCTTTTTATTTTTATCCTTTATTGTGGATTATTTCATAATTAGATTAGGGTCCAGAAGAACCTGAAGATTTTTCTTTTTCTCTTTTTCCTTTTTATTATTGGGCTTTTTACTATTGGGCTTTTCCATTTTGGATTATAATTGGCTACTTTACCAGCTGGATTAAAGTTTAAAAAGAATTTGAAGGTCTTGAATTGTTTAAAATGAGCAGGAAACTCATACCTTCTGGCGTCTCTACCTCTACTTCTGCCTCCCCACCATCTGGAGGACAACGTTTAATCCAGACAATGTTAAAGCAAGATAAAGAACAAGAAAAAGTGACCTTACAGATGATTATGCAAGGAATCCAAGATCTCAAGATAAAATCAGATACTATTGAACAAAGAATAGAGAAGACCGATGAAAAAGTGGAAAATATTCAACAAATGATGGTGAAGTATGATGAGAGATTCCAAAAAATCAAAGAAGAAGGTAAACAAAGAGAGGAGAAGATTGGAAATATTGACAGCAGACTAACAGTGGTTGAACAAAATAAAAGTGGGATGCTGAAGTGGGAGATGGAGAGGTCAGAATTCTATCTCAGATTTCAAAATATAGAAGAAGAAAAAGGACAAAATTTGGCTGCGATAATGATAAGAAATTTTGGCTGATGCTTTGGAAATAACAGAGGAAAAGATGATGGATGGAGTAGATGAGGTATAGCGAGTTTTCACAAGATATGCGATGAGAAATAACTTACCAAGAGAAGTCCACATCAGATTTACCAAAAAAGCCATCAAAACACAAATATTACAAGCGGTAAGAGAGACGACGTTGAAATACAAAGGCAAAGAGATCGTGGTTTTAAAACAAATACCTAGAAGAGTGAGAGAGATGAGAAGAGAATACGATTCTTGACCAAAATGCTATTGAAAAAGGAGGTGAATTATAGATGGCTGATTCCAGAAGGACTAATGTTTACGTGGCAAGAACAGAGACATAGAATTGACTCAATTGAGAAAGCAGAACTTTTCTACGCAGAATTTTTCGGAAGGAGAGAAGAAGAGGCAGAGAAAGAGGTCTCATTAATTGAGTTCCAAGAGGAACAAATGGGGACTGAAAAAGAAGAAGGCGCAGTAGGTGGACAGGTGGATATCAAAGAACAACGGGAACCAAGATCTACGAGAGCTGTCAAACCTAACTACAAAATATAATCATGGAAGAGAAAAAATTGATTACAATGAATATAAATGGACTTAATTCAGCTGTTAAAAGAAGGAAGATTTTTCATAAATTAGGGAAATTAAAGTTTTATATAATTTGTTTACAAGAAGTACATATTAAAAAACAACATGAACAATTGTTAGTACAGACAAAATTAGGGAAAATATTTACTTCTTTGACTCTATGTAAGAAAAGAGGAGTGGTTTTATACATTAAAGAGGCTACCCCAGCAAAATTGATTTATACTGATGAAGATGGAAGAGTATTAATGGTGGAAATAATGGACAACAATATAAAAATACTTTTGATTGCAATTTGTGCTCCGAATGATAAACAAGAAGAATTTTATAAAAAACTATACATGAAAATAACTGGACTGGACTATGCCAATATAATTATGATGGGAGACTTTAATGGAATTGTGGACAATAAACTGGACTATATAGCAACAACAAAGCAAAATAGAAAGATTCTCCCTAAATCCTTCTTTAAAATGATAGATGAATTAACCTTAAAAGATATATGGAGAGAAAGAAATGCTAAAACTAAACAATACACTTTCTATTCAAATAGACACTTATCATGGTCCAGATTGGATATGATTTGGATCTCAACAGAATTAATATCTAATATTCAAGAAACAAATATTGGAACAAGTACTTGGGCAGACCATAACCCAATGACAATTAAATGAAAGGGACAAAAAAAAAAGATCCAGATGGACACTAAATAATACTATCTTAAAGGAAAAAGATTTTATACAATGGATTGAGAAAGAACTGGCTTATTTCTTTAGGGAAAATAAAAAAGAAGATACTTCAATGCAGAATGTTTGGGATACAATGAAGGCATATGCCAGAGGTTTGGTAATAGATTACATAAGAAAAAAGAATATCAGGAAAAGGCAAGCCACTAAAGCCTTGGAAGATGAGTATAAAAGACTTGAAAAAGAATTACAGAAAATGCCACAGAAAAAAGATATTAAATTGAAATTGGACATAACTAAACATAAAATGGGTTTAATAGAGAAAGAAGAACTGGCACAGAAAATTAGAAATGCTAAACAGAATTATTTTGAAGATGCAAATAAACCAGGTAGATGGCTAGTATATAAATTGAGAAAGGAGAAAGAATGAAGGAAAATATCGCAGTTAATAGATGACCAAGGCCAAGTTTGTCATGGTAATAAGGAGAAAAAGGAAATTATTCGAGACTTCTATGGGCAACTATATAAGCAAGAGAATATTGATGAGGAAAAAGTCAAACAGTATTTACAGAATGCTAACCTACCTAAGATATCTAAAGAGACTGAAGAAATGCTAGAAAGCAATATAACAATGATGGAATTAACTGAAGCATTTAAGAAACAAAATAATGGGAAAGCACCAGGTCCAGATGGGCTTCCGGCAGAATTTTATAAAACACTACAAGAATCATCGAGCATTCCATTGTTAGAAGTCATGAATGAAGCTATGTCAAAGAAGAAGATATCTAAAACATGGTCAGAGGCTTATATTACACTTATTCTAAAAGAAGAGCCTGATCCACTGCAAATTAAGAACTATAGACCTATTTCTTTATTAAATGCAGACTATAAAGTCTTTGCTTCAATTTTAGCAGAAAGACTTAAAAAATATTTAAATAATTTCATTCATCCAGACCAAAATGGATTTCTGTCAAAGAGACAAATTAGAGACAATATGAGAGTAATCCTGGATACTTTGGAATACTATGAGGCACATCCTGAAAAGCAAATGGCTTTGATATTCCTAGATGCTCAAAAGGCATTTGATAATGTGAACTGGAGATTTATGTTACTACTACTGGAACAGATGGGTTTTGCCAGAAGATTTATTCAAGCAATAGAAGCCATATATCATAAGCAAACGGCAAAGGTAATGATGGAGGGAGAACTTACAGACTTTATTAATATAAGAAAAGGCACAAGACAAGGATGTCCCCTATCTCCTTTGCTATTTGTATTGACCTTGGAAGTGTTGAATAGAAATATTAGAGATGATAAAAGCATAAAAGGAATGAAAATTAAAAAGGAAGAATTCAAATTGCAAGCCTTGCGGATGACTTAGCCTTTATTTTGGAAGACCCTTTAGAAACAGCTCCAAAGCTATTGGAAAAGATAGAGACATATGGCGAGGTGGCTGGTCTGAAAATAAATAAAGATAAAACAAAGATCTTGACAAAGAACATGCTACTAAGACAAAGATAAGAACTGGCAGACCTGTTGAAAATCCAAGTCACAAACAAGGTCAAGTATTTGGGGATATACTTGACATCAAGATGTAGCACATTAAAAGAGAATAATTATATTAAACTTAAACAACAGATAGCCTTAGATTTGAAGAAATGGGAAAACTTACAATTGTCATTAATAGGGAGAATTTCAACAATCAAGATGAATATTTTACCCAGAATCTTATATTTGTTTCAAACAATACCAATTAGGCTCGGAAAAGACTATTTTGAAGACTTAAATAAAATTGTGCTGAAGTATATATGGCAAGGTAAGAAAGCGAGAATAAAGCTAAAGCTATTGCAAGATGCTAGAATTAGAGGAGGTTTTGGCTTGCCTAATTGGGAGTTGTACTACCAAGCTGCAAACTTGATGTGGGTCAAGGAATGGATAACATTAAGAAAGACTAGATTGTTGACATTAGAAGGTCATGATTTGCTGTTGGGTTGGCACGCTTTTTTATGGTATAAGGGAACTAAAACACAGGGTTACTTTAGAAGACATTATATACGGGAGTCTTTGTGGTTAAATTGGGAGAAGATAAAAAGACAATGTTATTTGAAAAGTCCAGTTTGGTTATCGACTATTGAAGCATTTTCCTATCCTATAATTTATAAGAAGAAACAAACAGTTAGATATGGGGAACTATTGGATGAAAAGGGTGAACTTAAATCGATACAAAATCTAGAGGAACAAGGTATAAAGATGAATTGGTTTTCATATGCACAAATACACTCAAGATATGATGAAGATTCTAAAACAGAGGGATGATAAACAGACTGATCTAGATAAGATTTTGACAGGTACTGATGAAAAGGTGATTAAAAAATTATATGGTTATTTACTGGGAATTAAGCTAGAGGAAGAACAAGTTAAAGAAACTATTATTGTTTGGGGCAAGAATTTTGGATATGGGATTGATTTAGAGAAATGGCAAAAACTACGGTCGCAAAATTATAAAATGACAATGTCAACAGCCTATAAAGAAAATCTGTATAAGATGTTTTACAGGTGGCACTTTCCCCCGACAAGGATAGCAAGAATGTTCAAGAATAAATCTGAAAAATGCTGGAAATGTCATCAGATACCTGGCTCATATTACCATATGTGGTGGACTTGTGAGGATGCTAGAAAATATTGGACTAAAATCCGCATATGGTTGGAAAAAATAACAAAGAAACACACAGATTTGAAACCGGAGTTTTTTTTATTGGGAATCTTACCAGATACATACAGTAAAGACTTGAAATATCTGATTGTAAATGTATTAACAGCGGCTAGGATTGTATTTGCTAAAAATTGGAAAAATGAGAAAATACCATTGCAGGAAGAAATTATTAAGAAAATATTGGAATGTGCTAAGATGAGTAGATTGACATTTGAAATCAGAGAGCAAGAGGATAAACAATTTTATAAAATTTGGCACCTTTTCTATCAATGGTTGGATGATAAAATATAATAATAGAATATTTAGAATGTTAGATGAGAAGGAATATCTTTGCTTTTTCTTTTTCTTTTGTTATTTGACATCATATCTATAAAATGTTTTTAGGATAGATTTGGTATGATTATATGATTTGTTATAGAATAAACTACCTAAATTATAGTTATCTCATAAAGTATGAATGAATAAAATTATAGTCAAATGATTTTTTAATAGCGATAATAGGATATATAAGTTTGGATTGATAATATGCGTTATTATGTAATGTAATTGTAATTGAGACTACAAAATGAATGCACAAAACTGATGAACCAACCGACACACTGTTTGTTTGTATGGAAGAGAGCTGATGTTTTTATGTTTTTGTTTGTTTTTAAAAATCAATAAAATTGTTTTCATACACACACACACACACACACACACACACACACACACACGAATGTATATTTGCAAAGTGGAAACCTAATTTGCTAGCATGTAATCTGTGCCAATGTGATTTAATTATGGAATACTTTACGCACAAAGGAATGCTTAATTTTACCCACTTAATGTGCATTTTCTATTGAAAAGTTGCTTCCAAGGGGTCATCTTCAAGGACAGCCTCCTTGAAAAGAGAGAGTCCCAGTGTCCAATTGTGAAGTGATTAGAGCCTGAGTGACTGCCTGAAGGGCCTCCCAATCTGGGAACAGGCACAACTGGCACACCAGATGGATCTGTGCAAAGGCCCTCCTAGCCATATCTGCAACCTGCTCTTTGACTTCCAAACTGTACTCCAGTCTCAAATGAGAAAGTGTAACACAAGGCCAAACTGGGATATTTGTAAACTGATTTAATATGCCAGTTCCTCTATTAACCCAAACACATTCAGACTGGGATTATCCCAAGATGTAAATCTGTTATAAGAATAATGTAACCAATGGTAGAGTTGAAAATCAGGAAAGTTAAAATCCCTATCTAAACCATAATTTAGATAAAGAAACTAGGGGAGTGTTGTTCTTATTAAAAGCATTCTTCAAAACTCACCAAACCTGCTTCAAGTTCCTTAAAAGTATTAGCAAGGAATTCCTTCTAAGAATTTTAGAATAATGTTAATTATTACAACATTTGTCTTTCCTTATAACGAATAGGAAATCTCTCTCTCTCTCTCTCTTATCTATCCATTTATATAAATATAAAACTGGGGAAAACAGGTTGAAATATTTATGTCCAGAAATGAAAAAGCCATTCTTACAATAATTATTCCAAGATATTTAAACAATTCTAGAATTCAAAGAACTCCCATTTTTTTACAGATTTTCACAAATAAATTACAGCCTATGGCAAATTTTAAAGACTTACTCCAATTAACTGAAATACCTAATAATTGACCAAACCGTGGCATAATACCAATAAATTTTGCCACCAAATATTCACAGTTTGCAATAAGACATAATATATTATCAACGTATAAAAATAATTTGTTCAACTCCAGCCATTTTTATGGCCAGAATATCCTTTGACTGCCTGAAAAACGAGGAGAGGTCACACTTGATGAGTTACATCAAACATCTTGACAGGTAAAGAAATAGTCCCATCTGTAATGATCCTGGTCTTTGTATAAATCCAACAAATGAAAAGAAGGAAATCCATGTTTGGCCAAATCTTGACTCAAAATTTCAACTCTTTTCTTCACCTAATGAGGAAATTATTGCCAATTCTATTTTTTTTAAAGTAATGTTATGCATAAGATATCAATTAATAATAGATAAAGGCTTATTGGCCTTTTCTGAAACTAGACTGCAGTAATTAAAATAAAAGTACATCAAACCTTCAATTTAACTATTTTAGGAAGACATTTGTTACATCTAAATGTCTTTAGTCTACATAGAAATAGCACTTAGACTTATATACCACTTTAGAGTGCTTTATAGACCTCTCTAAGTGGTTTACAGAGTCAGCATTTGCCCCCAACAATCTGGCTCCTCATTTTACCCACCTTGGAAGGATGGAAGGATGAGTCAACCTTGAGTCTGGTGAGATTTGAACTGCCAAATTGCAGGCAGCTGGCAGTCAGCAGAAGTGGCCTGCAGTACTGTATTCTAACCATTGTGTCACCATGGCTCATATCAGAGTTCCCCAATCTTTTTGGCTTTGCACACCACCAGGGAGGGAGAGGGGATGGTTCCATGCACTGCTCATGTAAATGGAGAGTGCACGCATGCACTTGCTGGGTGCTCCCGTGAATGGGAATGCACACATGCACTCGCCTGGCGCTTCCACGGCCCAGTTCCAAACGGCTCAAGGCCTGATAGTGGGGGTTTGGGACCCCTAGTCTATATAACAGGGTTGCTGTCAACATTTTAGTATCAATGTTTATTAAGGAATCAAGCAGTAATTTGTATAATCAGCCAAACCTTTACCAGGCTTCAAAACCACTGTCATATTATCTGGATAAAGGAAACTAAAAGAAACTTTATTCAAGCAAGTTTCATTATAACTTGCCAGAATGAAGAAGAACCCACCCTCCTTCATTATGTATGTTATATTACTAAGTTGGAGTAGGAATTTTCTTTTTTTCATACCTTAATAGAATGTGTTAATTCTCATACATATAAAAGTGCAGCCAGATAATTAACTGGTGATATGTAAACTTTGGAAGAACTATAGTAGTTAAAATGATTAATACCTCACTCAGTAACTTTTTCTTTGCTATGTTGAGAATATTTTTAATTAATTATATATTTTGTCCTAAGCAACCTTAGTAGAAATGTCTTTCCTCTTACTCTCTCTCAATAGTCTTGTCTTATATAATTATATAATTCTTTTTCTTTCTTCCTTCCTTCCTTCCTTCCTTCCTTCCTTCCTTCCTTTCTTTCTCTTTCTTTCTCTCTCTCTCTCTCTATCTATCTATCATCGTTCATGTTTCGTGATTGCACATTTCCCAGCTGGATGAAGTCCATAAAAGGAATTAAGTTCCAACTGAGCAGATATAAAAGCTTTCTATGTTTCAGGTGTAAATTGGTTTATACATGTACTCATAAATTTCTTACTTCTTCTCTCCAAATGCTTTTGCTCAGATTTTTTAAATGTTTTTTTCCATGAAGCATAAGCAACAAATAGATATATATGTCTTAAAATGAATCTGAAACGCAAATAAAGTTCACAGGGTGCTTTTCTTTAAAAAAAAAAATCTTCAAAAACCTTGTTTTTTTTATAAAATGTGATAATGATAAATAAAACAAAATAATCAAGCATATATTGGGATCAAAAAAGGAAAATATGAAAAATATATTTCCTTCAGCACCGAATTAAAACTGGAAATTTCCAGAATACAAAACAAGGTAAAATGGAATCAGAAGTTTTTGTTGGTTAGGTAAATACAGATGTGTAGCTAACTCTACTAAGGTTATTTTTAGTTACTGTGTATTTTAGTCAGCTTTACCGGCCAATACCCATGCCTTCTATTCAATCTCATGCTATCTGGTTAATTCAGGATTTTGGTGCACAGAATTACCCTTTCCTTTCTGACACATCTATATTATCCAGGAATTTGTCCACAATATTATAATTTTCCTGTGAATCCATTACAGAACTTTGGAGCAGCAGTATATAATGTTAGCACTATAATCTCATTTATCATTAATTTTTAATGATAATCTTGATTTATAACTTTAATAATTAGAGTTTACATTTTCCTTTTTCTTATTTTTAATAAAATTGATCTTTAAATCGTAAAGTGGGTCTTCTTCTCCAACTCTCAAAAAAGGGGACAGATTTACCTAGTCACACACTACAGATCTACAGATTTTATTATTGTTGTATAATTCCAGTATCACTAATCATGTGTCACGGCCAATGTTGATCAGATGTATTCGTCGTTTGAGCTCTATCCAGAAACTTGGGATTTGCATTGGTAGCATCTAATTATTTATGAACTCCACAGCTCCCCTATTTGCACTTGGGCTATTTTAAATTGTTCCAAATTTAGATAAATCAATTTCTAAGTCTTTGTGGTACTGCATCTGGTGCCACAATAACAAAGCACCCCTCTATTTTGGCTTTTAATATACCATTCCTAAGCCACTGCCATAATTTGGTATTGTCCAACTGCCCTTCAATGTATTTTTTTAAATGCTCATGGAGTGCTTTGGATGTTTTAGAGTGTTGTTGTCTGCATACAGTCTGCCAGATAGTTCTGCTTGGATCCTGCTCATTTCTATTGTGTCCAAATATTTTTTACAGATCTTTTAGTATGGTATCTAGCACACAAGCCACTATTGGCATCATTACAACTTTCTTATCCACATTTGCTTGCTATCTCTTTAGATTTCTCTGCTTTTTCTTTCTCACTGACCCTTCTACTGTGCTGTCAATTGACCCAGCTACTGTGCTGTCAATTATCCACACTTGGTTTTTTTGTAACCACAGTCATAACTGGCTTATTGTGGAATAAACTGTGATTGGTTTGTATGTGTAGGTCCCATGGGATTCAAAAACCTTTCTGTTTTTTTTCTTCCACATTGTGACTGGGTTGCTGGTAAGATGTAATTCTTAGCTAGATTCCAATAAGTAAGACCACTTTACTGCATCTTTTAAATAGTACAATCTTCTCACATCCACATACCAGGTGTTCCTCCTGTTCTTTGCATAACTGACATGTTTTCTCAGTTTTAGCTTTAATTACACTTATATATTGCGACTGTTCTTGAGTCACGAAAATAAGCTTTCAGTTTCCTTCTTTAATGTGCCTTTTTGAAACCACTGCCATATATTTTTATTTACTAACTTCCCTTGAATAATGTTAAACTACCAGCCATGTAATGGCTTATTTTGCCAATTGTGCATTTGCATCACCAGCTGCTCATTCTAGTATACATGCTTGATTTCATTGCTTTTCAGTACAGTATACTTCCTTTGTTAGGTCGTTTAGTTTATCTTCTTGGCTATGTATTCAGCCAGAAATCCTTTTTTTTTTTCAATTGTTTCCTTCATTTGCAGCGCTCCATGTCTGCTTTTATTAAAGGGCACACATGACCTATCCATCTCACTATAGGGATGCAGTGCGCAGTCTATGATCATAGTTTTAATCTAATGCTTCTAGCTCGGACTGTGTCTACTTTATAATTTCAGCAGAGTATCAAAAAGTGAGGTACCTCAGGTCATGATGGCTTTAACAGCATTTTTTATCATGAAGTTTGCACTTTCCCTACCAGTGGTGGGATTCAAAAAAATTTTTACTACCAGTTCTGTGGGCCTGGCTTTGGTGGGCATGGCGTGGCTTGGTGGCCATGGCAGGGAAAGGATACTGCAAAATCTCCACTCCCATCCCACTCCTGGGGGAAGGTTACTGCAAAATCCCTCTCTCTCCCCACGCGCTAACCTGCTTTCCAGCTCCGTTCTCCTGCGCAGGGCAACAAAAGAAGACCCAGCTGATCAGCTGGGACTCGGGAAGGAGAGAATAGATGGGGGCAGAGCAATAGATGGTGGTATTTGCAGGTTCTCCAAACTACTTAAAATTTCCGCTACCGGTTCTCCAGTTTGTGGACATCCATATATGTAGCATTGGATCATTTTTCTCAATAAATAGAATGTTTCTGACTCATTTAATTGGGTTCTCTCGTTTCAGGACTTGAATGGATAACAAATCACATTTTAGGTCACATGTATCCAGAAACATTGAAGGTGTTCACAAACTTTTAAGAATTACTATAGTTTCAGGTAATCCATATATAGGAGGTGCAAAAGCTGAATTGAGGTTTCAATGTCTGATATCCAGTCCAAATTTTACTCAAAATTATTAACAGGAGAATCAACAGTATTACCAATACTGGTCATAATAATGGTAAGAGGAATATTCCTGAAATATTCTTTTGATGTTAATGTAATGGTATATGGGAAAAATCTTAGGAGTCAGGATGAAGTGATGCTGCCAAGACCCTAGACAATGGTCAGATGAAAGAATTTTACTCTAGTCATAAAGTTGGTCTTAACAAGTAGACCAGACAGGAAACACAACCAGATACCCTAATTGTACTTTATTGTAAAGCTATATTAACAGAATCTTTCAAATCTGAAAGTAACATTTTTCTGCCATCATCTTTAACAGCCCAAGAAATTAGGAAGGGTCCTTTCTTAAATTCTTGCTCAGTCCACTATGCAGCGGTGGGTTATGTTCTCTCTTATCTGACAGTTCCCTAGACAGCATCTCTTTGCCCCATCGCCTGAAGTCTTTCCCACATATTATTACAGTTAACTTGGCTGATTTATTCATGACTGATTATCATCTATGCTTCCCACAAGTGCATTGGTTTTTTTTAAAAAAAATGTGATTCACTTCAGTCATTTCCAAGCACTCTGAAATCCAACTCTGAGGATAACCAGTCAAACACGTTAGCCAAGCAACATGCTCTTTTTTCTCCTTTTACAATTTTCTAAAAGCAGTTTACTAGAAGCTGGTCTTTAATACCCTTTGTGTTTTATCTATTTCTTCTTAATTGGTAATACTTATTGTTTCTAAGTGAATTAAATAGTACCTGCTTGAATACCTGATTCTGAATAGTACCATAAAAGTTCAGTTATTATTGTTGTTATTTCTCTGCTGGTTAGGTACTCGGGTAAAATAACTATAGGTAATCATTGACTTACAACCACAACTGAGCCCAAAATTTCTATTGTGAAGGGAGATGTTTGTTAAATGAGCTTTGCCCCATTTTATGACTTTTCTTGCCACAGTTGTTAAGTGAATCACTGCAGGTATTAAAATATTAATACAGTTGTTAAGTGAATCTGGCTTCCCCATTGACTTTGCTCATCGGAAGGTCACAAAAAGTGATCACATGATCTTGGGACACTGCAACCATCATAAATATGAGTCAGTTGCCAAGCATCCGAATTCTGATCACATGACTATAGGATGTTGCAATGTTTGTGAAAAACAGTCATAAGTCACTTTTTTCAATGCTGTTGTAAGTTTGAACAGTCATTCAATAAACTGTTTTAAGTAGAGGACTATCTGTACACCAAGGTGGGTCAGGTGTGTAAATTCACAGGATTCCTGGGAGAGGACAGTTGAGACGTCCTCCCAACTTTCACATAATGGGCTCAGCTGTGCCACTAAACATCTATATATTACAGTTCCCTATCAGATCAACTGAGAATCAAGATACTAAGTAACAATCAAGTAAGGAACACATAAAATATGGAGTTGAGTTTAACCAAATTAAATTCCAACAAATAATGTTATAATACAGTGGCCTCCAACCTTTCTGCCTTGACGGACTGGCAGAGGCGGCGGTGGAGGGGTGGGAGAGAAGATGGTTTTCATGCGCATGCATGCACCATTCTCACAAATGCAGCTTCTCAAGCGCACGTGTGCAGGCATGCACTCACCCACCACTTCCACATCCCAGTTCTGAAGCAGCTGCAGCCCGGCAAGGGGCCATGAACCGGGGAGGTTGGAGACCACTGCTACAATTCTTCCCACTTACAAGAAATAAATTTATCAAGGAATAACATTGGGACGTGGTGGTGCAGAGGCTTAATGATGCTGGAACTCCTGGCCAGAAAATGGTCTGCACTCTTGTGGTTTGAGCCTGGCTCCAGGAGATGGAGTCAGCGCCCATCACTCAATCCCGAGCGCCTGCCCACCCAGCAGTTCGAAAGCATGCAATATTGCAAATAGATAAATATGTATCACTTTGTGTGTGTGTTATGTTGTGACACATATCAGAGAAGGAAAGCCAATGGTAACCATGGTTCCCAAATCCCAAGAATATTCTCAGGTCAGGCACATCTTAGGTTTACATGGCAAGAAAAAGAAAATTACATGTAACGATGTTATTTTTCAACAGGCAATGCAGCTTTAAAGGAATAGTAGCTGAAATTTCAAAAAATAGCTGGATATTGAAATAAGGCAGCCAAAAACCAAATTGTATCTATAAGAGAAACTGTTCACAAAACAAGCTAATAGAATATATTTATACTGTTCACACATTAAGGGCATATAAACTCCAGTGAGCTAGTATCTACCTTGGTTTTAAAAAGGGTAACTTTTAAACATAGAGTTCTTCCTATTCTCAACATTACATTCAGCTTCCTTGGGTATTCTTAAAATTTAGCAGATATGAGACAAATATACAAATTCCTCATTTATGGTGGCCATACAATAAATGAGGGATTTGTATATTTGTATACAACAGTCCCATTTTTTAAAAAATCTGATTGTCAAAATATATGGTGTATGGATGATAAAAGTTGATTTTCTCATTTCTTTGCAAAGAAGTCAAGAGTTGCTTGCATTTGGCTCAAATGCTTGCAAAATTCTAAACCCTGCTTCTCTGATGACCATTCCTGCTATACCCACACAGAAAGCTTTGCATGATTTAATAAAAGCTATTACCTACACAAAGAAAAACATGAAAATAACAGATTCAGAAAAACGTTGCACAACTTGAGATTCCTAAATTTAATTACTGGCCTCTACTATGAAAAGTTCAACTGATCTTTTTTCTGTTGAAATATCAAGGAGGGAATAATTAATTCTTAATCATATTAAACTTTGTGAAAGTGGCTTACAAGTTGCTACTTTTATCTCTGAAATCATTTTTTACACTATAGTCTACATCAGAGGTGACAAACTTGCATCGTCACATTGTCATCACAGGACATATTGCAACACTTTCCCCCTTCACTAAACCGGGCCTGGGCATGGCCCACGTGACGCATCTGGCATGTGGGCCATGAGTTTGACAGCCTTGGTCTACATCTTGGGGATTTCCTGGTGGTCCTCCATCCAAGCAGCATTTTGCTTTTTCAAGAAAAAGCGAAGTCAACTAAGTATTACTTGAGATGGATAGTTATGCTTTTATATATTATTGATAGAAGTATTGGCATTTCTAGTATTCCTTCAATAGAATAGGCTCCATCAACTCCCCTGAAAACTTTACATTCTCCCGTCTGTTTTGAAGGTCTCAAGAATCTTCTAATAAAATGGAGAATAAAAGGAAAGAAATCTAGTGCTACAATAAATGTTTTATCTTAAATATTAAAGAGTTGTTGAGATTATCTAAAACTTACAGATGCTAAGAATATCAATTAGCAAAAGAAAGTCTACTGGTATAATTCTAAATTGCATAAATAATACCGTACTCACAATTTAAGCCAGAAAAAAAAGATAGGAATTGTTACTATCATATCTAATTTCATAAAAAAAGAATTTAAATTTGTGAAACAGAAACACTGATATTGTCCAGGTGACAACTCCCAGTATATTTTGACTCAATGCCTAGGTCTGATTGAAGTTAGGCAGATTTCTGCGCCTCTCAAGGATAGAAGGCAGAATTGAGGTCCTGATCCATCAAAAACTAAATGTGTGGCAGACAGATGTAGAGTCTAAAGATATCCTTAAAATCAGATGAAACCCTGGAAAGTAGGATCCAGATTGTGTCTGGAGGGTTCAGTTTATAAATGATATAGGAAAAGTGGTATTTGACTGGCTTCAAAATTATTATTTTAGTATATACTTCTATACCTTAGCAATATTAACAAATTTATATCTATTTCTAGCCCATCTTTCAAATATTTGAGATAGATGTACTTTAATAACAATAATTAAAAGAAAACAAGTAGTAATTATAGAAAAAGTATTGTATGAAATATTTGCTGTTTTGTTTTTTATACAGGCCAAAAAAGTCAGAGTTAAATATATACAGTTAAACTTTCTTAGGAAGCAAATCAGTAATATAAGTATCATATTTTAGAGATATTTACAGAGATGTCTTTTCTTCAAACCCGTTGACTTCAATATAGGTAAATAGGTAATAGATGAGAGCATTATTTTAAAGATTGCAGGGTTTCAGAAGAACCTAACAGTTTTTAAGGCTAATTGAGCAATCCAATATGCTCAATATGCTATCTTCACTTCAAATTAACCAAAACAATGAAAGCTTACAAGTGGAAGTATAAAGAGGAGGTTGAATTATTGATATTTTCTAGAACAAATGCTGCTAGGGAGCTAGAATCTTCCTCATGAGACAGCATACACAATTATATTGAAACTCAGAAGACAACCGATTTAAAAGATAATCCAACAAGCCCCAGTCCCCAGAGGAAGTCATGAAGTGTGGTTCCTTAAATGGAGAATGGAGTGCATCAAAGGTGAGAGAAGTCCTGGGAAGCATAATACAGACCTAGGTTCAAGGACTCATGGGAGGGGAAGAGGGAGGTGGGGAGTGCTGGGTGATTTTATAGCCTCCCTGTGGTCAGTTGTAAGAGCAAATGACTGAGGGGCACTGCAGCGGCCGTAACTTTGAAACAGGATCTTAGGTAGCGTCTAATATAACTTAGTGGCTGCTAGGTGACCAGTCATTAAGCAACACTATTTATAATTATTTAAATAAACACCAAAAATGTTTACAAAGTACCTATGAGATGTGTATCACTGTTTCAGCTTCAGAAGAACCAAGAGCTATGGTAAGGTCTATTCATTTAGAACATAACATAAAGAATCCATCTAGATCTTTTCACTTTGTGGTGTACATATTTATAATTTCCCTGACATAAGATCTGGTATCAGAATAGGACTAAAAGAACAGACATCATTGCCCAGAAATTTAGGATGAGCCTTTATTTGGATGAGAGTGTAATGTTTCTATTCTGGTAACAATCAAGGCAAGACATACTGAAAAATATTACAAAGGTTTTCAAAAAATAGTAAGGTAGACATTTTATTAAACTTTCTTTGTTGGATAAGTGCCAACAGATTACAGCTGGAGTGGATGCCTGAGAATAATTTTTATCTATGGCTGTTTTAGAAAATACTAATGTCTCTGTAAGCTCCTCATTCGCTATTTTAAGAATAGCTGGATTTCTCCCACACAGTTGCTAATAGTATACTTTATCCTTATATAAAAGTTATGAACACCTTTAAAACAAGCAAACAGTAATTGGGAAACCTGGTTGCCTAAGCAATGAAAAGAAAGGATCTCTTCATTCAGTTGGATTGGGGGTTTTGTGCATGTCATCTGGTGTTAACAGTTCTAGAAGCACTTGCTTTCTGATTGTGGACTAGTCTAGTTCATCTTCAGGATGATAATGACTGGTTTCACTTTTGATTCGATAATTATTTCCCACCTCTAAATTACCTTTACAGTGTGTGATAATGCATCTGTGAGTTTTTCCCAAATTATATTACCTACGAATTCTCACATTATTGCTGTTTCGGTCTCCTCATGCTGCCTATGAGATACAAGGAATGTACTCCTCATAAATACAAGGATGAACTTAGGAGAATGGGGTGGAGTCGGTTATCACATAACCATTAATTTATTGTAAATCTGGGAACCCCAACTTCAAAAGGTTAATAAGATATAAGCTAATGGCAAAAGTCATTCAGGGATTATGGGGGGGGGGGGGGGACGGGACACCTTTTCAAGCCAAAAGTAAATATTTCAAAAACATGAACTATTTTCATTTTTGGAAAAGGGTAAAAAGATGGGTCTCTCTAACCAAAGGGAAATATTTAATCCATAGAAGTGGAATTCAAAGGGAGGATATAAAGTGCAGTGGCAGTGTTCAAGATGAGATTATGAAAAAGAAAGGGGGCTGTGATTTATTCTAGTACAAACAGGTCCCTGAGCTTCTAATCTCCTTCTTACTCCCACTTCTCACCAGAATCTGCTTTCCTGTCTCCTCAGAAGATCAAAAAGGTACGAGTGAGTATTAACAACTCTCAAAGGCACTGATGGTAACAGACTGTACAATTTAGACCACCAGGGCCTCATTGTTCCTATTGTATTCTGGCAAGAAGACTAAGCCAATCTGTGGTTGATTTATCTAGTTACCTTTACGGCTTGGAAATGGGGAAAAAATCCGATCCATATTAATGTTCTGGATCTCTGCTTTATAACTCATGGATTTGTTTGTCTTTTTTTAACCCGCTGTGTGCTGCCTAGAGTAAATATGAGATGGCTGCGATTCCTTCTTTAAATAAATGCAGCAGTATATAAGGTGATGAATTGCTGAAGTCTACAATGAAGGGATCTGCTTAATATGCTGTTTAATGTTTCAGCAGGTTGGGAATTTCCATGCCATTTTGCTGAAGTGTCAGATTTTCCCAAGCCTTATAGACAGTAATTGAAGGATACAGCTCTCTGATTATTATGCTTACTCTAAGAACTAAGCCATTAAAAATAAGTCCAACAATGTTACGGACAACAATTGTCCATAAATGGAAGTTCTTATTTATGCAGAAGCAGAGTTCACTTCTGTATCATTTCTTCCAGCCTGTGCAGTGGGATGCCTTGGGGCGGGGGGGGGGGGGGGAGATAGAGAAGGTGGGCTCACACCTTTGGGAGGGGTAAGCAACGGCTCCCTGAGTCTTGTTACTCTAAAATATTCGTGTGATCTCAGACTGTTTCCTTCTGATCCTGCCAGAATTTACCCTCGCCACCTTCCTTCCATTTCCCCCTCTTTCTCTTTCCTTTTCATAGATGAGCCTGTAATCTTCTACCTTTCCATTTATGTTTTGATTAAAACTGAAAAAGCCTGTCCACCCAAATACCATCCAGGGGAACCTGGCAAAAGACAAATGTCCATGATAATGTCAGTCAGTGGTACATTCTAGGAAGCCCTGATAAGATTCATGTGCTCTTTGAAGAAACACCGATTGTGCTGCTTGGAGTTTCTGGTAAAAAGTTCAAAACCTCAGAAATAGGATAAGGTGCTCAAGTGTCAGGCAACAGACACTGGTGGTAGCTACTAGCTGTACAAGTTCTGGAATGGTGACATACAAGTAAAGAATTAACTGAGTTCTTGTAGATAAGCTTAGCTATATGCAAAAAGATAATTCCTATTGTTTTGTTGATCATTCACAAAGCAAAAACATTATTGGGCTAAAGTACCATTCTTTCAAATTTCCCATCACTTTTTTTTTGGGGGGGGGGGTACTAGGGAGAAGAAAAAAATAAGTTTAACAACTATAAAGTAGACCATGAATTGAAAATATCTGCCAGGAACCAGATATTACAGCATGCCCTCATGATCAAAAATCTGGTGAATAAACAGGTTGTTTTGGGGGCAAGGAAAGGTCATGACAGGGAATGAACGGCACCATTTTTGAAATCAAGTCAAACTTGGAGGCAAAAAGACAGCAGTCAGTTTCTTGAATATGGTAGATTGGTAATAAAGTCCATATCTCAAGACCCCTGTGGAATGGGAACAAAACCCAACACACCAACTAGAGGTTTAGCATAATAAGAGATGTAACAAGGAAAAAAATATAATCCTTAGCATCTGCTGGGAAACAAGGACACCAAAACCCATTGAACGGGAGCTGAGTAGTTATAACAGTCCAAAATGTCCACCCTGCTAGCTGTTATGATGGAGCTATAAAATGTCCTTTCTTAGAGACTAAGAGAAATTCAGTCAGACATTCTATTGTAGTTCTCCCTAATTCCAAAAAAAAAAGGGAAGAGTGAATTGGGGGAGGGGTGATGATGGTTCCTAAAGGTTATCTAGTCAAGCTCACCCATATGGATCTGCAGCTGGGTGAGAATTTGCTCAGTGTTACAGGGAAGAATGTCTTCCAGCTCCTGGTGTTTCATGGACCAAGGGCAGTGGGATTAAGGGACAAAGTTCTTAGGTTGCAGAGTGGAAGCTAGAAAAGCAACAAAATATTTGTGCTGATTGATAGACCATCATCATTTGCTTGTCCGATGAGCTGAAAATTCACAGAGTTAAAATAATGGGAAAATTGTGCCCATTTGATACTCAGTGTATGGATCTGTCAGTTTTCTAGAATCCTGTTGTCTGTTCAGACTTTGTTGAGTAAGTGGTTCCTTTCAGGAATATGGCACCAATGTTAAAATGTTAAAACCAATGCTAATTGCTCCTCTTAGTTTTTAGGTGGTAATCACGGCTTCAAGAAAAAATATCCAGATTTTTCCTAAACTTTGGTCAATCTGATCTATTTCAGATTGTATTGAGTGAACACTGGCAAATAATGCTCTTACAAGATTTCAGAGATCTAGACTGAATCCAAAATGGCAGTATTAATGAAAGCATTGGCCATATTCATATGTTTGAATATGTGCATTACCTTGCAGCACCCAAAATATTTCTGTGTTTCTACTATGACATTTTTGCTCCTGAAGAATACTGCTCTTACATTCTGTGATGGCATTGATTATATCAAGGGTCTTCAAACTTAGCAAGTTTAAGTCTTGTGGACTTCAACTCCCAGAATTCCTGAACTAACATGACTGGAGGAGGAATTCTGGGAGTTGAAGTCTACAAGTCTTAAAGCTGTCAAGTTTGAAGACCCCTGGATTATAGTGTATCAGTGTACAGTATATCAGTGTAGAGATCATGCCTCTTTCTAAGTCACACATACACAAAGAATTCATGGAATTATAATATGAATAATTAACAGCTTTTTGTCTTTGCTGATTTAACTGAATTAAAAAACAGATTAAGGAGGTGGGAGACAAACTTTCAACATTATTGTAAATTTTTAAATATAAAAAAATGCAAGCAGAAGTACATTGTCAAACACTGTAAGAAGTGACCAGGAGTTTTAAAATAAGAAAATAGCTAAAGAAAATTATGTTCATTATTATTACATTATTAACTGTTCATTTAATATAGATTTGGGATGGTAGAGATTGCTTTTTTTCCCAAAGCAATCAATATGTATGTCTATTTGTAAAAAGCATAACAATAATTTCATCTGATGCAAAGGATATTAATTGTAAATTTATAAGCATTCTTCTTTTACTGCAAGGATGTCACATTACCATTATATAATCTATTCCAGTGAGGTCAATGCAATTAAAAGGACAAGCATTCTCAGAGCAATCCTTATTTGTGAAATTCAAGTACTAATTAAACACTCTGAAATTGTATTTCCCATTATTGATTGACAAACCTTTCCCATAATTCCATCACAAAATTTATATGGATGCGTCCATTAAATTATCAGAAGTTGAATTCAAGGAAATTGAAAGAATGAAAGATATGAAAGAATCTGACTTTTCAAATAAACATTATAGACTTTCACAAAAAGTCACAACCTTAACCCTTTTGAAAGCTATGTCAACATAAAGACATCAGCCTAACCCAAAAGGTACTGATCTGCCAGTCTCAAAGAAATCCACAGAAGTAGCGGAGAAATAAAGCCAGAGTTTCTCTCTAAAAAACAATGGTAACACTATCAACATTGCAATCTGAAAAAGAAAATTTCCCAGAACATTACTGATGCTTCAGTATCTACTTGTTTACAAAAGTAACTAGTAATTAAGAGTAAAATACAAGATATTATTTTTATTTTTTACTCTAGGTAGCTCTGCTTTAATTACTTAAATCAATTTAAGCAATGTAAATTTACAACTTTAAGGATAATCATGAAAATATCTTAGAAATATAAATGCTATCTATAACAAGATTTAACATTTCTTCATTTGTAGCAACAAATACCAACCTTATAAATTAGATATGCATAAAAATACATTATATTTCATTTTCATACATTTTGCACATCACGTTTCATTCAATTAAATACAACTGACTCATTTTGCACAGTAGAAACTATTTTCAATCTCTAGCAAATTGGAAAGTAGAGAAATAAAATAATGTATAAACCACTGTTTACAAACACATTTAAGTGGTCAACAGTACGTTACATCAAAATCAAATAAATATGACAGAACTCACAAAATATTGTTACTAAGCCTCAAAAATAAATACAGAGTTGACATTTTTTATAGTTTTCTAAATTGATTTGAAATTTTATTTAAGAGTACCTACCCTAACTTATAACTTGAACTTTTTCTCTCTTGTTATGTCCTACAATTCACATGCACAAGATACTTTCACGTAAGATTTCTATTATAAAATTGCCCCATCTGTAGAATGATACAAAGAAATGGTAAAGGTGAAAACAGGTCCACTAAACACAGATGACTCTTTGTAATTCCTCTCCAGAGAAAGAAAGGATTTGAGATCACCTACAGATGTTCCACCAGACAGTTGTTCCTCATGAGAAGACCACAAGACAAAGATCTCCAGATCTAGAGGTCTGGGAGATAAGGGAAAACCATCTTCTCTTATTCAAAAGACACTGGGTTCGCATACTTCCTTTTCTAATTACTTTCAGAAATGGCTTATTAACTGCTTTTCAATTATTAGGCACTTTTGAACCAACAAGTTTTATAGCACCAGGTGAGTTTCCTTCAATTCTTAGTGAAATAAACTTAAAAACAAGTTTAAGAACTTCAAAACAATATTTGAAATGCAGCCAAAGGGGATTAGAAATTTGATTTTGGAAAGTTACAAACACATGGATTTGAAATAAGATTTCAGAGTTAATTGTAAAAATCCTTTCCATAGGAAAATGCTCTTTTTGAATTTTTTTTAAATGTGATGGAACTTTGAAGGTTGAACACAAGAGGGAACTAGAAGAAACTAAAGATTATAATTAAAGCAGAATAACATTTAAATTTGACTTGCAAATACAATATCTTAACATTGGATATATTGAAGGATATTTTTGAACAATTTTAGAAGTTAATTTTAAAGGTGTCCCTATAGAAAGATTGTCTTTAAATATGTGATGGAAAAGGAACAAGTTTTACAGGACAAGGTTGAGACCTATCTGAAAGTAGATTTAAAAAATGACAACTACAAGAACAATGTGGAAAAGATGCCATATTGGATAACAAGTGAAAACAGAAGATGTCTTAATAATTAAAAGGGATATAGAAATACAAATCAAAAGAGTGTCCTGGAAACTTTCCAATCTCAGATTTACAAAACTGATTCGTTAAAGCTTTGAAGAATCTTGTGAGAAGGGATAAAAACAGAATGAAAGGAAAAATCAAGTTCTAAGACATTATTTAAATGGATTAAAAATCAATGTTGTTAAAAATAAAAAAATAAAAGGAAGGAATATAAAGTTGGCTTATTTGATCAAGGTTAAAATAGATATGTTATTGTCTCTGGTAATTAATACACTTTTACCGATCAGGACTGAATGACGAGGCTTTAAGGATCTGTTTATGGAGAAGAAATAGGATATCGGAAGAAGATATATTTTGTTGTAATTTAAAAGAAGTGACAAGTTATTAAAATTGTTTATACTTGTTATGCTGAAAGGAAAAACCATTTCCTTGCATATATTTTCTTTTTCTTTCTACTCTATTTTTTCTTTTCTGCATTTTTTTTCTCTTATTCTTGTAATTTTTGTATTTTCTCTTTTTAATTGTAATTTTTAATAAAAATTATTATATATAAAAAGAATATTTTCTAATATCCAGAAATCACATTATCTTCTGCTGTAACATTCATTTTGTTTTTTTCCTTAATGCAAACAATAATAATAATCAAGAAAAGATGTTTAGTTTTCTTGGTTATTAAGAGTTAAGCTATCAGTCTGAAATTATCTTTATTTCAATATATTATTTATATCAGAATATTGCCAGCGTTAACATACGGCTAGAATAATTATACAATAGCATAGGTACATTAAGAGATTTCTGAGTCTTTAGTGATATTTAGGCATGTCTCTACTTAAGTTGGATCTGAATGCTCCTATCTAGTCTGTAACTACTTTTGATGGAAAGCAAATATTTTGATAGTGAATGAGTTTTGTCATTATCACAATTCATTTTGGAGACATTTTTCAGATTATTCCCATGTGGGTAAATAGGAAACTTGATGCCACTGAAAATGTTCTCCTATGAAGATTTTTACACATGATTTAACAGGTAGCTATAACCACTGCTAATAAACATTTCCTGAAAAATACAATTAACCAATTCCAATATCCCCCGCTGAAATATTTTTACATGTGCTTCCAGGGGGAATAACACTTATTAGAAATACTATGTTTTACGTGCTGTTAAGCATAGGATTTGCTTCAACACGTTTTATGGCTTAAAAACAAGTATATTGTTTGTGATTCTTTCAGAGATGTGTTTCTACCACAATACCTTAACCTACCATCTTTCTACTCACTCAGAGTTTTCTCTGAATAATAACAGTCTGGGATCTGTAAATGCTTGTTTGAATTGTGGCAAGTAGTCATTTTCAGTTCAACATGTAAATAGATAAATACAAACAATTATGTATAGAGTATCACTTCTTAGCTGTTTTTAGAATTGGACATTTCTACTCATAAATAAGCTCCCAAACATCTTATCATCTTCATCTAATAAAGTTAAAAATAAAATTACAGAAGTCTTATCGTTAGAGTATATATAGCCATCCCAAAAGTAAGGATGCCAAATAGATGGGCTCAATTATTGTCAGTGTTTCTTAATTTCATAATATAATCATGAAAAGGAATGTCATTTAATGGTAAAAGAAAAAAAGACCCAAAAATGGCAGTTATGGATTCTGCACTTTTTTTTGCATCCCAATGATCATTTATTAAAAAAATAATTGCCACTCAGATTAAGCAAATTTGATTCCCCGTGCACACCTGCATAGGCATGCAGCCTCGATCTATGTTTCTGACCGTCTGTCTCCAAAAAGATTAGAATTCTGCACTAAACAGCAAAAAGAAGTCAGATACTGCTAATCCTGAATTATTTATTTTCAAGGTATTCTGAATCTAAAACCTTTTTTGAAAAAAGGGACTGCTTCTGCAGGGCAGCTCACTAATCTTTTATCAAAAAAATTTTAAAAAAGATATTCAGAATAGATCAAAACCCTATCCGAGAATGGATTTCACGGATTAGGGAAGTTGCAATTTCTTCTTTTTAAATATATATACGTACATATATATTATATTTGGTTCTGTCAGTCCCCTTTGTCTGTTATGTTCAGCAGCCTGTATCCAAGATCCAAGGGAACTCTTTGGCTAAACAGGAAGCAGCTAGAGTTGGACTTGACCAGGTTGTCAATCTTTGCATTCAAGGGAGCTATGATCGGTGTGTGTGGGTGGATGGGGGGGGGTCATTCTTGATAGCTAGGACCCTATTATAGCGGCAACCATTCGAAGAGCAACCTGCCCGCCACCTTTTTGTAATCCTAACTTTCCAAACTGGAGCGCCAGAGAACCAAGGGGGAAGCAACCGTCTTGGGCCAACGCGACAGGAATGCTTCCTACCTAGGGGTAGACCGGCCCTACAAGTCCCTTTGTCTGCCAGGGTCCTTCCTCCAGCCCGTTTCCAAGAAAGCCCCCCTCGGCCGAAGCAAGAAAGTGGGGTGGTGGTGGGGGGGGGAAGCCTAGCAGAAGAGACCTGCCCGCCCTCCCGCCCACCCCCGGAGCCCCCTTCCTTTGTTTGTGTACCTTTCCTCCAGCCTCACCAAAGCGCCGAGGAAGAAGCGGAGAGCTCCGGCGAGGCCTGCCCAGGGCTGGGAGACACACACTTCACCTTCTGCAAATGCAGGCCCCGGACAAGCGGGGTGTCAAGCAGGGAGATCCCGGAGTCCTTAGCGAACATCGGGCCTGACCCCGCCCGACACCCAGAGGCCACCGAGGCCCCACCGGCGCGGGCCAGAGGGGAGTC
Organism: Pseudonaja textilis; assembly: GCF_900518735.1. Next base: position 252,786 of record NW_020769345.1, on the reverse strand, counting down.
CGCGCCCGCCCCCCCCTCAAACCGCCGGGCCCTCTTCGTGTTCAGGCTCCCTCGCTCGGGAGGTGGAGGGGGGGGGTCCTTACCGGCGGCCCAAAACGGCGGAGTGAAGGGCGGAGGCGGGTGGCGACGTCGGCGACGGCACGACCGGCGACAGGAGGAAGAGGAGGTGATGAGGGGGGCTCAGAGCCCCCAGGCAACCAGCAAGGCTGCAGCCCCGGGCACCATGATGGCGGCGGCGGCGGCGGCGGCAACTGCAGAAGCGGCGGCTTCTTCCTGCAAGCTGCGGCGGCTGGCGGGCACCAGGCCGGTCGGGAAAGCGCAGCCGCCGCAGCCTCCTCCTGGCGGTGACAGCGACGGGCCGAGCCAGAGAGCAGCGCCGCCGCTGCCGCCGCGGTGCAGCTTGGGAAAGAGCCGCAGCATCCGAACCCGCCGCCAGGCTCCACTGGCGACCGTGCGCCCTTCCTGGGAGGGGAAGCTATCGCTGAAGGGGCCGAGAAGGGCGCGGAGGGGGGGGGGCGCCCACCCACCCGGGGACCGTCGTTATAACCTCGGGGGGTCTCGTTCCTGCGCGGCCGGAGCCTGTCCCCCCACCACCCCTCTCGGCCTCGGTGCTGGCTTCGGTGACCGGACCACGGCTGAAAATCCCATCCGGGAAGGAAACATGAAAGGAGCAAAGAGCAGGTGGGTCCCTCCAGGCTGCCTTGCGGGAAGCTTCCCTGGATATTCCCACGGAGCAAGCGGTCCTCCACGTGAAGCCTGGGTACCCCCCCCCCCCCCCCCCCCCCCCCCCCCGAGACCTCTCAGAGGATCCGCGAATAAATCCAATAAATAAACATTGTAAAAGTTCTCCCTTTTCATCCCTAATCCAGTAAATAGCGATAGATACCCATCCACATAAATCAAAGCTTTGGGGGTTTCTCCAGCATACGTTTAAGAATGTAAAGGACCTGGAGACCAAAACAAGGAGAACAGCCGCAAGTGGAGAAGTATCCGCGGCGCCTGTTAGACACGACGGCCTCGTTTTGAGTTTAGCAAAGCCAGCACCCTTATTTAATAGGTTGGGGAAATAAATAAAAAAATACTCCGTTGCGTGAACCATAGTTGCGAAGAGCATGAATATATAGGATAGGCACTCCAACCTAGGGATGATTCAGAAAAAAAGACCATTTATAATTAATGTTCCTTACTGACATTTGAGGGACTCTCCCAACCTGTGACTCTTGTATTTTCCTATAGCTTCGGGACCTTGTTTTGTAGAAAACACACACTTCTGCACACCCAAACTATTAAGGAAGGAGAAAGTCAGCCATATTATATATTTTTGATGATAGTACTAGAATCCATCTATCTGGGAGCACCTCTCGTGCATTTTGATATGTAAGGGAATAATCATCCTTTGTTTATGAATGGAAAAGGCAGAGTATGCATTAGTCATTTGTGTCCCAACATTAAAAAAAAAAGTTCTAATAGTTTATAAAAGGGGGGAGCAAATTTGTATCCTGAAGCAAAGAGATGCAGAAGACTATCTGTGTATAAACGTTTTACAAAAGGAAAGCATTATCAAAGATGACTTGAAAGCAGTAAAAGGGGGCTGGGATTTAGGGAGGAGGAAAAAATCCACCACAGCTGCAGAGTTTTCTCAGAAAATGTTCTGTTCTTAATACCATCATTTTTTTTTCCTTGGTGTCCTGGCCAGACAGCAAGGCCTCAAATAGTAGTCTTGTTCTTAGGGATGCGAGCAGTCTTTCAGTTACTAAGTACAGCCCATTAAAGGCTTAAACTGGCACTTTAATTTGTTGGCAATTAATTGGATATCAGTATAGCATGTGCTGACTGCCTTGCTCTTACTGTATTGATCAAATATTTAGTGGCTATATTTTTAACCACTTGCAATTTCCAAATCATTTTTGAAGACATATTTTTAAAAATCAGAAGTGCAGGCATGTATTCTTTAATAACAGGAATACAGGCATGTGGCAGCCAGATTCCCTTCACTCTAACTGTTCCTCATAAATTATTCCTTCTTAGCCCTTAATCCTTATCCTCTGGACATGCTTTTTTGTCAACAATCTTCCTAAAATATATGTTCAAAAATTGATGTAATTTTAATTGTTTGAATAAAAATACCCATAGCAGGGATAATATGCTCCCAGCCACTTTATATTGCCACTGTGGCAACATTAAATCTGTATTTAATGATCTATCAACACACCAATGAATAGCTATATAATATAAATTGCTAGTGTGGAAAATCCTCAGGGATAGTGTAACTCTGAAAAGAAATTACTTTAACGTTTGTCAATATCTGTGTAAAGTCAATATCTCATTTTTTCATTAATGACATTTATACAGTCACCCAACCCCAATAATGTACAGTACAAAAAAGACCTTCACATCAAATGCAATGTATGGTGACTATCCATCATAACTGGAAGAACTCGAACTTTTTATAATTAATCTAAAACAATTACAGTTCTTATTGTTTGCTCACTTTACTTGCGTTACTTCAATTATAAGTACCTTACCACCACACTTTATTTTCCCTTTCCTCATATACTTATATGACAAGTATAGTCAAATTTTTATTATGATCATTGACCAACTGTAGTGGAATATAACCATTAAGAAGCATAAAGTATCTAATGTACCAAGAGTGAAAACAAAAATGTAAAAGAAATTATAAAAAGCTAGAAGATATATAAATTATAAGTTAAAAATTAAAAGTATGTATAAAAAGGGAGAATCTGCAAGGAGTTGTGGAAGTATTAGATGGGTGTAAGGAAGCATTAAAGGTTAGCATGTGGAAGACTGTATCAAGTTGTAAAACAGTCTAATATTTACAATAATAAAGTACTAGCCCAATATTAATTAAAGCCCATTAGCTTTAATTTATAAAGTTGAGCACAGGTCGTCATCCAATGAATTTTGAGTACTGCTTCATAGAACATTGTATGTATAGAATATTGTAGGTTGCATTGGTATCTGAAAGTAACAGACTTATCAAAAAGTATCCTGTGTGTCCTGGGTATTTATGGATAATGATAAGAGGAAACAGGAGTACAGATATCTCTGTAATACAGGCACTGGAGAAATAAGCCCTGTTGGTTCTATGGTAAATATCCAGAGTCAGAATAGAATAGAATAGAATAGAATAGAATAGAATAGAATAGAATAGAATAGAATA
>NW_020769345.1:177576-249592 GCF_900518735.1 Pseudonaja textilis | reverse complement strand
TAGAATAGAATAGAATAGAATAGAATAGAATAGAATAGAATAGAATAAACAGAGTTGGAAGGGACCTTGGAGGTCTTCTAGTCTAACCCCTGCTCAGGCAGGAAACCCTATACCATTTCAGACAAGTGGTTGTCCAATCTTGTCCTAAAAACTTCCAATGTTGGAGCATTGTGTTTACATATCATATATCATACCATTCTACACACCATTCCAGGAAAGAACTCTTGCCTTAACACGGAAGATTATTTAGTTTTGTATTTAAACAAGCATTTGATATGGGAAACCACAAAACAAAAACCACAGCTTAAAACTCCAATGTAAGGAGCAACCAATGTTGATTAACAATTAAAAGCTTGTCCAGAGCAATCCAAAGGTGCTTTTTCAAGAGGCAACTGGACTTTGTTTTTAATTTGAAGACATTTCACCTCTCATCTAAGGAGCTTCTTCAGCTTTGACTGGATGGTGGGGAATGGAAGGATTTATACTGCAAGGATATTTCTGAAAGGGGTATAAATCCATCCATTCCCTAGCATCCAGTCAGAGCTGAAGAAGCTTCTTGGATGAGAAGCAAAACGTCTTCAAAGAAAAACCAGAAAGTTCAGTTGCCTCTTGAAAAAGCACCTTTGGGACAACCATGACCTGAATGACTGAGAATCTCTATAGACAAATCTTTAGATTTTCTCAACACCAAAAATATTATGAGCAGTAAGCATTTGGCAACTAGTGCAGGCTTTTGGTACAGACACCATATCCTTTTTGTCTCTTGCAAAATAAAACCTTAGTTTTGCACTATTTGCAACTTCTGGATATTTTTCAAAGGTTGTCCTAAATAGAGCACACTAAAATAGATGAGAACTACTGATACTACTAGATCCATCTGATTTGAGAAGGATTGTAACTTGCCCCATAGCCAAAGTACCATAGCCAGAGTAAATTCAGGAACAGTTGAAGCTCAAGAAATACTCCCAGAGTATTTAGTTGCAGTTTCATCCCAGCTATTTGCTTTCTGGTCAGTGTACAAAATTCTTCCTTAGGGTGATGAGGCAGCCTGATGTGCCCAAGTTTTTAAAGAGCTATTCACATTTTGTTGTGCTTTAAATTATCAAAAGCCTTGATACAATCTTAGATATGGTTTTGGAGCTCCTCTGCAGTTCCTAACTGGATATGGTTAATATCCATCAGATATTAACAGTCTTATAATCTTGGGTCCCATCAGGTACAGGTAGGAGGAGTCAAACATAAGTAGTCCTCAACTTATAACCACAATTGAGCCCAAAATTTCTGTTAAGTGAGTTTTGCCCCCATTTTATGTCCTTTCTTGCCACGATTGCTAAGTTAATCACTGCAGTTGATAAGTTAGTAATCCGATTATTAAGTGAATCTGGCTTCCCCATTGAGTTTGCTTATCAAAAGGTTGCAAAAGGTGGATCGTATGACCTTGAGACACAGCAATGGTAATAAGTATGAATCAGTCGCCAAACATATAAATTTTGGTCAGATGATCATTACATTTTAAAATGTAAAACGATCTGGAACCACACTGTTCACACAATGATGTGTATAAAGAAACAAAAAATAAAAAAATATGTACTTCAAGGGGATGCTACAAAGGCTGTAATTGCAAAAATGGTCATAAATCACTTTTCTCAGTGCCATTGTAAGTTTGAACGGTCACTAAATGAACTATTGTAAGCCAAGGACTACTCCTCTCTATTTAGTTTGACTCCTCTCTATTTAGAAAGCTATTTTTAAAAAATATCTAGGAAATTGAAATTGTTGCAATATGAAGGTCTGGTTTCCAGCATACACAATACACTAATCACAGCTAGGCTCACCCAACACATAAACCAACATAAATCACATTAAGCTCTAATGACGTGTGAATCTGTGGACTTAATGTAGGTCCAGAGTGTCTTAGGAAAGAAAGGGAGATAAATACCTATTGAGTACAGAAGAAGAAAAACTTCTTTAGCTATTGAGATGACCTTCCTACAGGGGAAAGCAATAATAAGAATGTGTTTTAAATGGCTTACTAAAATGGCCATGGTTTTCTCTAAAAATAATGGCCTTCATCTTTAGCCTCACCAGGTTAGCTTTCTGCAAAAGCGTGCATTGTTCAGAGTGCTTATGTAAGCAAAAAGACAAACGTATCTTCAATAATAATAAAGGACAGCTTTCCAGATGTGTCCGTGTACCCTAATGATCATTTCACTTCACACATAGGTCTGAATAAAGAGGAAAAAGAAAAAAACAAGAAAATGGTTTCAAAGGTGATGCCATGTAAATAGGATGAGGCCATTGAAGAAAGGGAACAAAGCCAGCCATTTCATAAAGTACACTCCCCTTATGTCCTTGAACAGCAGAATGGTTCAATGTCATCGTTTTAGAAGATTCATATTCCTTGAGAGAATAATGGAAACAAAGCAGTAAAGAATATGCAATTAATAGTTTGCTGAAATATAAGAGACCGCTCTTTTCTAATAAGTTTTGTTGTTCATTTTTGGTTGCTTCCCTTGTAACATACCTTTATCAAGATACCTTAAAGTCAAGCTGGGCATGAAAAAAAATGATCCCCTACATGTACTTTCTTTTAAAGTAGAGTTTGGTCAGTGTATTTAAGAAGGGAATGGGGAATAAGCCATTGTTAGCTGGTCTGAGCATCACATCTTGCTTTGCTTTTAAGCTAAGATCAGAAATTCACATAGACTAGCAGCAGGTCAGGAAGCAACTGAATAGAATGACGTCTGGTTTAGTTCTTGGCCTAACAGAGACCACTCTTTTTCCCAAGCCTACATCATCTCAACCTTTTCTCAAATTCGTTTGGAAGCCTACAGTTAGATTGCAGAGAAATTATAGTTAAACCACTGGCACAAAAGTTAGCAAGCCCATAATCTTTATGTCTCGATTCTTCCACCAATCTCTCTCCCAGGGTTCAGCAGCACACTACTGCTGCCATCTTCTCTTCCAAGATTTTGTAGCATAAAATTGGTTTGCTTATTGAGCAGCAGTAGCTAGTTGATATTACCGGAGCTAAGAATGCTATTCACACTTAACTGCCTCAAAGGATTAAAATGCTCACCTTTTCCACTAGGTTACCTTAACCTAACCAATAGATTATTTATTACTGATCTGCATCTGCACTTCCTTCTGACCATTTTTTCCCTGTATTTCCAGCATCATCACGAGTATGTGCAGGTAGTTCTCAACTTATGAGCGCAATTGAGCCTAAAATTTCTATTGCTAAGTTAAGTGTTTGTTAAGTGAACTTTGCTCCTTTACTGCCACAGCTGTTAAGTGAATCAATGCAGTTGTTAAGTTAGTGACAAGGCGGTTAAGTGAATCTGGCTTCCCCATTGACTTTGCTGGTCAGAAGGTTGCAAAAGGTGATCACATGTCCCTGGGACACTGCAACTGTCATAAATGTGAGTCAGTTGCCCAAGTGTCTGAATTTTGATCACGTGACCAAAGGGAATGCTGCAAAGGTCATAAGAGTGAAAAACAGCCATGTCACTTTTTTCAGTGCCATTGTATCTTTGAACAGTCACTAAATGAACTTTTGCAATTCGAGGACTACCTGTATAAAACATTCCCTGTTGAGGAAGAAATAGATGGCAAGGGCTTCTGTGAGAAACAAAGGCCCTATGAAATGCCTTCTAGCATGAGATTAATCTATCAATGTTTAAGAGCAGTAAATCTCTACAATTTGCTTCCTGTCTGGAAGATACTCAAGACAGACAATTTTAAAAACAATGAAATATAAAATGTTAAATCTGCTGAAACAATGGAACTGTTAAATGATTTAATCTTTAAAATCCTGGCTAAATACTTTTTATTTGACTATTCTAAAAGAAATAAAAATAGAGGCTTACTGCAACTACTGAGCGGCTATGAAAACACAAACATGTATACATGCATACATTTCATTTGCAGATTTAAACTATTATTAAATTAAATTTTTAAAATTACTTTAAAATGCTTGGGATGTATACAGAAATCAGATGGACTCCCCAGAAATGTATGACAGAACAAACATTAGCCTTCAAGATGCCACCAGAGGCTGTTGTTTATTGTTGCAGTGAGTTTACACGCTACCCCTCCTGAAATGGGGCTGCATACATATTGACGACTCTTGTTAATTGTATTATGTTGCTATTATGATTGCAGCATATAATTCCTGTAACTGGGAGAGATGTTCCCATCTTGAATTTGCATGTTAGATGCCAAACTCATCTGTTTATGGCCTAAAGGAAATGTCATATTTATTGGGGCTTACTCCTTTTTTGCTTTTTTGTAATAATTTTTTATTAGGGTTTACAAATACAGAGATAAAAGACTAATGGAAACTAAGAAAGATATAAAAAATAGAGAGAGAAAGAGATCTGTAAAGAGATAAATAAAAAAGAATCAAAGCTACATAAATGACAATTCCCAGCCAGACAAGTATAAACAACTTCAGTAACTGAACACCATATCTAATACTTCAATAAAAAAACAAAAGATTTCTTCTTTTGAAATGCAGACTCATTTCTCACCTCAAGGACTATTCTTGCTTTTAAGTAGCATGCTGCTGGCTGGTTTTCAGGCCTTACCTTTTGGTTTGCACAACAGTCCCTACCTCCACAAAAAAAGCATCTCATAGCATGACAAATGGTTGTCATGCTGGGAGTCCCATATAAGTTACATTTAGCTTTTGTATCTCCCTCAAAACTTCTCCAGTGGAATACCATTTAATCAATGACACAGCTGATGATAAATACACTGACCCTTATCTTCCCACCAATCTTTCTACCCGTAAGAAGTTGGATTTAGCCATTATCTTATGTCTGCTCTACAAGCTAGACCAGACCAGGCACATCAGCAGTGGAGCACCTGCATGACTGGGCAAAGCAACAACTTCTTCAAAGAGTGATTTTCATTTATCTTCTGCTTAAAATAGAAAAAGACGAAGAAGAAAAAGAGCATTTCCTGCTTATTAATATCTAAACAGAAGGTCCTCTCTGTGTACTGAACTCTGAATAGGTGCCGAAAACCAAGAGCATACTCAAAGTAGTAATATCTAGATTACCTAGGCCAGGGGCGTCAAACTCATGGCCTACAGGCTGGATGCATCACATGCTGGCCACACCCACCCTAGTTTAGGGAAAGGGAAAAGTCGCAAAACATCACCTGATGACATGAGCTTGACACCAGTCACCTAGGCTGATGGTACTAATTTGATTTTAAATTCTTGTACATATACTGCATATTCCATAGTCAGCATCACCAGTCTTCATTGGCACTGAACTGGCATTGCAATATTGAGTGTAAAGAGTTCTGCACTGAAGTTATTGAGGCAAGCTGCATATATAAATAGAGCAGGAACATGATTTCACAGGAATAACACAATTCCATCTGCTCTTTTGTGCCAGCATCCACGTTTTATCTATTCTTTCCAAAGTGCTGTAATCCTACTATTCACGTTCCCAAACCCCAAATTTTTTTAAAAAGTGATAAGCATTGAGCATGCTATACATCAAAAATTATGCTTTTCAAATCATAATTTCCATAAAACATGAACCAGAAAATAGCTGTTGTGGCTTCTGGGTCAGCTCTCAGATTATTACATGTTATTTGTTGAAAAGCTCTAAGTGGCTTTTATTCAAGCACAGCAATATTTAAAAAAAAATCAGACAACAGCATTTTATCTACAGTAAGTGCTTGCCCAAGAATAAGGGTATTCTAATTCCCTGAAATTTCACATAGTATTTTACTGGTTGAGAAAAAGTAGGAAAGGAGCCATTCTGAAAAAATATAAATCCAAAATCCTAGTTATTTGGAGCTACTGTAGTGGTATTTCATGGATCTTTATACCAAAGAGATGTGAAATTTTTAGCCATGAATCCCACTTTTTTCCTTGGCAGTTGTTGGCTTCTTCGGAAATAAAACCAACCGTGGCTACTCTTACAAGCCAAATTCTAAATCCATATACCAAGAGAAAACATGATGGATGTAGAAGAGGGGGGAAAAACTATGTTTGTAGAAAAATAAAAATCATTTGGTGAAATATGGATGAAGCTGCTTCAAGCAAAATTTGGAGTGGATTTGTGTATGTACATAAAAATCAAAATAGCTATGCAATTACTACCTATTTTCCACTTTGGAACATATTGGTTACATTCCATATGTTCCTCTTTGAGGACTTTGAACTTTTGAATAGAAACAGCCTTGAAAGTTTACTAGGCCACAGACTACAGAGTAGATTTTTGAATACTAATTGATTTCCTTATTACTTAGTTTCAGGTTAAAAGATGTAGCGTTATAGTTGTTGCAGTCGTATCTGCATAGTCAATCACAGAAAGTTACATTGTATGAACTCTGATCTGCAACATGGCCAAATTTTCTCTGTTCTGGTAATGCCAGCTTTTTCTCACACATTGACCTTTATTTTTTAAATAAAAAAGCCTTGACTGCACAGCTAAATTCAGTATATTCACTAGAGGGTGCTGTGTAAACATTTTTGCCTAAGCAATTGTGTTAAGGTACAGATAATGATACTATTCCGGATGTACAGAAATTCTCAAATGTCAAATTTTCAAGAACTCAAAATCACATTCTTTAATATATAAACACAGTTAAATGGTTTTTTTCAAGTCATATTTTACCTATTGAATGGGATTATGGAGAGAGTTGTGCTGCATTGACAAGTATTTGGGTTTACCATCAAACAAAGATATGCTTGCATGCCATACAGACAACTAGGTCTGAATCATTACTTCCATCATCCATCAGATTATTTTAACCTTTCATTAACAAAGTGCTTATCTATGATATTCAGAGAACTGTTTATCCAAAATATTAGTATTTCAATATCAAAGATGTTATTATTTCAATATCTGAAATATTAGGAAATTTCAATTACTGATTTAATTATCATTATTATATTAAAGTTACATTCTACTGACACCCACCAACCTTGGGCAGTTCACAAATTATTACAAACATTCAAAATAATTAACAGTACTGGAAACTATATGTAAGATTAAAGTTTGAAAATATTTTTCATTTGGATTAAAGTGGATCAATACAAGACTATCTTTTCTCTGATCCCAAAAGTGCTTTTTTCAAAAGGCAACTGGGTTTAATAATAAGATTCAAACAGGCATTTGCCGCATAATACCCCAGATTTGAGAAGAAAGTGCAAGAACAGGTGCCATAATCGTGACTTTGCATCTTAGGGTCTAGAAGCAACGATTTGATAGTTGTTCAGCATTTATTTCTGCTTGCAAACTCTGATGGGTAGGATGCTTTTCAATATGATGTTTTTGGCCCATAGTTTAGATGGATGCTCCTTCAGATTGAAGGAGAGATTAGGGATTGGTCAGTGTCTCTGCAAATGGAAGTCAGATGTCTTTAACAAGATCCTTGGATCTAATTATTTTAGACAATTATCACCCTGTTTACCTTTTTAGGAAGGGACGTTCAGAAGCTGATGTAGGCTTCAGATATACAATGCCCAGAGGTAATGGATTATCTGGATCCTTTTCAGTCAGGATTCAGGCCTGGACATGGATCTGACATTGCCTTGGCCACTTGTTGCAACCTGGAGTGATGGAAGTGTTCCAAGTTGATTCTCGTTGACGTTTCACAGTTGATTATGGTGTCCTTTTAGATGACGTGTAAGGTTTGGCTAACAGAGGCTTGGCTCTGCAGCAGTGGTGCTCTTTCCTGAGCAGGCAGTAATGCTCAATTGTAGTCCACTGCTTTGGGTCAGAGATGCCATGGAAGTCTCGACCCAGTGTGTGGAGGCTGTGGAGGCCTGGATGAGACAAAATAAGCTGAACTGCAAGATGGCATTACTGCTTGGGCCAAGACTATCTAATTCTCTCTTGGTTCTGGTTATTACTTTGCCTAGCATGTCCTCCAAAAGAATAGGTCCACAACTTTGAGTTCTTCTTTGACAGCTACTGCTTAATAAATGCCCTGGCTTACTTGAGCTGGTGCAACTGTTGCAGCCCTACCCAGAGCAAGAACTAGTGACAGTAACACATCATGTCCTTATCCCTACTAGAATAGATCAATGCAGTAGTATACTGTACATCAGGTTACCTTTGAAGATGGTGAGAAACTGCAACTGGTGCAAGATGAAGCTAAGATAAAGTGAGGATGAAAGCCATTTCACCCATGTTATTCTCCTCCTGTGGGTAGTGCATTGCTTATCAGAAGGTTTCCAGGAAGTCATGGAGCGGTAGGCATTCTTTCGCTTGCCAAATAAGCTCACCTCTGAGAGCTTCTCATAAAGTTTTCTATTGAGCGGACAGTATGTCAATCATGTAAGTAGCATATCTAGGTATCACTTATTCATGAAATGACCATAGTTCTGCAAGAGAGTTTGGAAAGCCTACTTGCTATAATCATATCCTCAAACTACATGGGGTACAAGAAATTGGCTGGAGAGAAACCTCAAATAGTGGTAAACTCTTACAAGAACTTTCTGGTGTGCTTCAGTAAACAGATTTTAACATTTTTTAATCACTGCAAATGTCAATCAGAACCTTCTTGAAATCTGTAGAAATATGAACCACCAATGAACAAATGCTTGAAAACATTCCTAAAGCAAAATACTAGATTTTTAAATCACAGAAAATGAGTAATTACAAACCAATAATATGCTTTTCCTAAAGCATACTAATAAAAAGTCAAATTAAAGAGAATCCAAAATCAATATGAAAAACAAAACATAATAAAGGATAGTTTTATTAAATATATTTGGCACAAACCTTTTGTTCCCTTCTCAAAACTCAATACAGTTAGCAAAAGACATACTAATACATTTATTTTATACAGCTTATGAAAGAAGGGTAAGAGAAGGAAGGCACTAGGAAGATCAAGGGCATGGAAAATATTGACTCCGAGTGCCTACTGATATTAAATTAAGGCACAACTACTCTAAAAGTCTGCTATAAAAGTCTACATTTGTAGCTGCTTATTGTTTCTGGAATGTAAAAGTTTTATCAGAGTGGGGACTATATTCTACACTTCTCTGAAATGGAACAATGTGGTTGATTTACCTTATTAATATACTAGATTTTCTTTTGAAATAATTATGTGATTACAGTTAATTATTAATCTTTTTTAAAAGGTTATAAGTTTCATGATAGGCTGAAAAAGTTATCTGTAAATATTATTTCATAATGGCCTTAGCAAAGTAGGTCTGATTTGAGGAAATAAAACAGATTAAGTACTTTCTAATATGTGTACTGTAAACTAGTTAAATCATGCTTGACAAAATTGAGTACCATGATTTTTCAAAGAAGATTCACAGTTATGTCTGGTTTCATTCCATATTAATCTCTTAAATATCATTATGAAAAAAGCAGCCAAGGACATTAGCGCTTTCTGACAGCTAGGAATAAGAAATATAAAGCTAGCAAAAAAGATCTTGCTTTTTGAACACATAGTAAAGATGAGAATGCATCCTATACACCCTCTTTTCAAAGAAACCTAGACAAATGTACATTATACAAAATCAAGGCAAAGACATGTATAAGCAGTCTGTGTTCATATTGCAAATAAAGCCTATTTGATTTCACGTTGGTGTTCTCAAGTATTCAAAAAGGGGACATTATTATATTAAAAAACCAACTAAGAATCAAATTCTTTAAGCTCAGGGATACTGAATAAATGTAAAGTTTATATTAAACATGTTTATTGAGATCGGTGATAGTAGCTGTATGAGGTTTGAACTGGCAAACAGAAAACATCTATAAGGAATTCCTATTGGTTTTAATTTCTGAGCTCAGAAACATCCCTGATATATAACAAATGAATATCCAAAGCCTGTCTTACAACGTTTAGGGAGTTTTGTGGGATGGGATACATATCTGAGATGTGCAACATATGATCTTTTGGAATATTACCAATAGTTGGGAGGGGGGAATTTAGTTTTGTACCACTATATTTGGAAAACAAAGAAAAAAAAATCTTCATCAGCATGTGTTTACAGTATAAGTTAGTGTTTTCTGTACTGTAACATATTAAAAAGGGGGCACTTGGAAATGATTTACATAGCTTACAGATTTGTGGTACGGTGAATAGTTTGATTAATGTCATCAACGGAGCCAGCTTGGATCTTTCCTATAGCCTTATCTCAAAACAGAATTACAAAGTTCAGTTTGCTACTGCATGCAAAACAAGCCACAAGGTGGCCATCAAGAAACAAGAGACTGTTTCTTTGTGCCCTAGTTTCCATAAACACACCAATTCCATGATATAGTAAATGAGGCAACTTAGCATCCATGTTCATGCATTTGTGCTTCGTTTCTCCAGCATTTTGCCAAGAAAGGCAGAATTTCCTATGTCACATCTTGCTGAAACATTCTTTTGCATTTGTCCAAACCTGAATTCCCTGGAATAACAAAACAGACCAAAATAATAATAATCTGCATTTGAATTAAGCATTCAAGAAAAAAAGTGATTAACTTCCCACGACATATCCATGTGTTAATTTCTATTAAAATTATCAACTTTTTCTATGTCATGATGGAAGCACTCTTACAAATCCAACATGAACAAGAATGTTCTACATCCACAAGAAATAAATATACAGATACTAGAAGCCAGGGGTGGGATACGACAGGATTAACTACTGGTTCGGGATTTACGAGCTTCCCTGCACGCTGTGAGCCACGCACCTGTAAATCGTCATCAGCATGCTGCGTGCAGAGAAGCAGCCTTTGAAACAGCCCTCTTTTCCTGCTTTTTTAACTGCACCTGTGCCTTGTTCGGCAGCTGAAGTTGAAAAATCAGGAAATAAAGATCAGGTAAGAGGCCTGGTGGGCGGGTGGGCAAAAACATCATCAGAACCGGTTCTATGTCTGCTGCTCTTCAGAGCTACTGGTTCTACAGAGATTGACAGAACTGGTAGAAACCCACCCCTGCCTGAAGCCTATATAGCCTAGAATACAACAAGGACTCTCTTGAGGTTTTCATTAATTTAGGTTAAAACCTCATATTTTAACATTTCATTTTCTGGTTTTGTTTTGTTTTTTGAAATTCCTTCTCTGTCAAGCTTACCTTTTTGCACATACTGATCTGCATTACAGCATAACTGATCAGCGCCTCCTTTAAATCATGGTTCTTTTGCTCCTTGAAGCGTTCAATATCAGCCCAAGCACTTTTCATGAAGTCTCTGAAATGAATTAGAGCAAACAAGAAATACCTTAGCGCAGAACCAGCCCCAGATAAGTGGGCTGATGACATGAGTTTATTCATACATTCAAACAAGAGTGATTCTCCAAATGCTTGTTATTTTCTTGTCTTAATTGCAATTTGTTCTATATCCATTTCATGCAACATTACCATCCACTCAAGACCTCCATTTCCTCAGCCGTTTTATTTCTGTTTTTGAATCTCCCGTTTCAGTTTTGCAATCAATATAACACATTGGCTTTAACATTTGAAGCTATATAAATACATTTAAAACAAAATGAAATCATAATACATGCTTTTCTTATTGCTAGCGTTTCATTAGTTTGTAGGAGTATTCTTGGCAAATTGTTGCTTGAAATCTTAATCTCTCAAAGAAATGTTTAATACAGATGGCTTGGAATATATGCATTTAAAACTTTTTTAAAAAATGGGCTAATAAAAGATACATATACATATATGCAGTAATATTACTGAACTAATATAACTTTTGATTATCATATAAATGGGAAAGGGCAACAGTAAGAAAAGTAAAAAAAAAAGACAGAACAAATGTTGCATTTAACCAGCAATGTCATAATTGTAATACACATTGGCACAAGCAATGGTTACCTGCTCTCTAAGTTCTTTGCTTTAAGCTGTTCTTCTCCATCATGTATCTGTTCTTCTAGAATCTTTATTTTTGCTTCTCTTTGCTCAGGTGTCTCCTGGCCAAAAAGCTTGCTGGTCATTCCTTTCAAGGAGAACGTTCTTATCGTCTGAAAGAAGTATAATAATCAGGCAATTTAAAAAGTGTGTGATTATCTTCTAGAAAAACAAGACAGCCAAATTTTTGCATGGGAAATGTTTATATGTGCCGTTGCTTTAAAATATTTACTTAAAGGTAAAAGGCTTTATTTTTTATCCCAGATAAAAATTATGTCTGCAGTACAATAGTCTCCCTTTTCCTCTTCCACTGAGTGTACAGCTTTAGGAAGGACACCCAAGGGGCAATGAGAAAGGGAGAGGACCTCCATCAAGCCAGCCATCAGATTAACTCTACCAATTAATGGGATGACAGTTATCACATCCCGATCAGCTTCACACCCAGTCCAAAAGGAAGCAAGATTTGCCCAGTCTAGATTATTGAACTGAGCATCAATCAAGCATTTAAATTCCTATTTTAGTGATTTAAAGCACAACTCAGATTTATCTTCCAAACCGTAAATAGATCAATCAAGAACTTGCTGCAGCTTATCAGTTCCATATCCTTATTCCACATTTGGATTACTCAGTTCATCTAGTTGCAGTGAAGAGTACTGAGGTCAAAACCCAGGGAGAGACAAGGAAAAAGGCAGGATGGCACAGAATATGACCAGCAGAATTTTGTTTATAGAATATTTATAGAATATTTTAAACTGAATCAATGAAACATTGAATCTCTTTTAAAATGGCCATCAGATTCTTCCAAAGCAACAGTAATGATTGTTATAAAACATATTATTATGGAATAAAAAACATCATACGGTATGTATAATTTAATTTTGAACGATGACATATATAGAACTTACTTTTGTTGCCAACATTTAGTAGTGGAATTTAAAAAAAATTATTTCTGTTCTTTTCAACCATCAAAAATGTTGATAAATTTCTAGCCAAATATCTTCCTTCCTTTCTGCCCTATTCAAAACACCATTCTCATTAGCATGTAAACTCTTTACGCACGTGTTTACCAAACACAGTGTCTATTACACGATGGTGTATATCATATTATTATACAGTTGAATGCATGTATAACATTATTTAGAAAAGCTGTATCATGTGAACTATACAGCACATTTTTAATCCAAATTAATTACGTGTCTTCCAAGTTCCTGAACACACAAGACTGTTCTATAATCTCATAAAATATCTGAAAAGATTTGTGGCAAGATTACAAAAATCCTGCATCTAATTCAACAGCATATTAAACACTGTCACTGTTAAGAAATACACTTCTATTGATGTACATTAATTACTGTAAAATGCATTACAGAAGTGCACAACATGCATATACTTCTTCATATAATTGCTGACAGGAAACTTATAAAACACACATACATATAAACACACAGAGAAAGAGAACTTTATGAGCCTCTTATCAGTAAGCTATATGTCAGTGCCATGTTAGTTAAGAATATGACTCTCCCTAATTTTAAAATTTGGAAAATAAAGTGGGTGGATGGAGGGATGGACAGATAAGAGCCAAACTTACACCTGTTGCCAATTCCTCACACTGCTGTTTCTTTGATAGGAGATCCTGAGCAGCCATTTCAAACTCATATTGCATAAGTTCATGCTTCTTGCAAACTGTCCTGAAAATAGCCATTAAAAATTATAAATGAAACATTTGGCTCATCAGTCCAAATCTATGTACATTCAGAAGCAGAAAAATAAATCTCATAGTCCCTATCTTGAGCACTAAAAAGTATGATCCGGAGACTACTGGAAGTCTCCCAAGACCTTGACAGGGGGCTACAAAATCAAAATTTGCCAATTATTGAAGGTATTTGTAAACATTTAAAACAATGTCACTTTTCTTATTACTTTATTTATTGAAAAATAGTTTTTTAAAGAAAAACATTTATATTAATATCTAATGGATTTAATACTGTTATTTTTCTGCGATTCAATAAAGAAATGTTATTTGAAAGTACATTTTAATTGTAAATGTGATAAATATCAATAAATATAACCCATACAAACAAATGCTCTTTTGGGATCCTCCATAAGTTTTAAAAGTGGAAAGGGGTCCTTAAAGCAAAAAGTTTAAGAATCACTGCTGTAAGCCATGTGAAAGGGAACCAATCTGCAATAGAGAACTTCTTCTATGAAGGTTCTTATTTAATAGATAACCCTTTAATAAATTAAAGTCCTTAATCACACAAGGGTCCAGAAAAATAAAAGAGACCCTCCCTTTAACACAAAGAGCTGTATTATTTTTAAAAATAAGATTTTAAATATATTTCATTCCAGACTAACTTTAATCATCCCATTTGTGAGCTGCTCTCCCAATGTCAGATTAAGCAAAAAAAATTCATGCTTTTCCATATTTAATAGAATATTCTGCAGAGACAGCATCATAGGTAAGCAAAAATAACACATTTCAACACAAGTTACCAAAAAAGTCAGAAACCTTAGGATCAGAACTACCTCTTTACTCAAACTATAAGTCTATATCAAGCTTACAAAGAAAACACAATTTTCACCCCATCTTTGCATTTTAGTTTGAACCCAAAATGAATTTTCACAGCCTGTATATTCCGAAGTCATTTCTGGCTAGGCCTGTTTCAGCAGAAATAAAACTTGGGGCACCACTGAGAGTTCCAGTTTCAGAAGAAGCAAACCCTAAAGCAATTGTACACGCTTATTTTAAGCTGTGAATAAGACAGGCCCTTTCTCCATGTCTTCCACATGATCTGCATGCCAGCCTGCCCATATTTGGTCTTCCAATAATCTCCATTCCATCTCCAAGTATTGGGTATCCTGCCCACCTCATTTATCCCTCATCTTCTGAACACCTTACATTCTTCCCCTGCTTCTCTAAAGCCACTCTGACTGGTTCATTGGATGGATAATTCCTAACCCTCTTATACGCTGATAATCTTGATTTCAAGGCTTCCTTGCCACAGGTATCTGCACACAAGTTTGGTCAGTAGTTCAACCTGCTTTAGAAATTGCACAAACACTGGCACACATCTCTCAGGCTAAATAGAAAGGATAAATAGTTACTAAATCCCAGGTTCTTAAAGTTCTCTAATAACTTTGTAACATACCTGCAAACCATTACTTGTAATTCCAGCCAGTTGTAAATAATTACTTGTTCCACAAAGTACAAATCTCTTCAAAACATAGTAGAACTAGCATAATTTGAGCCTGTCACTGTCACCCTCAGTATAAAATCTCAAGATAGGTTCTTTTTTATTTCTTTGCCTAGTTCGTTTATTACAGGAGTCAGCATAATTTCCATGCTATGCAAAGATCAAGAGAAGCAAGGTTATCTGGTAACAACTTATTTTAAAGCTAATATGCAGAGCAAGTTCTTCCAAGTTTTCTGTATGCCCATTCTGTTCATTCATTTCTATCAACTGTTTACAAATGAGTTAATTGCAATGCTTTAACTTTATCAGGAAAATTACAGCAGATGTATGAATATGTGTATGCTTACCGAAGAGCTTCTGCGTAAAAGAGGTATTCTTTCAGCTGATCTGCATAGTGTTCTTCTTCCTCTAGTATATCATCAATAGAAGCTGCATACCTGGGCAGGGGGGAAAAAGAATACCAGAAAAACAAACTCATCCCCCAAACTTGATCAATGTTGCAGGGATATTTATTTAAAAATATTTTTGTAAGGCCTAATTAAAATGCCTCGGTAAAAACATATATTTTCTTTAAAGACAAAATCAAAACTGATATGAAAGATTCAGTGTCCCATTTTTGAAAACCTTCCAAATAATTACTACGGTAAAATATAAGTTCTGTAGTGGCAAACATTTCCTGCTTAAAAAAATAAGTTTTATTCTAATAGAGGAAAGTATTCAAGAAGACTGGTTACAGGATTGGTAGTTAAGTCATAAACAAAAACAGAACTAAAAGACAATTTATATTTATTTATGCCCCATAGCCATGATCAAAGAGGCATACATAGTCATCAAATATTAGAATATTTTTTTAAAAATATTGTAAACATTGTGTTGTGGCCAGGAAGAAGATTGCCTCTTGCCAATTAAGAAATAATGTCTCAATCTATTGCCGGTTGTTTCATCATTTCTTAGTTGTCTTCTAGGATCACCCTGACTGAAACAATATATAATACAAAGCCTGTCCTCATTTATTGTTATTTTGATGCAACAATGGCAGGTTGATTCCAGAAGACCCATAATTTCCTAATGGAAAATGGTATTTCGCAAAAGAATTACCATTAATGTTGACAATACTATGGAATTATCTTCCTCAATGAGCAATCAGGAAAAGCAAGCTGCTGGGCATTTTAAAAAAAAAAACAACCTCCTGCAACACAGGCCAATAATACAGAGTTTAGAAATGTAGCAAAACGCTATGTTCCACTCAGAATTTTCTGGAAAAATTGGTTCCTTTTAATTCCATAGTCGTCTTTATTCTCCCCAAATTAAAATATCAAATACAATGAATATTTAAAGAACAAATTTATACAGTTACATAGCATCTGTAAAATAGAGCAAAGCTACTGCTATCAAATAAATGGGGGTGAGTTGGGGGAAATCAGGTCTGTATTACGTTGTGTTTTATTCTACAACTTTCTGGCATGGAAACTTAAAGGAAACCTTGGAACAGCACCAGCCACTTCTGTAGTTTCAAAATAATAATAAAAAAAGAAATCCCTTTAAGTCACTAGGGACTCTTTGGGCTACTTAATGCAACAGATTTTAAAACAGCCCCAACCTAAGAGTCTATGAAATATAGCACAGCCCACACTGCTACTCTTCTCCCCACCGCCCCCCCAAAAAACCTCTTAATGTGCTCATCTGGCTTCCATCAACTCTAATGTAGCCAATACTTACACATCCATGTGATGACCAGCACTCTGAAGCCCATCCCCCATCTCTTTCTCTATTGCACTCCATTCGCTAAAAGAAAAAGAGTCAAATAAGAAACAGCACCGCACATTTCTATTTGCTGTTTTTGGCAACCTATTGCGTGCTATGTAAAATTAAAAAAAATTACAATATCTTTTGAGATCACTAAAACAAAAAAAAATTGCTTTGGGTTCATTTCAGTATATAATCTAATTTCATAATAACTTAAAATTCTGAAATAGGTAAATCTCTATTAGACAAGGGTGAGTCAAGGGAAATGTGTGAATTATCAAAGCTGCTTCCAAGCTAGGATAGTAAATTGTAAAGGATGCTGCGAGCAATACATCAGCAACATCTAAAAGGCCACAATTATTGGCCTAGAAAATTGCATTTACCATGGCAAGAGACCACCCAGTAAGAGTGTCAAATTTCCATCACACTGAAGAATTATGCATACTGCATACTATGTTGGCATTTAAACTATAAACATACCTAAAGACACAACTAAAAACAACGTATCCGCACAATTATATTGGTCTCATTTGTGGTTTTTTAAGTATTAAATAGTTTATATCCAGAAATAATATTCTGCTACATCCCCCTTTCTGGCAGACAAAAGATCACTTCACATGCAAAAATGCAGGATGCAATAAAATAGCTTTACATACAACTGTCATAGATTCAAGTTTATAAATGTTTTTTAATGAACTAATACAGCTTTTTTCTGACCCAGACAGATTTTGAACAAGATTAAACATAGGTGACTTAATAGCTTCTTGCTTCTTTACAGAGTGGCTGGAGGCAAAAAGAGCAATGAAACATTTTTTAAAAAAATTAATAATTTATTGATTAAAGCATTTTTAAATATAGATCAGCTGTATAACAGGAAAAAGGTGGGAAAAGATATAGTGGATAAAGAACAAAACAAAGGATTTACAAGAATCATAAAATTTATTTCACTTATTAATTAAATGTTACTGGGTTAATAACTAAAAGTAAGTAAAAATCTCAAAAGAAATTTAAACATTAATAATGATGTCACCAATGTTTGTCATGGTTTCAAAAATAATTTTTTCTTTTGATATTTTTCCTCTCTTTTGTTTTCCCTTTCCTTTCCGGTTACATGATAAAGAAAAGGGAATCTCAAATCCACAGATGCAGCTGGGCTGGAGCCCTTTATAAGCAGACAAACAGCAATTCTTAACTCCCCCCCCCCCCCCCCCCACTTTTGGTGAGTAATAGCATTTCATACTCTCAGTAACAAACTGCCAACACAGCAAACGGTCTCAAATACTGCTTTTCAGCAATTTCTACTGGCAGGAAAACAAATCCCAATTTAAGTTACATTTTTGTTTTAAATGAAAATAGCAGGCATAGAGAGAGAAGGAGGAAGGCTATTCATGTTCCAATTAAGCCTCCCACCCAAAATAGCCTACACAAAATGGTTATCTTTGGTATACAGCCCAGGATGCAAAGCTCTCTAACCTAAGCAGCCGACTTGGGCCTATGCTTACTGGGCCACCTGATCTCTGCCAATGGCCCTGCCCCGAAAAACCATTAAGAGGCTGAAGCTTTTTCTCTTGGGAAACCGTTCAGGCGAGGCAGAAGCCAAACTGGCCCCATTCCATCAGTCTGTGAAAGTACAAGTTTGACGTCCTCATTTCTGATACACAGTTATGGTCCATACTGTAGTTAGAAAACACTAGGGATGTGGCAAGGAATAATATTTTGTTACCTGTTCCTAACTACTCCCTCATTTCATATCCTCTTAATGGCTTATCTATTGCTTTCAAATTTTGGCTTTTTATCGCTTCAATTGTTTTGAATGCTGACATAAAATTAAAAGGTTGGGGATAAATCTTCAAAATATAAAGGGATGTTTTTACATGTTCTTGTGTCTTACCTGAATACTCTCCCGTAATTCCCATGGACTTTATATACACCATATAAACGATCTGCCACTCTCTAAAAAAATAGAAACTATATTTAATTAAAATTATTTCTCATATGCCAGAAAAATATTTTAAAAACCATTCAAGATTTTTGAAATTATTATCTGTTTAGAGTTAGCTTAGTATTGCAGAAAACAAAAATGGCTGTGTTTACACTGATGCTAAAGTTTACTTTTTCCAAAACAAAGCCTTTATTGTGGAACAAACTCTTGTTGGAATCAGACTCCCTTCTTATTAGGGTTGTGGAGAAAACACTAAACAGTTTAAACATACTGTTTCAATTTTCTATATTGCCACTTATATAATTTTATATGGGCACAGAGAATAAGTTGTCCCAAACCATGAGAATATGAATTTGTACGACAAATAATTGAATTTACCAAAGGATAAATAAAATGACAAGAAATGGAAGCAGACTTCCTAGTCTCTTTTCCCTTTTAAGCACTGCTCAAACATATTGAATCCACCATTGTCTTCACTCCGTGCTATGGTTCACCAGAACATCTACCAGATATTATACCATGGACACTAACTTAAGCATCAGAACATTTATAAAATAACTTCCGTTTTTAAAAATATGCCCGTAACCATATACCCCATAGCCTCAGATTGGGAGAGAGTAGATTTGAGATACAATTTCTATCTGCAAACTGATTTTGCAGAAACATATCAGCTCTGAGGAGATTTTTTTCCTTGTAATATTCTGATGAGTGTTAATTTGGGCGACAAAAAAAGCCAGTTATGAAGTCTGGCTTGCTTTCAAGTTAAATGGAGTGTTCTATTAGTCAATAATAAAACAAATAAATAATTATTAACCAGAAGACAGTGATAGGTAACATACAGAGAAAACAGATTAGAAATGTATATTTTAATGTTTAGATTCATGATACCAAGGGCAACTATTAAACCCAGAACTAGCTTTAAGGCACAGAAGCAATTAATTCCACTTCCTACACATAAAACCATCTACATACACTGCTAATTGAAGAGCTTAAGAGTCCAAACGCAACTTCTCTTTTCACAGCTCCCCAGAAAGATACATCTCATATTGACTACTTCACCACATATGTCCCAATGGTTTCAAATTATCCACATAATTTCTTGTATGCAGAGCATAGGCTTATTTGATTCAATCAGTTTCAAACAAAGAAACAAACGGTCCTGTGTGTTGCACATTAAGACATGCTGACTTACATTATTTTCATCAGAATCCAAAGATGAAAACACTTACAGCTCTGACTCTCAGAAGATGCGATATGACAGACTGCAGCTCATCACTATAGTGTTTAAGTTCTGTAAATCTCCTAAAAGTACAACATGGTGCAATACATTATTAGCAATAGGGAACACAAACTTCTTCTCCCCAAAGCAAGACAAAAGTCCTGAATAAAAAAGTCTGACATCTCACAGACAAACCCTACTCAACCCCTGGAACATATAGACAAATCCCATTCAACCCCTTAGAAGATAGAAGAAAATGGGTAGGTACAACAAAAATAATGTAAATCTTGAGCCATACATCCCATTCCCAAAAGACCACATGAACAAAAAAAGAAAAATGTGTTAAAAAATAGAGTTTAGGAAACACAAGGAAATGGTCCATTCAAAATAAAGACAATATACGCATACTTAAGAGGGACATGTACTTGTTTGGGTGGCCCAGTTATCAAAGTTCATAGAAAACCTGTGGCTATGAAGCGGGGTGGAGGGAGAATCATAATTCTCTCTCCAGGATATGTTCTAGAAAAAAGGAATAATGTTTATTGAATGTTTCAGGTGTATTTCAAATCAGACTTTGTTATATGTGACTGTGAGTCTTGGAGTCCTAGTGGACAATCACTTAAATATGAGCCAGCAGTGTGCTGCAGCTGCCAAAAAAGCCAACATGGTTCTAGGTTGCATAAACAGAGAGATAGAATCAAGATCATGTGAAATGTTAATACCACTTTATAATGCCTTGGTAAGGCCACACTTGGAATACTGCATCCAATTTTGGTCACCATGATGTAAAAAAATTGTTGAGACTCTAAAAATTAGAGTGCAGTGAAGAGCAACAAAGATGATTAGGGGACTGGAGGCTAAAATATATAAAGAACAGTTGCTGGAACTGAGGGCAGAACAAGATGCAATGGGTAGAAACTAATCAAGGAGAAAAGCAATTTAGAACTAAGGAGAAATTTCCTGACAGTTAGAACAATTAATCAGTGGAACACTTGTCTACAGAAGTTGTAAATGCTCCAACACTGGAAGTTTTAAAGAAGTGATTAGATAACCATTTATCTGAAGTGGTGTAAGGTTTCCTGCCTAAGCAGGGGGTTGGACTAGGAGACCTCCAAGGTCCCTTCCAATTCTGTTATTCTGAGACAACTACCTCTGAGGTCCCTTCCAATTCTGTTATTAATGAGACAACTACCGCAGGCAATTTCAGCATCAAATGATACTGAATATGTTCCAAAGTGAGATCACGTAAGTGGAGTTTGGTCAGACCCAGTGTCCTTTATAACCAATACAACAGAAAGCTAGTTTGAGCAAATTTTAAGAGAGCAAATTTCAAAGTGCATCTGCACTTCGGCAAAATAAGTAAAAGCAAGTGTAAGTACAAGTACAATGTAGCCCTGGAAGGCCGTAACAGCTTCTTCAAATGAATGGACTCCAGAGAAAGAGAAGAGGTACTACACTACTCAATCAGAAACCATATGCTTGAGTCATGAAAAAAGTCATGAATCACAACATAGAAATCTTTCTGAGATTGTTTCACAGATAAATCAAAAAATGATATTACCATGGGAGTTTATTATAGACCATTTAGGCAGGAGGAACATGTGGATAAGTCTTCTGCTATCTCAGATGATTAAACTTTCACAGAGGTACACAATAGAGACAATGGGAAAGTTCAAATACTTTTTTATGACCCTATAATTCCTTAATTCAGGGTTGGGGTGATTGAATGGAGCTGAGTGTTTACTGGCCGGATGCCCTTCCTGACACCACATGGAGTTTGCAGCAGATGTTTTTTTTCTTTGCACCTTGGGAAAGAAACATCTGCCACTACCTAGGATTGAATTCTCAACCTTCCCAGGGGCAGGCGAGCTTCTTCACCACACCGCTCATTAAGTTCATCTACTAGAACATCTATTAATCTAGTTCTGTCAAGCTCATACTTGTTTTGAGATACATTACTAAGATCACTAAATCCACATTTAATAGGGACTAATTGTCCACCTCTATTCTTCCTTGTTCAGACCCAATATGGAATATTGCATCCTGTCCTGGACACCAGAGACTGTCTATCAATTGGAGTAGGGTCAGCAGAGGGCTACCAAGATAGTGAGGGGAAAGGAAGCCAAATCTTGCCAGCAACACTTTCCCAATTTAAGGAGTTTGGAAAAATTCAGGTTTGAACCACTTGAAGACCCAGGTGAAAACAAATGAATGAGTGGCTCCTATGGACACTGCACTGCACTGGAGGAGTGCAGGCCAATATTTTGCTTATATGCAGCTGGATGATACTGTTTTTGTTGTTCTAAAATAATGTTCAAAATCTTTTAGTACCCAGCATATCCATTCTTTTGACTAACAGAAAACAGGACAATTTGATTATTCCTTTGAGCAACAAACTTTATAGCAGGATGACAAGGGTTTTTTTTTTTTGTAATAATCTTATAATATCTAATTGGCTATGATATCCACTGAATACTAAGTTACACTTAAAGCAGGGAGCTCCTAAAATACATTGTAGTCCTTTAAACTGTAATACTATTCCATGATTTCATTCAGAACAAATTCCACTGAACTTAACCAGGATTCCATCTTTACATTAATATAATCATAATTGCTTTCAGGCCCCATCACACTTACTTATCTGGATTTTTCACTCTGAATGTTGCATTAAGAGCTTTTAATCTAGAATCTGCCTGTTGGAGAAACATATGTTAAATTAGAAACAAAAACAAAATTATAACCAAAAGTGATCGTGATCGTTCTTGTAAGAAGCATGCAATTTTACAGAACTTTGCAGAACAAAGTCCATAAATGGAAGCCAGAATTAAAATATAAGACATATTTTAATCCAGATCAAATAAACCAACTTTATATTTGTTCCTTTTACTTCTAATGGTCTTAATCTTTAGCTCAGTGGTGGCTAACCTTTTTTGGCTCCTGTGCCAAAAATTGTGAGCACGCTTGCATGTTAGCACCCAGAAAGCAATGCGCACACCTCCCACACCCCCTGTGCATATATGCACAATCCCCCCTCAGCTGCTCCCTTACCTGCACTATGCCTCACAGCTGATTTTCGGCTGGTTTGAGGCCTTTTTTGGCCTCCCAGAGGCTTGAAAAAAGCCTCTGCAGGCTTTGCAGGATGAATAATAGGCCCATTTCGTCACTTTGGAAGCCTGCAAAGGCTTTTTCAGAAGCCTGCAAAGGCTCTGCACCTGCAAAGCCTGCAGAGGCTTTTTCCAAGTCTCTGGGAGGCTGAAAAAGGCCTCAAATCGGCCTCAAATCAGCTGTGAGGCATATGCATGCGCAGTGAGGTAAATTTGCCTGCGGCTCGCGTGCTGGCACAAATGGCTCTGTGTGCCACCTGCGGCACACATGCCATAGGTTTGCCATCATGGCTTTAGCTTGTTCAAATATTGTCATAGGATTATATTTCTCTTCATTTCTTCTTTTTCTCAAGTTTTTCAAAATGTTAACAAGAATCTTTTGTAATTCCAATAGTAAAAAAATTATGAGATGAATTATTTATAAGCTTAGATAGGGTGAAATCACTAAATCTGTTTATACTTATTGTGATAAATATTGATAGTCACTTCTTTATTTTTTCTTTCTTTCTTTTTTTCTTGCAATGTTTACTCCTCCTTTCTATTATGCTGTCTTTAGTATGTATTCTATTTCACTAATTTAACCACAATTCTTAAAATTATGTACAGTATGATAAAAAAAACTATGCTACACACATAGGAAA
Organism: Pseudonaja textilis; assembly: GCF_900518735.1. Next base: position 225,917 of record NW_020769345.1, on the reverse strand, counting down.
AATTGGCACATAATTCATGCACTAAATGAAACATTATGAGGGGTTAAAGCAGACCAATAATTATGTTGCTTGTAAGCAGCACATACATTCTAATTGCCATCATGCCATATTATGATGTAGCACATTAATTCTCTCATTATAAAACATTTATATGTAACATTTTCAATATAGAGCAAGTAATTTAAAAGTCAGCTTTTTAGAGTCTCCAAGATGCAAATTATATTAGAAATCTATTTTGGTTTGATAAAAAAAAAAAACTTTAAGCTACAAAAGCAGGAAAACAGCAGCTGTAATATAAAACCCCAATTCAGATTAGAACAGTAATGTTGGAATATTTCAACATAATTCTAGGCATCTTTCAAAATATTTGTGGTAGCATTAAGTACCTCTTAAAAATGCAAGATTAATGTGTTGCTTGGCATTCAGGACAGAGTTGTATATGCCTTTCCCTGTTGTCTTGCACAATCATAGCAGATGACTCCTTTCTAAGTATGATTTATAGTTATGAAGATAGTAAGGTATTGCAGAGTTACTTAGCATTTTTTGAGTGCAAATGCTCTCTTCTAAGTAACATTTTAACCCATATAGATACACATATTTCAGAAGATAATTAGAAGAATATAGAATATTTATTTTCTAAATAAAAGTTAATTATAGAAAAAAATATTTTGAACTGCCTGAACTTCAGCACACAATATTAAACTCTGGCACAAAACTTCATTAGTAAGTCAGTTTACATGATTACATCATTTTGGATATATAATTATAGTGCATTATAAAGTAATTACCTTCAGTTGAAACCCCGTTTCATTTACCATCTCCTTCCAGCCAGTTTCCTAGAAATAGAAATTATATTCATTATTATTTCAAAGCTTTATTAATGATGCACTGATTGTTATAACAGCACTGTCCTTCCTTTCGCGAAGCACAATGCAGTGGCCCAACACTATATAAACAAAGAGTTAAACCATTCTCAGTAGGGTCAAAACTAATCTGACAATCCTAACAATAATGATACACCTATATCATTATTACATCCTGTGCCAGTAAATGCCATATTTATGAAGTGGGTAAGGAATTTTGTATTCACAGTTGAATACAAATTAAATGGGTAATTGCCAAATTCTATTACTGTCTGAGAAGACAATGCTCAAATTTATATATCGATATAAAATGTTCTATATAATTAAATCACTTCAAGAATAATAGATGCTGTCCAGGAAATGGAAGATTGTAAAAGTAATATTGTGCATGTACAATAAATGGTCGTGCAAGGATTTATTTGATTACAGGATTTACAGTTTTAGAAGAACACATTATTTTTGCTCTAAGGTATTTTTCCTCTTAACATAGAAATTAACTTTTTAAACTTGTTTAATGGTCTTTTATGAGACAAAAGAAATCAGGCTACTGAATACACTGGATCTCTCGAAGTATTTCTAAACACTCCCAGCATCATATATTTTTAAGATTTGGTTTTTTTAAAATCTTTCATCATGTTTTTAAAGGGGCCAATGCATACCAATAATGTTTATACCATGCAAGTTTTGGAATGTAGTATCAGTGACATGGAATTTTTTTAATGCTAAACGAACTGTTTATCTTAAGCCAATCATTAACTTCCTAAAAAGGTTGAGGTTGGGAGTGTCAAAAAAAAATCACCTAGGGATTAAAAATAAAAACAAATCAATTTGTGACATGAAAGCTTGCATTTGTAGAAGTGATGTTTCATGCACACTCTAATTTTTATAGTTGCTGAGCATTAGAATAAGAGGAGACACAGAAAACTCTCTCATACTGGTTCTGCTATTCCATCTATCTGAATAATATCAATTGTCCTAGTTTTCAGTTAATTTTTAATCCAATTTGAGAAAGAAACCTCAGAGCTTTCTACCACAAATGTATATACATATTAATGAATTAGAATTAAGGTGTATAAGTATATTTTACAAAATCCAAACATACTTGGGACAAAAATGCATTAAACATCTTTTCCTGGCAAAGAACTGGATGTGAAGCCACACGCAGAAGAAAGTTTTCCAAGCCAATCCTCCGTCGCTCTACAAAATCTGGATCCATGTTATCAGCCGAGAGCTTATGCCAAACAAATTCTGCCTGCGAAACAGGAAGGAAGTTTAATAATATGAAATATTTATAATCCACATTTTTAAAAAAGCTGTACAATATTTACCTGTCAGGAAAACAACCCTGAATTTAACATGATCCTTTAAAAGTAAGAGAAGACAAAACAATGTGGAACACCCCATATGATCAATTTATGTATAATAGATGTGAGCATTATTTGGAATAATTTTGGAGGTTTCTATCACCCATAAGAGAGAAAGAATGTTCATACAGATTAGTATATTTGTGTGGTTATATATATATCTGCCTCCAAAAGGGGAGGAAGGTAAGAATTAATATTATTGGTTAAAATTAATTGTCTGTAATATTAGGTACCTTGTTTATAAAATTATTTCATTCCCTATCTGCATATATCAACTGTTTTTCTCCCACATGCACTCTGACACAAAAAAGCATGAAAGCATACAGGTGTATTTTTTTGCTCTGTCCTTCTAACAGAAACAGAAAAAAGATCATCAAAAGAACAGGACGGAAATTTGTTAACAATAAGAGGCAGCTTCACTGGAAGGAAGGAGAAAGCAGGAAGAAAGTTGGATGGAGGGGTGAAGTTACAGAGAGTTTATGAAAAACCCTATTCGTATTTTACAAATTCATCACTTAAAAAGCTTTTTTAAGCTGCAGAATAATTTTGGAAGATGGACCACGCCCTTTCCCATTATTTCATGGAATAAAAACATTTCCTATCAGGTAAATATGGTAGTCTAAATTTTCTCACTCCAAATGACATATAAAGTATGTTAGCCATTATATACGATTTGCATAAATTTACAATCAAGCACTAGATTTTTTTTTTTAAAAAAGCTACACAAGCTCAACTCTCGCTCGCATCTCCTATTTTTTAAACTTTAAATGCTCCTTACATAAACCAAATGTTGCATTTGCAGCCTTAAGGTAAAGATTGCACTGAAATAAAAATATAAACCAAGAATTGCTCCTGAACCCCAAGTAATATCTTGGTATGTTATCGTAGAGGCGTGAACTTTAACAAGCCCAAGTATGAATAAAGTGGTAAAAGAAATAACCAAACAGAACGAGCTGAAACTGAGTCTTACCCTTTTTTCTGGTAAAGGGGGTACAATGACGTGTGGATAGTTCACCAGCAAGTAATTTCTCAACAATTCAAACTCACTGTATCGTCTCCAAAGAGAGTCTGGAGGGGAACACTGTCCTTCACCCATTGACTCCACAGACCTAAACAACATCAGAACCTAATTATGACAAGATCACGTGAAGATCTGTAGAATATCTCATTTAATTTCAAGATACAAAAAGTGTATGGAGAAATTCATCTGCATGTCAGAAAAACTAACAGAGCAGACACTAACCATGCATTTTAAGTTTTGTCTACTGTACGTTTGATATGTGCTTTATTAGTTAGTTGTAAATTGCTAATTTAATTTAAATGTGCTAATTAGTTAGCAAAATAAATATAAGATAATAAATACTTTAAGATGCTTCTATCAGTCGTTGAGGGGGAAAATGATACTGTGTATTCTTCTTTCAGCAAAACAACTATAAACTGTAACAGCAAACAATTGTAAGTTGAAGTATCCAAAAACATTGTTGCATTTGGTATTCATAAGGTGATGTGTGGCAGGATACGAATCGTATACAACCACAGTGACATGTTTCCAACCCACCCTACAACATCTTGAGAGATGGCTAATTTTCCCCCCCAAATATCTTCAATAAATAAGAAATTTGTAGGTTGTAAGGGATTAGGTGGCAAATCTTAGCATTGTTATCTATTGTACAAGTGCTCCTTGAAAACATGTAGCTATTCCCAGTCAGTTTCAAATGGTCTAATGTTCTTTTTAAAGGTGTGCATGCACATCAGGCAGACAGCAGACATTCCCAGCCAATATCTTTTCTCACATATGATCACAAACACCTAGCAGAAGTAGACCTCCCCAGCCATCACCTCCACATACTAGTATTTAATTCATACTGGTGAACGTCTTCACTTAATGAGTTCCCAACTCTACATTCCCCAATGTATTTGTTAAATGAATGCATGGGTCATTACATGGAATAAAAGGCATGGCAGGTGCAGGGGACACCACAGTACAGGCACAAGCAGAGTTGCCTCCAGCCTCCCAAAGTCTCCCCCACCCTGAGATACCCTATGCTGCAGACCCCATCAATCAAATATTTTTGATTGGCAGGTCCTAAGAAGACAGCCTTTTCTGCTGCTGCCCTTATCACCACCCACCCACCCCAACTCGAGACATCCCCCCATTCTTCTGGGTTTCTGTAAAGGGGTCAAAACTTGGCTCTGCCAAGTTTACATGGGGGGGACGGGGGGGTGGGACAAAGGGCCATGCAATTGTGAGGTTGGCTGGCACTATGAGAGCCCTCCTGCTACCTTTATTAATCATTGTTAAATGGCCATCTTGGGTTTTTTCATTTCTTTGAAATGTTATGTTAAATTTTCACCATTTTAATTTTAATCCTAATTTTAATATTCTAATGCTTTTTTATATGTTGATTATATCATACACCTCCCAGAGCCCCTCTTTGAGAGCAATGGGCAGTCTAGAAACATAAATATAATATACATCAAATAAATAAAAAAATACTCTATTTATTATGCACTCTTAGTTTGAGCCACAACTGAAGCAGTAATCTTGTACTGTTGGAAGACCGTGAACCACCAATTAACCATGGACAATCTGCCTGATCTGAAGCACTCATGAGCCACACTGTCCCAGCTAATTAACTGTTTTTATGTTTAAGAGGTTTCACAACGGTAAGAATTGAATCAATTCTTTTCTTATGCATTAATTATCTTAATAAGTATGATGCTTTAAGAACATGGCTCCAAAATTGAGAACAAAACAATATCCAAGCAATTCTACTTGTTCCTAAGCTTATTAATAGAATGGAAAAGTCACATAAACCATAAAATGCATTGAAAATGATTTTCAAACTAATAGTAAAAAAAGCTAATGTAACAGTTAAGTTTATTTTGATTTTAACCTACCTTGTTTCAACTAGGTATGCAGTATACGTTTCTTGCATGTTCATAGTATTCCGTCCAGTCCTCTTTTCTGCTTCTGCAACGCTGATTTCTACTTTTTTCAATAAACAATCTTCCATGATCTTTTAAGGGAAAAAAAGGTTATGTCTGTAAACATTACAGCTGTTGCTCTATATCTATTAAAACATTCACTGCTGCCAAATATCAAATCCCTGGTTCTTATAAAGCAGAATCGAGTATAATTAGCTGTATGTGATGACACTAATATCAATTTACAATGGATATAATTTAATATTTTCAATACTACCTCTATTATAATCCTTTTCACACTTTGTCACCATTAGACAAAGAATGCAGGAAAACAAAGTTTTGCAGTGCATGTCATGGTAACTGTTGTATCAAATTATTGCATTTGCCTGGAAGAAGGGCTAGTTATTCCCATTAATTTGTTCAAAAAGGGAGAATTACCTTAATCATCCTACTTAAAGTAGGAGGTTCCCTTTATCTCAACTATTTAATCTATCGCAACTGGAATATCAGGCTTCATGTACTCCATTTGTCAGACCAGCACTCCCAACTACTTAAGAGATACCACAGATTTCCTAGGAAAACTGAACTCCACAGGCAATCACCCTAGCAAAATTATTTCAACAACCATGGATGCTAAACAGTAACATTTCCCACAAGAACGGACTTCAAGCCATCAAGAACATCGCTGATGCCAAAACAGCATACATTGCCACCAAACTTTGTACCCACCTAGGACCATTTCACCTTTGGCAATCAGTGGCACAACTCAACTGTGGGCACACACATGGCTCATAATAAGCTAACATCTGACCTAGACCTAATCCTAAAACAGGTTTATTCCCTGAAACCTCTACATTATTTGGGATTCATTGATAACATCCTTATCAACTGGGCCCATGGAAATTAAATCTCTCATCAAATTCCATCATGGCTTCAAAAACTTCCACCCCTCTGTCAAACTCAGCCTACAGAATGAGTCCGTGTCCTTGATATCACTGTAATACTGCAGAACCGATATATAAACATCGCATTAAATAAAGCCACAGATTACTAGGCATACTTGGCATACTTGCACACTTTCACCTTCCCCAAAAAACACACCACCAAATCATCTACAGCCAGGCTCTAAACATCTGATGCATTGGCAGAGATGCTCAACTGATGGAATTAAACTAGGCATTCAGGAGACTGAACTATCCACATAACAGGATCAACAGACAAAATCAATTGGGCCTGATCAATTCCTTAGAAGGACTTAGTAAAAGACAGACCACACAAACAGAACAATAGAACCCTACTGGCCACTCTCCACAGATCACAGCTCAAACCCACTCAAGTGAGTTATCAATAAAAAAACATCCTGTTCTGCACAATGATCCTGCACTTTCTCAAGCCAACATTCCCGTACAGTATTTGCTTACAGAACTATCAGCCAAGCTGAAGCAGCAAAAACAGAACAATAACAACAACATGGGAATGAGAGTCTGCAACAAACCCAGAAGTCTACTTCGTTCCCACATCTACACCAATAGCACCATCACAAGACCCAACAAGGGCACACACTAGATTAGAAGTTTCTTTGTATACGCTTCTTCCAATATGATAGGTACCATCATCTGCCACCAAGGCCTCCTCTTGATTTTACATAGGACAAATTTTGTACAAAAAAATGAAGTTTGATATCACACTCAGCCTTCCCTCCTTCTGAGGTCAGTAAAACGAGGACCCAGATTGTTTGGGGCAATATGCTGACTTTGTAAGCTGCTTATATACTGCTTCACAGTGTAAAGCACTGTGAAGCAGTATATAAAAGTCTAAATGCTAGTGCTAAGCAAGGCAAGATAACAGAACAATTCAATGTACCAGGACACTCCATAGTGATTGAATTCACATCCATCAAAAGGCTTCAAAAAATACAATGGGTTAAGACATTGCAATTGTTAATTCATAAGGATATTCATAATCTCTCTCACATAACCAATATATTTTCTTCTTCCTTTCACCGGCACCTCATTCAAATTTAAATACTGCATCAGCCTATCCACTCCACGCATCTAATGAAGTACAGCTCATAAAAGCTCACGGCTTTTCATAACATTTGTTGGTCAGAAAAAGTACTACCAGATTCCTGATTTTTGCCATCATAGACTAACAAGGCTCTCTTCCTATGCGGGGGTCCCCAAACTTGGCAACTTTAAGACTTGTGGACTTCTGGGGATTGAAGTCCACAAGTCTTAAAGTTGCCAAGTTTGGAGACCTCTGCTATAATGTCTTAGATCACTGTCTATGGAGCTTCTCGGTCATCCAGGTCATTGTTGTCTCAAAGATGCTTTTTTCAAAAGGCAACCGGACTGGTGTTTGGTTTGGTTTTTTGAGGATGATGATGATGTTTTGCTTTTCATGAGGAAGCTTCATCACTGATGAAGGTTCTTGGATAAGAAGTGAAACATCATTTTCTCCTTTCTCAAAAAACAGTCTAGTTGCCTTTTGAAAAAGCTCCTTTGAGACAACCTTAGATCACTGAGAATATGACAGAGGCATACACAACTTTTGGGGGGGAAATAATCTTAAATACCAAATGAGTATCTTATACTAAACACTAACTTCACTGACAATGAAGCTTCTTTTCCCCTGATTTACTTCGTATTTCTAATCAGCCATTTATATCAAATTATATGGAGCTGCATGGTAGTAAATCCTTCCTTGAGCTTTATCCTTTGTAATGAAGCATTCAGCATGTATTAAAATCAAATGTCTGCTCTCTTCCCTAGTTTTAGGCAAGTTGTACATTAACTTGGCTGGCTGGCATTAAATCAGCAGGATCCTGACTAGTATTCAACACAAAATGAAGCATTCAAAATTGGGATTCTAACAATGGGAATCCGAAGGCAGATGAAATTTTAGCAGCCTACAAGAATCCTACATTACCCATGATAGAGTCCATGTAGTCCATATGCATGCTGAAAATCCTTGAAGAGGAAGGAACATCTGGCCACAGTTAAATACAGCGACATTTATATCAACTAGTGTAAAAGTTAGCTTATGTTATTAAGAATCAGAACAGTACCAATTAAAAACACCTATTCCTTGAAACTTCAGTGATATAAGCTAGGGCAATGGCAAGATTTTATTCTCTACTCTAATGTTTTAACATTTGCACTAAAAAAACAGAACATCATTTCATAAAACCTTGGGAAGAGGGGAAAACGTTAAATGTTTCATCACATTCCTCTCCCAACAACAAGTGTGCTGATAATCATGGTGCCTTTCAGCCGCCTAATGGCTAAATTGCAAAAATATGCTAAGCTGACTTTAAAAAGCAGATTGCAACTGGCGGGGTCCACACAGTATGCTAAACCATAAATCACAGTTTTCAAGCCAGAATATGGCGTGTAAACACAACATGCTAAACAAAAAAAAAGCTGCATGATGTTGTGTACTGTACAAAACAGCCAATTTAAGACAGTATTTACAAAAATTCCAGATAGTAGGAAGCCAACAAAATTGGAGACAATTAAAAGATTTTAGCAGTTCCAATTAATTCCTTAAGAAACCAGAGCAGACACCACCAACCTAAATTGTCTCTAGCGTTCTTATTAATTACAATATACATTCCTAAAATCTGTCAGCAAATCTAATGGTAAATTGATCTGTGGTAAGTTACAAAACAAATCCTGGTTTTCGTTTGGTTATTGCTGTTATTGAAGGGCCTTAATCAAGATACAAGGAGGCAAGGCAGTTATTGAGTTTTGCCCCATTTTACAACTCTTCTTGCTACCGTTAAATGAATCACAGCAGTTGTTAAGTTAGTAACATGGTTGTTAAGTGAATCCGGCTTCCCCCATTGACTTTGCTTGTTAGAAGGTCACAAAAAAGGCAATCACGTGATCCCAGACACTGCAATGATCATAAATACAAGCCAACTGTCTGAATTTTTAATCACACCATGATTGGGATGCTGCAAAAAATTTAAGTGTGAAAAACAGTCATATCCCTTTTTCAGTGCCATTGTAACTTTGAACAGTCACTAAATAAATGGGCGTAAGTTGAGGACTACCTGTACTATCCATCTCTTTTTTAAAATAGAGAATACAACCATTGGAAAGTAGATTTGCCTCTAATAGTATTGAAAGCATACAACTGGTTCATAACAGTGGTGGGATTCAAATATTGTTGCCACCGGTTCGGTGGGCGTGGCTTAGTGGGTGCACTTTGCATGCATGCACACACTTTGCGTGCACACATACACGCCAAATGTGCACTTTGTGCAGGCACAGAAGCGTTTGCGCAGGTGTAGAGGTGTTCTAACTCGCCTCCTGCAAGCCTGCACGATCCCGGTCGCTTCAGCAGTTGCCGTGCGGCACTATTCTATGCTGCGCAAAGCAGCTGCGCTTCAAATTCAGAGGATAAAGGTGAGTATGGGAGCCCGGGTAGGTAGGTGGGCCCAACAGCAGAGTGGTGGAGAGAACTGGTTCGGTCTCCGCTGCTCATCGCTCCTACCGGCTCGCCAGAATCAGGCCAAACTGGTCAAATACCACCACTGGTTCATAAAGAACACAACAGACTCCAGATATTTTGAACACCAAAAATAGCAGTCTCCAGATACATTGGACTAGAATACAGGTAGTCCTTGATTTACAACAGTTCATTTAGTGACCATTCTAAGTTACAACGGCACTGAAGAAATTGACTTAGGACCAGTTTTCACAGTTACAACCTTTGCACCATCCCCATGATCATGTGATCAAAATTCAGATGCTTGGCGACTGTTTCAGACTTATAACCGGGGTACAGTGTCCCGGGGGTCATGTAATCCACCTTTTGCAACCTTCTGACAAGCAAAGTCAGTGGGGAAGACAGATTCGCTTAGCAACTTGGGTTACTAATGTAACCACCACAGTGTTCACTTAACGGTGGTAAGAAAAATCGTAAAATTATGGAGCAAAACTCACTCAACCCCTTTCTCCCTTAGCAACATGAATTTGGGGCTCAATTGGGGTCATAAGTCAAGGACTGACTCATAGTGGAGGGGTTGCCCTGGCCATCTTTCCAGGCAGCAAAACCATTATGGGAACTCTAGCACATCTGGAGCTTACAAGCCAAGGTGGTTCAGTGGTTAGAATGCAGTACTATTTCTGCTGACTGCCAGCTGCCTGCAATTCCCTGGTTCGAATCCCACCAGGCTCAAGGTGGACTCAGCCTTCCATCCTTCCGAGGAGGTGGATAAAATGAGGAGTCAGATTGGGGTAGGGGTTTGTGTCTATATGCTGACTCTGTTAAACTGCTTAGAGAGGTCTGTAAAGCGGTATATAAGTCTAAGTGCTATTGCCATATCCAATTCTGAAGTTTTCCCTTTCCTTCCTGGTCTGTCCCACGTCTCTGCAAAGCGAGCCGGAGCCCTCCAAAAAGGAGTTTTTGGAACACCTTATAAAAAAGGGGAAAGGGTGGGGGGGGGAGTCGCAGACTTTTTCAACGGGAGCGGCTTTTCCTCACACGCCCAACACCTGCTTCCCACTGGGTAAAGCAAGCGGTAGAGACACCGGAGCCTTCCCCTTCTCCTCCTCCTCTTAAGCAACCTCTGCCCCCCAAACCAGAGGTGAGGGGCTCCTACCATCCCTTCCCCTTTCCTCCTCCACCCCAACCCCAATGCCCCCCCCCCACCCCCGCTTCGCCTTCTTCCGACCGCGCTCCGCTTACCAGCGCGCCCGCAAGCCGAGCCCGCCGCGTTCGCTTCCGCCGAGGAGGCGGGGACAAGCCCGAACCACGGGGCCGCGGCCTAACCTGGTGCCCGGGGTGCAGCGGCGGAGCTTCCCTTACCGAACAAGCCGGCGGTCCGGTGGCCGCCGCCGCTATTGCAGCTGTGGTCGCCCCTGCTGTCACCGCCTTCTGATGAGTCCGACTTGGCAGAGGACCGGGAGGGGATTCGGGCTCGTCGCCTTCCTTGCTGCCGCCGCCGCCGCCGCCTCCTCCACCTCCGCTGCTGCTGCTACTGCTGCTGGTCGTGCTGGTGCTGCTCCCGCCGCCAGGGCTCTCGGCGCGGGGATGCTCCATTGCGAGCGAGCCGGGAAGACGAAGAAGGAGGAGGAGGGCTCGGAGGCCGCTTCCGCGCACGCGCCTGGCTCTTTTCAGGCGGAGCGGAGGGGGAGGAAGAGTGTGAGGAAGGGACGCGGGACGGGGAGCCTCGCCTCCAACCCCTCCCTTCCTCTCAGTTTCGCTTCTGCGACCGGGGAGGGGAAGCCCTCTCCTCGCTCAAAGTCGCCTCAGGGACTGTTGCCGCCATTCGCCTGGGGCTTTCACCCCGTTCCCCATGATTGAAGGGATTTCGTTTCAGATAGAAAGCGGGCAGATAAGGAAAACAAGAGAGACTTGGCGTTTCGAGCTGGGCCAAGAATCGCTCCGAGGCGTTTCCCGTTTCCCGGGGAAAGCGTCGCTCTCGACCGCGAGGGTGGAGAAAGGCGATTTCTGCTTACTCGGCGCAACCAGTCCGGCTACTCCCTACCAAGAGAGGGTCCCCCCCCCCCATCCGTTTTCAAAGAATATAGGAAGCCAGGCGCTTGAATTCGCTTTCCGCAAAGTCTTACAACATTTAAAACAAATAAATACATTAAAACGTCAACATATAATTAAACTGTTTAAAAACCCTGCCCCACTCCGAAAGCAACAGTACAATTAGATTAGAGAAGTGATAATAAAAGCGAGGAACGAGGTATATCCAGTTTTTCTTTTTTTCTTTTATTGTTCCTCCTCCAGCAGCAATCCATATACCCAAAATCCCTAAGGTTTCTTCAGTCTAAAGGCTTTTTTTTTTTCCCCATAAACTTTTAGCTGAACATTTCTTGAATTTCTCCAGTACTACTAACACGCGGCTCAATTATAAACTTAGATAATATAAACTTCCAGTTATTTTTCCTAACCGGTAGTATTTCTTTCCGGATTTTTAAGCACACAGTTCTCTTTTAAATATTAAATGCAGGTTTTACAACAGACCCATTTGGAAGGGTAAAGGCTGGTGTTTGCTGGCAGGTTGTTCTGGTCTAATCCCTGCAGTTGGTTTTCTCGCCAGGTGCTCTCTGACAATATTTTTTAAGTCGAGCAATCAACCATGCAAATATTTGAAGCATAGCTTAGAGAGAACAAGGGAATATATTCGCACCTACTATTTAGTCCAAAGATAATTGCTGTAAAAAAAATGGAGCAATCTCAACAACAGATGTGTTGACATACTGATAGGTAAGAAAGTTAAAGAGAATCGGTAAGAAGAGAAATTGGAACACAAGTTTAGGACCCAGCTGTAATAATACTGAGATTTATTTAGAATGCATGCAATTATTTCAATAGTATCACTGGTGTGAATTAAGAAAATTCCAAAATATTCATCTTTTAAAATACAAATAAAAAATACAATTGACCCAGGAGACCTGTTGCAATACACACACACACACACACACACACACACACACACACACACACACACAACAAACATCCCAGAGACCTTTCGTTATTGAAATAAGATTTGGAGCAATAGTGAGCAATCATGCATTAAAATGACTTTTGGTTTGTAAAAACAAATCAGTCATATTCAAAGGTTTTTTTCAACTATGCACATAAGCAAAATGGGCCTATTCTACAAAGATATTCATTAGTGTAATAAGTTTGGGATGTTCCAACATCAAGAAAGTAACCATTAAAATAAATTTGGAATAAATTTGTACAAACACTAAAGAACAGAATACTGATGCACCAGATACACTTGAAGCACTCACAAATTAGATTGGCATGTATTTTAAGTAGAGTTGAGAAAAAAGTATACATGAGAAAAAGCAATAATACACATGTATTTTTTCCCTAAGCCCTAAAAGCAAAAATGTTCAGGAGGAAAAACTATTTAGAGAAAAATATTGACAATTAAGTTTAAAAATACTGTGGCCCACAGGCATCTTTTGGACAAAGCAAGCAAGTCAAGATGGCTGCTGCAATTGACGCCTGGCTTGCTCTTTCTTTCTTTTTTAGCGCACCTCTACATGTAAAGGTACCCAAAGAATCTGGCCCTCCTGTGCTTTTGACATCAATTAAGTACGTAAGAGAAGGATCCCTGAGATAAGGTTGTTATAATCATGGTGAATTATTATTATTAGCATGTATCTTTTTTCAGCACAAAAGAGGAAAGTGTCTCTTCATGAGTTCTCCTTATCTGCTGGATGAGCCCTCTTGTTAGTTCTCATGAAGGACGGATGAAATTTCCCTGGTTTGCACTGTGGGCGAGGGCAGGTGTTTGCTGGCAGGTTGTTCTGGTGCTCTAATCCCTGCCGTTAGGTTTCTTGCCAGGCAGTCTCTGAAAATATGTCCCAAGGCTCTACAATAAAAACAGAAAGCATCATCCCTGACTCTCATCCGAATACCTTGACAGCAATCTTCCTTGACTCCCCCATTTCTGGATTTAGGAATGCCACAGCAAGAGGGAAAGCGGGACCCACGTGTCACATCTGCACCTGACACTCCAGTTCTGCTTAAATTCATCTAGTTGGGCATCAGTTACAATGCAACACTGATACAACTCATCCAAGATGACTGGAGTTGCTTGCCCTCAGTTCATCTCAGAGGTCATCCTTCAACCCCTCTCTAAACTGGTCAATAAGGGCCACCTCAACCCATGCGACAGCTCTGGGCAATAGTTTAAAAATCTACAATGAACAACCTTATTCTCCTGTTGTCCTATTTGAATTTCTGAATCTCATAATAGCTGTGATCCTTTGAAAGGTATTGCCTAAATGGCTTCTAAATCTCCCAGGGAAGCTCTGGTAGTTGTCCAGTAATGGCTCATAGCCTCCTATCTACAGTTACTATTGATACAATTAATACCTACCTACCTATTTACCATTAAAGAAAGATACAACACATTTGATTTTGCTGACTAGTATGTTTATCAATTGGACATACATTCTGCTTTCCATACATACACACACACACACACACACACAAACACACACAGACACACAAATGTAATATCTTTTTTGAACAATCATTTTTGCATTCTGGTATGCTGTGAATCTTGGACACATTGTCAATTTATTGTCATAATGGTGATGAAGCCAAATACACTGAAGGCTTCTGATGCAAAAGCAATATGGTATGAATAATCCTACTGGTCAGAGATTAAACGTAAATAAACTTTGGTGGCCCCTTCCAGCCACAAAAGCATTTTCAAGAGGAGCCAAGACCTTGTAGAAACAAGAGTACTGAAAAAGAAAACATCAAAGATGCTTCCCCATGTGATCAGAGAAATTGCAGAGGCCACAAAGACAGCAGGAGGAGAACCAAACATTGAGCCAAGCACCCAGACAGAGAAACACAAACACATAAAAAAAAAAACTTGGAAAGTTTTCAGAGAAAAGAAAGTACCCCTATCCTGCCAGTTCAGAAGAAAATGTGCTGCTCTCTCTCACTCTCACTCTTATTTTTTTGGGGGGGGGGAATAATGGGAGGGGAAGTTGGCCCATAAATACCAATGTGGAAAAACTGACAGGCTTTTGAAAAAAGCCAGATATCCACATGGATTGCATGAATAAAAATTTATATAAACGAGAAGACTCAAAAGGAGGAGGCAACCCAAATCCAAAGCTTTAGTGGAAGATTCACTTGGTTTGGCAGAAGAGTTCAGGAGATAAATCATCATTATTGTGGTTGCTCCACTTACATATGATGCAGTAGTGAGCAGACCTCAGCTGAAAGTTGTGATTCTAAACAAAAAACAGGTCAAGTTGTTTGGAAGCTCACTCTGAGCCTTGAATCCTACATTTTGAATATTTGGAATAATGTCTACAGTACACTGTGCCATTTGGAGGCAGGCTGACTTTTCAACTTCATCATTGTTCATGTGCTGTTATTTTTTAATTTATTATGTCTCCTGTCTCTTTGAGGAGAGGAGGAAAAATGGGTCATGATGTTGGATTCAGTGGCATGTCAGTTTTTGGGGGGGACTCCAGATTCAAAGTATTCAAGATGTCTCCTAATTTACAAAAAGAGGAAAACACAGGAAGAGGTGACCTAATAGGCAAGATTAGGTTCACATCCTGTCCCATGTCACAAGAGAGATCAGCTTGCTTTTGGCGTAGCACATTGCAGGAGATTGAACACAGTAGCTTATAAAAGCATGATTCCTGGTTTAGTATCTTTAGTATCAACTCTAATTAACAAAAAAAGAATTGTTAAACCCTAGAGTAGTATGGTATTTGACTTTAACCACTACTTTGTGAAAGTCTTGAATAAGATTTGGTTTTAGTGGAATAAAATTGGAGGGATGAAATAAGTGGGAAAACCCTTTTATGGGATGATGTCTGGTTAAAAATCAGGACTGAAATAAACAATGGACATACACAATGTAGGTGTGTAACATATGAAGTCTGCAAGGATTTGCATAAACCCCTTACTCTTAAGGCTGGAGTGAGTATGGTTGGACCCGTGTATGGATGATACTAAATTATTCAGAGGAGAGGAAACCGAAAGAATTGTAAGCCACTCAGAGTCACCTTATAGGGGAGATGGGAGCATGAAAATGTAATAATAAATTAAAATAAAGAAACACCTCCAGAATAATGCTGCAGCTTTGACTCCTTCCTTACATTGGACATAGACCAATTCAATTCTCCCTCTCCTAGTAATTAGCACTTCAGAATGAAATACCTTGAAAAATTGTGAAATCTCATTTCTGGGGCTTGAGGAGTTTCTCTCCCCCCTCCCTTGTGCAAGAGCATATTCTCACATCCAAAGTATGAATAAGTCAACATGGATAAGCCAGTGTAATTTGTCTTCTGCCTCCCCAAAGTTCATTATGATTTATCACTGAAACTGTGCAATGAACTCCATTGTGTAAACAAAAGCTGAAGTCATCAAGGCTTTGCTTTCTTGACCATTGTCAGCTTTCCCCTAGAAGAAGATAGAAACTCCCTACAGTGTAGACTTTTCACGGAGAAATGATTCCTAGGGAGCCCTGTCAGTATGTGTTTATCTCCCACTGGACATGTTCACACATTTGCAGTGTTGCCAGTCACGATTTGCTTTCCTGATGCTTCCTCTCCATGAGCAGCAGAGCTGCAAACCAAAGACCCATCTGTGGCTTTACTATCTAGCCGCAAATGTCACACAGTGATTGCCTTTGGTCAGAAGAACCATTTGCTGGATGTTTGTTTTCCTCATACGTTTCTTTTGTGTGTTTTGAATGGAAACAATAACCCCAAATAAAGTATAAAAACCTGGGCTGCAACTGGGTTATTGAGAGGAAGAGTCATCGAGTAGATTAATGGCTAAACTATGGCTGACAGCATGTGTGTCATGGAAATGCCCCCACAAAAAGGCAAACCAAGCTAACTCTTTGATAGAATAGAATAGAATTATTTATTGGCCAAGTGTGATTGGACACACAAGGAATTTGTCTTGGTGCAAATGCTCTCAGTGTACATAAAAGAAGAGATACATTTGTCAAGAGTCAAGAATCATAAGTTACAACACTTAATAATAGTCATAGGATACAATAAGCAATCAAATCATGCTAGGAAACAGTCAATATAGATCGTAAGGATACAAGTGACAAAGTTACAGTCATACAGTCACAAGTGGGAGGGGATGGGTGATGAGGAGTAATGAGAAGATTAATTGTAATAGTAGTGCAGACTTTGTAAATAGCTGGACAGTGTTGAGGGAATTATTTGTTTAGCAGAATGATGGCATTTGAGGAAAAACTGTCCTTATGTCTAGTTGTTCTGGTGTGCAGTGCTCTAGCGTCGTTTTGAGGGTAGGAGTTGAAACAGTTTATGTCTGGGATGTGAGAGGTCTGGAAATGTTTTCACAGCCCTCTTTTTGATTTGTGCAGTATACAAGTCCTCGATGGAAGGCAGGTTGGTAGAAATTGTTTTATCTGTAGTCCTAATTACTCTCTGAAGTCTGTGTCTGTCTTGTTGGGTTGCAGAACCAAACCAGAAAGTTATAGAGGTGCAGATGACAGACTCAATAATTCCTGTGTAGAACTGTATTAGCAGCTCCTTGGGCACTTTGAGCTTTCTGAGTTGGCACAGAAAGAACGTTCTTTGTTGTGCTTTTCTGATGACGTTTTTGATATTAGGTGTCCATTTTAGGTCATGTGATATAGTGGAACCTAGAAATTTGAAGGTCTCTACTGTTGATACTGTGTTGTCTAGTATTCTAAGAGATGATATCCATCTTTGTAAAACTAGTCTGAGTTCTTTACAAATACGTCTAATCATTATTTTGTTTCACATTGCAAAAAAAACTATAAAGTTTTCATGTATGTTTTTATGACATATGTATCTTTCTTCATCCATGGAATGCCACACAAAATAAAGAGGACAAATAAGGATAGGCATGACCTCTCTTAGGCATTGACCTAAGCCAGATCTAGTTTGCTTCAATCATGCATCCTCGTTATCTGCTTCCAACAAACACACCAGTGAGGCCTCTACCAAAGCCAACAAAAAGTCTTTTCAACCCTCTGAAAGGCAGAAGAAGTCATTTTCCATCAGCTTCATTCCTCTTTTCTCTGGAGATCCTGAAGATAGAGCGAGGCCTGAGAAATTGACTCAAATGAAGGCTCTGAGAAAAGGAAGGATTTCTGGAAAATGAATGGTTCTATCAGCTTTTAGCTGGATTAGAAAACCCTGTGTGCAGAATTAAGTTTGGAAGACACTCCTAATTACCACAAAGGGTTCATCCAAATAAGATCACTGAAACAGGGAGCGGATATTGTTTTGCCCTGTGGCCTGCACTCCTAGGTCAGATGTGCACTGTTCCTTTATTCAATCCATTAGTAATTTGGCAGAGTAGCAGCCATGGAGTAAGGGCCGAAACCAGGTGACCCCATCCTTATTTTGAATCAAGGAGAGAAGCAACCTAGAACTAAGGAGAAATTTCCTGCCAGTGAGAACAATTAATCAGTGGAACAGCTTTGCCTCCAGACTCCAGAAGTTGTGGAAGCTCCAATTCTGGAGGTTTTAAATAAGCTATTGGTCAGCCTTTTGTATGAAATGGTATAAGGGTCTCCTGCTTGACCAGCAGCTTGGATTAGAAGACCTCCAGGGCCCCTTCCAACTCTTATTATTCTGAAAGTAAAAAGTTGGAACTGGAAAATAGTGGCTCTAGCGGTCCTTCCCCCCACAGAAGGACAGACAGGCTGTTTGTTGGACTGTGTAGCATCATTGCATTTGTGCAATTTTATGTTACACAAATGTTTCATCGGTTTGGGGAGAGTGTATTTTCTTTTGCTGATAGGTTTACTGTTTCTTTTTCCTTTGTTCTAAAAAAAAAATCGCCTTTAGCAGTGACTGTAAGGAAGACCAGAACCAAAGTGGAATGATGACCTAAAAGCAGAAACAGTGATAAATGCACAGAGGTTTTCCTAATTTCTAGATCTGTTCCACATTACTTTCTAATGGAAAGAGGTCTGATGGGGAAAGAGCTGCCGTACATGCCTTGATTTATGATTTCATCCTTTTTCTTCCAAAGAAAGGATTTGTATATTTAATCTCACAGGCAGGCTAAAATTAATGGCAGACGTGAGGTGCTCTGTGCACAGATCTGGATGGCAAGTTTTTTTTTTCCTTTCCTGTTCCTGAAACGGCTCGGCGTTGTCATCTTTGTATCAAGCTTTGCTCTCGGTGCCAACTTTTCCTTCCCCCTTCTTCCTCCTCCTTCTCCTATAATTGTGTGCGTTCAGAAAGAGCCAGCATTCGTCGGCTCAGAAACTTCAGTTCCTGGGCGGACCCCACACACTCACACAGCTGGATTTGAAACTGCTGGATCTGCCTCCCCTTCACTGTTAGCAAGGAGCCTCACAAGCCCTGGACAGGCTGGCTGGCGGGGGATGAACCGAGCAGCACCGCAAAACTGGGATTTGGTTGCTGGCAAGATCCAGAAAATGGGTTACTGGAGGAGGCTTCCTCAGCTTCTGCTATTGCTACTTCAGCTCTGTAAGTAACGAACTAACTTTCACTGTTTATTTTCCTTCTCTTTAAGCTTCTTTCTCCTCTGTGGGTGATTAGCTGAAGGAGACGGCCGAGAGGTTGGAGAATTTAGAATAAACTGACTTGAAAATCTAATCTGTGCTTCTTTTCAGCAAGCGGTTGGTAATTCACTTCAGTACTTCAGGTTCTTGAAGGCAACACAGTCATTGCCGTAGGCAGTTCTGGGTCGGCATTAAAGTTACGCAAGGGAACTTTTTAGAAACGGCAGTTCAAAATTGTTGATTATATTTAACCAGACTTAATCCAGCCGAGACGATTGGTTGATGGTTTCAAGTTCGGCATATTTGAATGCTGAGATAGTTACAGCAATCCTCTTCACCACCCTCTTTTTCCCATGCACTTTCACAGATTTAAGCAGAGAACTAATTAAGCTTAAGTAAACTATTGAGAAGTGAAAGGCACATTTGGGCAACAGCATCTTAACTATTTGAAGCTCAGCTCAGCCAGCACATAAGCAAATAATTCCTCATTACACACGTTCTGTTTATATGTCTATAATGGTCTGTTACAATTTTCCCCTGCCAGACTTTGGAAAAACAGCCCCACGATACTACAAAGGCTACTTCCTTGGTTTATAACTTGAAGGCACTAACCCAGAGATGCCATATGCAAGTCCAAAAAAAAAAGTATACAGACTTCTCAGATGTGCGTACCCTAAGGTATATAACACCTGCAAATATGTATATTTATATGGCATTTGTATATTTTACTGGCACACCCCATTTCCGTTAAAACCAGATTGTTCATAGTTCTGAGAAATCCAAGGTGAGAACTTCCAGGAAAGGTCTTCCAAATTATTAGGTGTGCCAATCCTGTGCGTTCAGTGTCCTATGAGTGAAGGTTTCCCTGTGCTGCTTATTCCAGCTTCTTTGGAAGAGCAGACCGCGCACGAGGCTGTTCTTCAAAACTAACCTAGCAACCTAGAACTAAGGAGAAATTTCCTAACAGTGACAACAATTAACCAGTGGAATGGCTTGCTTTCAGTAGTTGTGGGTGCTTCCATCACTGGAGGCTTTAAAGAAGAGACTGGACAGTTACTGGTCTGGAATGGAATAAGATCTCCTGCATGGACTAGAAGACTTCCAAGATCCTTTCCAACTCTGTTATCTACAGATAGTTCTTGTCTGGTGATCTTTTAGAATCCAGCTATATTGGCATCATTTACAAAACTATTTGGGCAGCATTCCTGCTGCCCAAAATTCTATACAAGCTGGAGTTTCTCATGTTTCTTCTTGATTGCTGAATTGGACAACCAGATCAGTGATGAACTATTGAATGTAGGAACCTATACACATAAACCTATACAGAGCTGTCCATATAGGCCTAATCTAACTGATCCAGGAGTACTCATTACAACTTGCAGTAGATCTGCAAGGCCTTAGGAAGAGGCACCATCTGGAATATTTTAAAGATATTTTTGACATATTTTTAATTTGGAAAAAAAAAGCAGAGGATGAACTTCCTGCATGTGACTAAGCTATGATACTTGCTTAAATAGATTTACCATTTTTACAATGGCATTTTTCTGTTTTATTTTCCTCCAGAAGATACGTAGACATACACACACATCTTTTAATGTGCTAGAGATGACAACTAGAAGTTGGACATACGGGTTTTTAAAAAAAAATTATTTCCACTAAAACATCCTTCCAAAAAAATCAGATTAGAGATGTGTAGCGTTGCAGTTACTATCATATCCATATGTCTGAGGAGCTAGAGGAATTAAGTCCACATGAGGACACCAGTGGTGGAGGCTGTTGTAGGAGAATGTCTCTGATTGAGGCTAAACTGGAAGTTCAGAAAATAGGATGCAGAGCAGAAAGGAAGAGATGTATTTTATAGGATTTTGTGCAACTTTTGCCAAGAAATGTTGCATCACTCCTACTTAGGTCTTTTAGGAATTAAAAGAAGGTCCAATATAACTCATGGGTATCAGCAGCTAGAAACAGCTAACCTGAGTTAAGATTACAAGCCCTGAAGCTTATCTGCAGGTCTGCAGAACTCAGTGCATAGAACTGAGCACAGGAATAGGTTGTCAAGCAGGACCTATGCACATCTATTTGCAGAGACTAAAGGTAAAAGAGGAGAATAGTTCAAATCTTTCCCATCAGTTTCAGTGAGATCCTAGGCATGGCTGAATGCTGGTCATCGGCATCTTCATGCTCACCGGCTTTCTTGAATATAAAATGTAAGCCAAATTAAATTCAACAGCTCGGTTTGCATAAAGTAAAAAATAAATCCAGGTAAACTAGGGCACCACCATCACCAATACACAACACAACTTTCTGGATCATTCATACGCAGTTATTTAACTTGAGTTTATTGTCTTCCAAACAGAGCACTCAACACTTTGGGTTTACAGAAACTGTAATTAGTACCCAAATTTCAGTTAAGAGCCGTGATGGCACAGTAGTTAGTATGCAGTACTGCAGGTTACTTCTGCTGCCTGCTGGCTGCCTGCAATTTGGCAGATCGAATCTCACCAGGCTCAAGGTTGACTCAGCCTTCCATCTTTCCGAGGTGGGTAAAATGAGAACCCAGATTGTTGGGATCAATATGCTGACTCTGTAAACTGTTTAGGGAGGGCTGTAAAGTGGTAGATAAGTCAAAGTGCTATTGCTATTGCTTAAAGTGGTTGCTAAACAAGGACTAATGAAAGTCTGAGTATGGTTATCCCCTCCCTGTCTTTGCCTTTGTGAGAATTAGGGAAGGTCAAGTCTGAGATCCTTTCTCAAATTACATTTCTTCCTTGAACTCAATATCTTTTATCTGACTATTACCTTGGTTGCACTTCATCTTAAGGCTCCTCAAGGTTATTCCTACTACCCACTATATCAAGCCACATCCCATTATTATTGTCCTTAAATGTTGCTATCTAATGGGACCTGGGAAGGCTATAGTACCTCCTGCCCTACTGAAGAACTTTCTTCCTGAGATCCAGCAAGCCCCTCACCTCTTTACCCTTTCAAAAAGCCATAAAAAGTTGTTTTCTTCCCCACATGTATGGGGAAGCTTGGAGCCTGAGGATTGTATGGATAGATGGGCTGCATATAGAGAGTCAGGCACTTCGGATTTTTTGCTTTTATGTTTCTTGCAAGCTGTCCACAATTGTGTTTTATACCATGGGCAGCAGCACACAAATCAAATCAATCAATCAAATAAACACACTATTAATACAGTAGTTAGTATGCAGTACTGCAGGTTACTTCTGCTGCCTGGTGGCTGCCTGCAATTTGGCAGATCGAATCTCACCAGGCTCAAGGTTGACTCAGCCTTCCATCTTTCTGAGGTGGGTAAAATAAAAATAAGCAGTAATTTTATTCGTATCTGAAATGTTTCGCATTTAGGTAAACTTTGGATGAGAGGCTATGTCTCTAGCAGATGGATAATCAATTCAATCTCGGCAGCAAACCAGATATATAGAACAGGCAATCATATAAGATCAGCTAAGCCTCCAGAACTTTAATTTCTGTCTTTAATTTGCAAATGGGCATCTTTCCAGAGTCACTGGAAAATGCTGAGGAATATTCTCACCAGATGTACAGGAACATAGTCTTTGGGTTGCTCTCCATTAAGCACATGCTTTTCTTCTTCTTCTATCATCATTATCATAATCTGCCCCTCCCCTACACACGAGTATTATCATCACCACCACCATTGTCTTCAATCCATTTCACAAAAAGAAAATTATCTAGTTCTCCCCAAACCAAGGAGACGTGGATTATTGAGGTTCTTCTAGCACAAAACTTTGAAAGAACTAGGGGCATTGAATCACTGTACTTGACATATTCAGTCCCCTGAATTGAATGCATCCCTTTGTAGATGAGTAGAGGCACAAAGCCAGCTGAGTGATTTTGGGCCAGTCACTTTCTCTCAGTCCTAGGAAAGAGGCAATGCCATTTCTGAAAAACGTTGCCTAGAAAATTGCAGGGACTTGTCCAGGCAGTTTCCAAGCATTGGATCTGATTAAACCGGGGGGAAAAAAGAACAATAAAATTGAGAGCCACTTTGGTGCAGTGGTTAAGATTTACGATAGAAACTGAGGGAGTGTGAATCCTAGTCCCACTTTGGGCATGAAGCCAACTGCTCTCAACCTGTCAATCCGAGGAAGCTGGCAAGAGCAAAACACATGTGTGAATTCTGTTCTAAAATAGCCAAAGGACACCATGTTGATTATTCCCATAATATATTTATTTCTCTTATACTTGATGAGGAAGTTGCATCAGGAACATGGCTTAGTTGTTTCTGCCCATTATAGGTTAATGCATCACAGTAAGTTAAACCAAATAAACCATGTTATTTATGGTTTGGTGTGTTTTGTGAAGCCATTTGGTTGGGGTTTAGTCACTAAGGCAAATCAGGATTGTACAAAGCAGGTCTGTTCTTCACTAGGAGGAAGTAGCTATCAGGAAAAATTCCCGGTTTATTTAGCACCTCATTGTAACAAACTCAAGGTTGCGGAACTCAAGGAAAAATTCCCTGTTTATTTAGCACCTCATTGTAACAAACTCAAACTCAGCGCAACAGGATTTCCTTTCTGTATGAAGGACATCATGACTTCCATCTCTTATATGGAGTTCACAAAAGTCATTAGAGATTTGCTTTTCTTCATTGGTGATCATAATGGCACTTCCATCAGCCTCCTTTGCTCTCCCCATTTGTTCAACTATCTTTTCATCGATCACCTGTGATTTAATCTTTGGTTTTGGGGCAATTGTGTTTAATTGCTATTGGAAAATAGCACTTTCAAGAAGCAAAACAAGGTAGCATCCAGCTCCAGGGTTTGTTGATGCTATTTTAAAAAAATGAAAAAGAAGATAATTTGAGATCTTTCATTATGTTTCCTGCAGAAATAACTCAGACTATGTCAAATGAAAAATGATATTTAAATTTCATTTAAGTAGATATTTTAAAATTCAAAACAACAGTCTTATATAATGCTTTTCATTTATATATTTGCATTTTGCATATGTTTTGCTTGTGTTATGTTAGTAAAGTCCAAAAAGATCCAAAGTTTACATGCAGAGTTCTTCAAATCCTTTTACTTGAAAGCCAGGTATCAAAACCAAGTGTATTTTTTTCAGTCAGCACTGTATTTCTCAAATTTGGAAGCTTTGGAGGCTTTGGCTTCTGAAGGACTATAATGAAATTTCATCTGAATATGTTTTAAGTTTTTATAAACTACTATATAAGCAGCTAGTTGGAGCAGTTCATCATTTACTAGTAGGACTTATATCTGACTAGGTAATGTATAGGGTTACAATACAATCTTGGATCACCAAATAGTTAAACAATCCTTTATACTTCTTTTTAGTCCTGTGGCACTGAGTAGGAGATGTTTTTCATGGGTATACAATATATCAAATATTTAACATTAACATATAGGTGTACAATGTAGTGGCTCTGAACAGTGAAAGGATATTTTTTTATGTTTTAACGTGGCACTGAGTAAAGGGGGATATATGTTTAGCTGGGTGAAATGAAACTCGTTAGGGAAAAAGCAAGGGAGCGGGGGTAGGGATTCCCTACTAATGAACCATTTTTATTGGATTTGAGTAGTTAGGCATGTGAGGAGAGAGATGGAACATTGGATGGAAGAAAGACAAACAATATGAGAACACAGAGATAGTTTGAGAGAGCCAGGAATTGCGATATTGGCTGAAATCCTGAAGCGGTTGGCTGCAGATCTTGCTAAGAGATGGTTGGCAGAGAGAAACTGAGGCAATGTAAAGCCATATAAAGACAAAGCCTGGTAAGATCTTTGGGAGGTAGTGAGGGGCACCAAGTTGTTAGTGGTGGTGGAGGAACACCATTTACAGTCGATGCAGCACTAACA
The DNA here is from genome assembly GCF_900518735.1 of Pseudonaja textilis. Next base: position 200,896 of record NW_020769345.1, on the reverse strand, counting down.
GGGAAACATCTTAGGTGTTCCAACAGTTGTGGCTGCAATGCCAGGTGTTTTCAGCCAGGGTGAGTTCCAAAAAGGAAGCCAACATTGCAATAACAGCCTGCAAGCAAGCCACCATAAAGTTGTAAGCAGTTGTAGAGAACAGCAGGAAACTTGTCTAAGGCCAAAGGAATTGATGAGGAAGAGGGAGAAAGGTTGCAGAAACAGGAAAAAACTATAGTGATTGAAACTATCCTTCAAATGAGAAACAGTAATTGAGGATAGGCTTCTTTGAGGCCTAAGTAAGTACAGAATGGGTGAGACAGAGGCTAGTTGGATAGGATGTTTTGGGGAGTTATATAAGTAAGGGGTGTTAGTGAGAAGTGATGTGAATGGCTATTGAGATACCTATAGAGTGACACAATCAAGAACAGCCACTGAAAGAGTGTCATATTTTGGGATTTGAATGGAAGCCTGGTAGATGCAGAAGAGTGTGGTGCATCTCCTTGTTAATTGTCCTGAGGGAGGAAGGGAGGAGAAAGTAGAGAGAAGTAGAGAGGAGGATGAAAAATTGAGGTTCTGATGACCGAGAGATATATATGGCAGGATGCAAAGACTAGGCTTCCTTCAGAAAAGGTAAATTGGAAATCAGAGACCAATTCCTATTTCTAGTCTTCTGACTTCATCACAGGAGGTACACAGTCATCCAGAACTCTATAAGCGACCAGAAGCAGACTTTTACTGATAATTCTGATGCGATTCAGGATGGTGAGCACCATCTTTAAAGTCTTCTATGGTTTAGGGCAGGGGGTCTCCAAACTTGGCAAGTTTAAGACTTGTGGACTATCTCCCACAATTCCCCAGCCAGCATAGTTGGCTGATGAATTCTGGGAGCTGAAGTCACCACAAGCCTTGAAGTTGCCAAGGGAATTATTACCTCAGAGCTTGCCTGCTATGAGTTGAATCTGGTACGTTGAGCAAGAGAAGGTATGTTAAGAGTCTCTCTGCAGATGGAAGACTACCTTAAGTAGTCTCGTGTCTTTTCAATAATATAACCCCCCCCACCCTGGCTCCTTCAGGGCAACTTTCTCTCAGGTATCAAGACTGTCTCTTTCTTGTTAAGTTTTTGAAACAGCTGGCTGTTCTGGAGAACATGGGATGAATAGATGGAATATTGAACTATCTCCAAATTGTAGATGCCTTTTATTCTTGCTGGAAGACTTAATCATGTTTGTTGCTTATTCTTTGTTATTGCTATGGTTTTTAATATTATCACTGTGATCAGCTAACTAGTTGTTCCAAGTCTTCAGCATAGAAGGCCAGAATGAACCCAAATATTTTAGGGACACATAAATCTGACTGGAAAAAAAAAATAAAGCAAAGCAAACTGAATCAAAACAAGCAGGATGAGCAAAATCGTTTTGAGTATGTGCCTGAATAAAAATAAATAAAAATGGAACAAGCTTTATTTCTAAAGCAAGATGTTTTCAGAATTAGTGGTTGTACAGAATAGGATTACTTTCATAAAAGTGCCACAGTAAGGGAGTTCTCTATTGAAATCTCATCAGTCAGACAGCTTTGTATGGGAAATGGCATAATATCAGGTATTCTACATTTAGAATAGGACAGTACTTAGGCATGACCTAGAGCTAGTTTACTTCCAGATAAAAGGATATAGAAATGGATTTTCAGCCAGAGATTTGCATATACATTGTATGCATTGATTCTTATGTACAATAACAAACAAAAGCTTGATATCATGAATCAAAGACTAATTGTAGGACCCAACAACTGGATTAAGATAATACCTTACTCTTCCGCCCCGTGTAGATCTAAATCAAGCACATAATTTCCTTTTTAGGATAAAGCCACTATAGCAAGAAATCTAAACTAGTATCAACTGAAAGAAATAAACATAAAACAGTTTATTATAATAGCACTGATGGCTTTGAAGTTGTGGTTTTTGAGATTACGTTCCATCAGAGCTGGAGAATTGCTGTAAAATTGTATACACTTTTGGGAGAGAGGGGGAGGGGGAGAGGAAGGGGGAGAGAGAGAGAGAAAAGAGAGAGAGAGAAGAGAGAGAGGAGGCTCTGTCTATCCGGGCACCAGCTCACTGCATCAACCCAAAATAAGATTCTTTCCTTCTATGTTACTAAGGACAGAATCTATTTGTCCAGACTCTCTGTAGTTAATGCTTATGACATATCTGTGGATAATGCCTCTAACAGTTGTACTTTTTGAGATTACAATACATTCTTTCAGAGCTAGAGAACTGGGTAGAATTCTCCTTCCTCCCCAGTCTTTCTATGACTTCTCAAACTCTGCTAGGAATTGGGCAGGAGACACACTGAGAGATGCAGGTTGGGAGAGGAGCACACAAGAAACTCTATTTGCATAGAAACAGCGGACCAATTACACTGATCAATTGAATTAATTATTAACATTAAGATATAATTTAAAATTTCTGGAAGATAGAAATGGCATCAGCTGAAAACTGAATCGGATGCAGAAATATGGTTGCTCCTGAATCGATCTGTTTTTGTTGTTGTTGCTGTTAAAGATCGTTAAACCCCTCTCTTCATTTCTTCTAAGTTAGTGGCATTTTTAAGAATAAGGTTCATCACTGTAACAAAACAAGTTGTAAAAACACTTAGCTTATTGGATCACAGAACTGGATCTCTGAGTTACAGCAGCTGCCTTGCTCTGACATCTCTATGTTGGCTCGTCAAAGTTCCACCAGATGGTCAATGGAGCGCCTGCAAAAATTTCCAAACACTTCCCAGGCAATTCAACTAAATCAGCAGGAACCGATTTGGATTTAAAACAGAGCACAAGCCCTCATCTCTCATATGTTATATACTGTAATACATAACATTTCTACCATATTTACTGTTCCAAAGATAAGGCTAGATCTCTTTATGCTGCTCTTTGGAATCCTTTCTCACCCAGATCTATATCTTCTGCAGAGCAAAGAAACTCTAGGCAGCTTAAGTCTCCAGGTCAGATTTCCACTTGAAAAAAAAACAGTTTCTATAATACATCATTTGGTGTGTTTTTGTTCAGTCATGTCCAATTTTTTGTGACTCCATGGACCACAGCATGCCAGTCCTCCACTGTCTCTCAGAGTATGCTCAAATTCGTGTTCATTGCGTCGATGACACTATCTAACCATCTCATCTTCTGCTGTCCCTTTCTCCTTTTGCCTTCATTTCCCCCCCCCCCCCCATCTTTCCAACATCAGGGTCTTTTCCAAGGAGTGCTCTCTTCTTACTTGGTGGCCAAAGTATTTATGCTTCAGCATCAGTCTCTGTCCTTCCAAACAACAGTCAGGGTTGATTTCCTTTAGGATCGACTGTCTGGATCTCTTTGCAGTCCAAGGGACTCTCAAGAGTCTTCTCTGACATCATAGTTTGAAAGCATCAATTCTTCAGTGCTCAGCCTTCCTTATAGATCATTTAATATCCATTCATTCGAAATGCATTCTACTGAGGTCAATGAGATTTCCTTCCAGATGGAGTGTGCTTGTCTTGTAGGATTATGAAGTTGAATGTCTTAAGTCGCTATTCAGCCATGGAGCTTATGTGATGACTGTGGAGCTATCAGTTTTTCTCAGCAGAATCTGAGGGTTAAAAGTCTAGAGATTCTCAGTCATCCAGGTCATGGTTGTCCTAGAGGTGCTTTTTCAGGAGGCAACTGGACCTTCTTTGTTTGTTTGTTTTCTTTGAAGACATTTTGCTTCTCATCCAAGAAGCTTCTTCAGCTCTGACAGATAGATTTATATTCCTTGCAAGATTGATCCTTCCATTCCCCACTATCCTATCAGAACTGAAGAAACTTCTTGAATGAGAAGTGAAATGTCTTCAAAGAAAAAACAAGAAAGTTCAGTTGCCTCCAGAGAAAGCGCCCGTGGGGTACCTCACAGGGTTATTTGTGTGAGAAGGCCTATATGTGAGCCATCTTGTATTCTCCCCCAAAAGGCAAATCTATAAACATATTTAACTTCAAATATTGGATTTGGTTCAACCCCACTGAACGATTATCTGCATGCTTATTGGCTATCCACAAAGCCAGACCTTATTTATAATAATGTAGCAGATATGAAGAATGGGCAGGGGACCATTCAGCCATTCCGAAATATATTATGAATTCTAGTCAGGGCTGTCAGTTCTGCTGCTTGCTGATGAAGTGCCTGTTCACTTCCAGTGTGCTTAGTTTATATAGATGTAAATGACATAAATATTACTAGCTACCACAAGTCCCAAGTACTCTCATCTAAAGAAAGCTAAACCTTAAATAGAGGCCAAAATAGGCATATTTTTAATAGTGTTGTAAGTGTGGGTTGCAATAAATCAAAAATAGTTAAGGCTAGGCAACTTGGTGCCTTTGAAGACATTTTGAATTATACTTCCCCCGATCTTGTTCCCCCATGCTGATTGGGCCTGATAGGACAATTGGTCCAAAATATCTGGAGGGCAGCAGAGGGCAGCTGCTGCCTAAATTATGCAAATGCAAAAGAAAAAGTGATTCCATGCATGCAATTAACGCTGTGATTTCTGTTCTCAGTAAGAAGGACTTCTTTTTTATTTCCTTTTTTATAACTTAAGGCAGGGCTGCTCCTGCCCGCAGGCTGCAAGTTTGACAGCCCTGACGTAGGGTGTTGCGAGACCCAATAAGGACACAGCCTAAAAATTCTTAATAACATCCCCCAAAAACCCTTATTGTACATAAATGCTTTGTATGTGTTACCACCACATTTAAAATACTGATAGACAGAAAAGGAAAGTAAAACTTGTTTTGTTCAATAAATTTAGTTGTAAAGCTGATTATGATGGGATGGTAAAAACACTTGCTAAATTAATACAAACTGGATATAGTTAGAAAAATGGATGGATATGATAGATAATAGATAGATAATAGATGATAGATAGATAGATAGATAGATAGATAGATAGATAGATAGATAGATAGATAGACAGACAGACAGACAGATGAGAGGGTGGAGAGGGAGAGGGAGGGAGAGAGAGAGAGACTTTATCCTGGGACTAGCATCAACCCAAAATAAGAGTCTTCCCTTTTATGTTACTAAAGACATAAATTTGGGAAGTTTTAGTGACTTCTATATCTCAGACATAGTTTTAAAGCTTTAAAAAAAATTGCTATTTTTTTTTTAGTCACATAAATCCTTTGTAAAGCATAATTTGGAGATGGCGAGGTAAATTGTTAACTCTTTTCACCACTTGCCATGCAAATATCAATTTGGAACAGCTTGAAGGTTATATAAATTGTTTTCATTTAATGGTACCTGCTTAAACGTATATCTGGGTGCAAGTATTTGCGTTCTGATGTTTATCTTGAAATATTTCCTTGGATTTCATTAAAAAAAATCCAAGTCAGTGGGAATGTTTCTGCTAGTGCCAGCAGGTTTGAGAGCAGGCCAGGGGTCAAATGCTTCTCAATTTTCATTTCTTTAGTATATGAATACTTCTCTTCTCCCACTTTCTTAAGGGTTTGCTTTGTTCACTAATCTGATTTTTTCATGCTTCAGTAAAATCGTGGTCCCAAATCAATGTATGAGAGGAAACTATAGTAAACTTGAGCTTTATAGAGCCCCAAGTTGGCTTAATTACCACTAATATTTATTACTTGGATCGCCATAATGCATATCCGCTTACCTGGGAATAAGACTGCATTTATCTTGATCCTAGAGTAAGCGGAGGAGACTCCCGCTTAATATTTGATATATCCTGGATCTTGCTGTGCAGATCCAGTAGAGATGACAGAGTCTTCATTTTGCAACATTATGAAGGATGAGTTGAAGCCTGCTGGTCCTGAGGAAGGGGATAGAATTCTCCAAGACCTCATTCCCACTACCCTGCAGTCTAGAGTCCTTCCCTTCCTAATTCATGAATGCCTCCAGGAACATAATGGAAGGTTGAGTCAGAGCAACGACAAAGATGTCCTTGAGTGGGAGGGTGAATGAGGGGGGTAGTACTTTCTACCTTGAATGAGATAGTTGTGCATTCAGGAGAAGCTATTGCTCAATTGTAAATTTTAGATAACCATCAATTGGTTTCCAAATTTCATTTTTTTTAAAAGGAAAAGTCATTGAGAAGGTGATGGGCCTGCAATAACAGAAGAAACACATTACCTGGACTGTTCTCAGTCTCTAGATTCAGGCCCAGGTATAGTTAAATCCACATTCATCACTGTCACATAGATGGAATTTCTTCATGATGATCTTATCCTTAACTTGTTATTCAGGACTTCCAAGAGATTGCTCATCAGCTTGGTGCTGGTTATTCTCTTCCTTCCACTTTTTCCAGAATTAGAGCCTTTCCATAGAGTTGGAATTTTGCATAACGTAACTGAAATGGAATAATTTGAAGCTGGTCATTTGTGCCTCCAGTGCGAACTCTGCATTGGATCTATTGGTTTGTTTTCTAGGTTAACCAGGACCATGGTATTCTCAGTCTTTTCAGCACCAAGATTGAAAGACGTCAATATTCCTACTATCCTGCTTGTTTAAAGTCTAACTGTTCTGTAAATTGTCACAGGGAATACTATGGTTTGCTTTTTAGATTCCCGTAGTTTTTACTTTTTCAACTAATGTTTTTTTTCTGTTAATAGGAAAAGATCTAGGAAAGTCAGTTTTTTTTGGTTCTTTTTCAATGTTTCAGAAAAAAATATGGTCAGTAAGACCACTAAGGAATTTTTGGAGCTTTGTAATCTTGGCTGAGTTGATTTTCCAGTGTTAAAATTAATAATTGGTCAATAACTTTAGAGTCTCTGGAGGAACCAAAGCTTCTGGAACATCCTACATGGACTTATGGCCACAAATTGTGCAGAAACAGGCAGCAGAAACTAAATTTTCATAAGTTTGCATTTAATCTTTCTCTCATTTCACATTTGTGTGTGTGTGTGTGTGTGTGTGTGTGTGTGTGTCCAAGTTTGCAAATTTACATCTGGATCTGTGTTAAGCTTTGGAAGACTTACAGTCATTTCTTTTTAATGAAACAATTTAAACTAAATGGACAGCCTTAGGACTGAGCAGCTTCTCACTTTACCGTCTATCAAATTCTTTCAGGGATAAACATGAGTAGGTATAATTTCCCCCAGAAAATAACTTTGGAAACCTACTGTCAATTAAAATTATACTTTAGGTCTAATATATCAATTCTGTCAGAGGAACTTAACAGACTTAATATGAGGCCTCACTATTCCAGGAAAGAAGAAACCTTGATTTATTTACATATTCATAGCTGAATCTGCTTCTGATCTGAATTTATTCCCCTTGATATTGAATTCTTTCCACTTGGATGAAACTTAGCTCAACCCCTTTAAAATCGACTGTCCAGCATTTATCTTTCATACTGGATCTATAATATACTAGACACGTAATATAGAGATCCAATGTAATATAGTGGTTAAAGAACTGAAATAAGATTCAAAGTTTCAAATTCTAGTCCATCTGTAGTCATGGAAACACCCTGGGTGGCCTTGGGCCTGCCCCTCACTCTCATCTCAGCCTACTTCATGGATTGTTGGAGAGATAAAATGGAGACTGTCATATAACTATCTTGAAATTATTTTTGGAGAAAACCCAAGAAAGCATCAACAGCAGCAAAACTTTTGTAGATTAGCTCATTGGTAGCTGTATCGTGCAAACAGGCAATAAACAATGCTGTGATAGCATTGCAAGAATTGTCCATTGGAATTTTCTGTAGAAAACTTGGCTTTATTGTTTGCAAAAACTAAAACTATTGGGAGCATGTGTCTGAAAATGTGTTTGAGTTTTTACAAAAAGCAATTAAATTTTGTAGGATGTCAAAATTTATATTGACAGGCCGAGTCAGACTGTAATAACTAGACACTATTATAGAAAGGAAGAATGTGTGATGTGCCAATACTGGAAGGCAGTTGAATTGCTGGAAAACAACTGGAGAAAGTAACAAAATATTATGATTTACAAATTGAAGTCAAAAGGGTAAGGTAGAGGAAAAAATAACTTTTCATATTGATTGTCACTGAAGCTCATGCTATATTACCAAAAAGATTCACCAGATTCCAGACCTTTTAAACTTCATTGGACTTGACACCACTAATTTTGCACAAGATCCCTTTAGTTGGAAGAGTGTACATTTTGTGGAGAGATTTCCAATATTTAGTTCTTGGACAGGACCTGAATCCACGGCATCATTATACAGTTGATTAGATTGTGACATTTGCACAACAATAATATAGCAGCAACAGAAACAACCATCTAATTACTTCACCCATGTGCATCTATCCAGAACTTTTTCCACTTGTATACCCAATTTTCTGACCTAACAGTCACAGAAAATTTTATTCAGAATTCCAACCAATTGTCAAAATGCTTTTTTCAAGCTCTCACACAAGGAACAGCATCTTTTCCATAAAGGCCAGAGGTAATACATGCCAGAGTAACTTGAAGGCAGAATTATTACCAAATGCTATCCATGGGATAGACCTTCAAGAGAGGACAGTGAAGGGGATGATGACAGAAGAGGCAGGGAAGGGCACAGGTCAGAGGTGGTATTCAGCAGGTTCTGACAGTTCTGGAGAAGCGGTAGTGGAAATTCTGAATAGTTCGGAATACCACCTCTGACTGGCCCTGCCCCCATCTATTCTCTGCCTCCCATCGAGTCCCAGCTGATCGGCTGGGTCTTCTTTTGTTGCCCTGCACAGGAGAACAGAGCTGGAAAGCAGGTTAGTGGGGTGGAGAGGGAATGGGATTTTGCAGTAACTTTCCCCTGGAGTGGGGTGGGAATGCAGATTTTACAGTATCCTTCCCCTGCCATGCCCATCAAGCCACGCCCACAGAACCAGTAGTAAAAAAATTTGAACCCCACTACTGGCACAGATGGTTGCTTGATCTCAGGCAACACAATATCTTGGCCAGGATTTGTTCAATTAATCCCTGAGGTAAAGATATTTATTACTTTGGTTTTGGTCAAGGTACTTTCTTCCTCATCAAAGAAACCCAGTTATTCAATTTCAGCCAAGCAGAACCAACCTTTACTTCACACAGTAGACATAGCAGTTAAACTCATTCAATACGCCAAACAGAAAATAAAAACAGCCGCCTGACTGTTTAGCATTTGCAGGGAACCTGGACATTGTGTTTTAGTCAACAAATCATTACTTGTAACTGGTGGCTTTAACACAATGTCTGAATTCCATCTCCGTTGACCCTCCTGCCCTGTTTAAGAAGTCATCATTTAGAGATGCAATGGATCTGGGTGGGTATTTCAAATTTGTAGGAACACTTGATTTTTCTTTTGAGGCATTTTTAGCCTACTTTCTCTCTCTGGTTAATCTGCTCTGGAACACAGAAGAGACCAGTGCAGATATTTGAAGTAAAACAATTGAAAGTCACAACATCCTTAACTGAATTTCATTTCAGATTTATTTATAGCCCATGGTATAGAAATACAATTATTTCCAGAAAAGATCTGATTAGGGCAAGTGATCACAGATGTTCAACAGAAAGCCAGTGTAGAACAAATGCTTGAAGAGCCTATGCTGGGGTCGGGCTGAGGCAGAAAATAGCCAGGAAATCTACAAGAAACATCCATACTTTCAACATCTGTATTAGGAGCACTCAAACATATTGAAAACTTGGAGAAGGGGAGAGAATCCTCTTCCCCTTCCCTTTAGATAACACCTTGGATTAAAAAAAATATGAGATCAAACGTTTTCATGCATCCTTACAATACAGTTAACTAAAATGCATCCTCTAGTCTATCATATTCAATCATATAGAATAGTGTTATGTCTCACCTGTATCCAGGTTCAAATATTCAAGCAAAACAAAACCAGACCCAAAAGAGTTAACTGCTCTGTTTACATAGTCCTTAGCAGTCTTCCTGGAATCTGTCTGGCAAAGCTGAATTGTTCATAAATCACGACGGCCACTTCAAACGTATTCTTCCATATCCAAAAAGCACTAAAAATCCACTTTGCTTCGAGCGGGGGAGAGGCGTTAGCATGCTCCTTATATATCCCCTGAAGGGGCGTGTCAGTCTCATTAATTAATCCTTGGCCGGAGGTCTCTTTTCTAATTGAGATTGACGTCTCAATCTTCTCCTAGTTCTAGCATCCAGCCAGCATCCGACAGTTTCATCATTGCTTGAAGCCTCTGGCACACCTTCCTGATTAACGGTTAACACCTGAGGTGTAATCAGGGAGGGAGTTCCAGAAGAGGAAGACGTCTCTGAAACTTCTAATAAATTAGGCTCATCTCTCAGCTTCAGCTCCTCCTCCCCCAGACTCCTCTCAACGTCGCTCAGTAATGCAGGTTCGAATCTCAACGCCAGATCTTCCTCCTCACTCTAGCCTACATCTGCTGACTGACCTGGTTCAAACCTCGGAGGCACAACAGAACAGCATAGAATTATTTATTGGCCAAGTGTGATTGGACACACAAGGAATTTGTCTTGGTGCAAATGCTTTCAGTGTACATAAAAGAAAAGATACATTTGTCAAGAGTCAAGAAACATAAGTTATAACACTTAATAATAGTCATAGGATACAATAAACAATCAAATCATACTAGGAAACAGTCAATATACGGAAGGATACCAATGACAAAGTTACAGTCATACAGTCACAAGTGGGAGGGGATGGGTGATAAGGAGCAATGAGAAGATTAATAGTAACAGGAGTGCAGACTTTGTAAATAGTTGGACAGTGTTGAGGGAATTATTTGTTTAGCAGAGTGATGGCTTTCGGGAAAAACTGTCCTTATGACTAGCTGTTCTAGTGTGCAGTGCTATAGCGTCGTTTTGAGGGAAGGAGTTGAAACAGTTTATGCCTGGGATGTGAGGGGTCTGTAAATATTTTCACAGCCCTCTTTTTGACTTGTGCAGTATACAGGTCCTCGATTGAAGGCAGGTTGATAGTAATTGTTTTTTCTGCAGTCCTAATTACTCTCTGAAGTCTGTATATTCATATTTATTCTATGTAATACTAGTTGGATATCTGAGCTCCACTACAAAACTGTGTGGTCAGGCTTAGTTTTTGAGGAGGAAAATAAGGGGGGGGGATTCTGCCTCTGCCTACCAGCATCCACCAGTGTTCATCTGGCTAGCATCTTGTCAGTGTGTGAGAGTTGAGGGCTGTTTGGAAAGTGAAACAGTATTTTCTATGTAAGCAAGAAGGAGACAGCAAGGAGCCTGGGCATGGCTTATTCAACTGTTCTATACTAAAGCTGCTTGGTGCTGTGAAACTAAAATTGCAACTCCTCCCCGCTGCTTGTGTTTTGTATTTGGAACAGATTTCTTTTCATTGGGGACGGGGAGTAGAACTCCTTAGCATCAGAGCATGTTAATAATATACAAAATACTAATGCTCTGATGGTCATTTTGAAAAATCCTTTCTTAGTGAGCACCTAGAAGCCAAGAGGAACATATGCCAAATTTCAAGTTTGTAGGCTTTACTGTTTTGGATATTTTGTAATGATGTGTGAGTGGTATTTCGCATATATATATATACCACTCACACATCATTACAAAATATCCAAAACAGTAAATACCCAAACAAAGCCGAATGCCCCATATATATATATATATTTCTTAAGTTTTCGCGGGTACTTACATGTATGGCATTCAGCTTTGTTCGGGTATTTTCCCACGTCATTGTAGTTGTGCTATTAAAGTTGTAGCAACATTTCGGCAGAATCTCATCTGCCATCATCAGGCTTCTGTATAGTGTTTATCTGTGAGTCAGGCTTTTATAGTGGTTTCAGATTTAAATTTGGGGCAGCCTATTGCTGTGCCAGAATGGTTTTTTTTTCACCCTGATTGGTTGGGAGTCTTGGTCTGTGTTTATTGGTCTTGGAGTTTGCTGTGTTCTGCTTGATTGGTGTTTCTAATATCTTCTGTCTGTTTTTTGGCTCTTTTTGTATCTTGATTGGCTGGCAACATTGTGTTACTTTATTGGAGGCCTTTAGTGCAGCTTGGCTCCTGGTAAATGGACGGCTATCATTAGTTAGGAAGCTAGGTTTCATCTGGGTGCCTGGTTGGGGTGTGTTTGAGCTGGAGGTATCAGGGGGGATCTGTCTGTGCCCAGGTGTTTGCCTGGCTAGTGGTGTGGAGATTTTTTTGTTTGTGAGTGCAGGCTTCCAAATGATTGACAGTCTGGTAGAATCATCTCTTCTATTCATGCTTTCAGATCTTTTTTCAATCTCTATGGCTTCTCTGATGATTCTGTGGCTGGGGTTTTTTATGGTGGCTTGGGTTTTGGTGACATTGAAGTTGATGCTATGACCTGTGGCTTCCATGTGTTGGACTAGTGGGGAAGTGTGTTCCAGCTTTTTGACTGCATTTTTGTGTTCATCCAGGCGGGTACTTATTCTTCTATTGGTCTGTCCAATGTATGTGGCCGGGCATGATGCACAGGGGACTTCGTATATGCCTTGGTTTTCCAGGTCAATTTTATCTTTGGGATTTCTAAGGATGGCTGCTATTTTTCTGTCTGTTTTGAAGGCAGTCTTGATGTGATGTCTGTGCAGTATCTTACTAATTTTGTCTGTAGTGCCTCTTATGTAGGGTAGGACAGCTGTTCCATAGGTCTGTTCATCTTCTGGGTCTCTGTTATGTCTCAGTGTGTTTTTGTGGATCAAGCCAGTGATTTTGCTTTTGTGGAAGCCGTTGGCATCTTGAATTGAACCTGGAAACAAATTGGTAGCCAATGCTGCTTGCGCAACAGAGGTGTAACATGTGCTTTACCAGAAACACATAACTGCTTGTGCCCCTGCATTTGCTCCAGTTGAAGTTTCTAGATACCCTTCAAGGACAGCCCCATATAGAACAGATTGCAGTAGTTAAACTGGGAAGTGACCAAGGCATGACTGGTCATGTTTAGGGCTGCTTAATCCAGCCATTCAATCAATATGCTGATTTCCCAGGCTATCGCTAAAATGATAAATTTCACCCAAGTACACTTAGAACTGGAATCTTGACTCAAAATGGGGAGAACATCACCATGAGTTAGCTAACCTTGAGAGTAATCTTAAAAGTGCTAAAGCAATTCAGACAGTTAACAGTTGGAGAGAAGACCACCAGAATATCCCAAGATTGAAGACTAGATGTGAACATTTTTTTAAAAAAAAGGTCTGGAAAATGGCATTGGCAAACAATTTCTGCATTGTTGCCAAGGAAGCTTCATGGATGTAAATAGTTTGTGATTGAGGCAGTATATAAGCTGATGAATAAAAATAAAAATGTTGTCACCAGGAATTGACTTAAGGAAAGCTTTTTTAAAAAAAATTACCTTCCAATAAATTTCCACTTCTTTCAAAGACTTTCAGTGAAAGAATACTGCAATGATGCAATGCCACATTATCTTTTTTGAAAGCAATTTTTTTTGGTGATGGAACATATGCTGTTAATGAATGAAAAAGTAGAGTAAGAAAGTTGCTAAACCTACTATTAGAATGTTATGTCCCTGAACCATTAACTCAGTTTAACTGCCACATCATTCAACTTAGCCCAAAATAAAACCAGATGAATTCTTTCAGTGCTAATATGCAGATAATGTTATAAAGCTGCACAAGCATTTGAAGTACTAGCAAACTTTTTTCAAAAAGCTTCCAGATGTGGCTGAGGTAAATGCAACACATCAAAATAAAAACTTTTTAAAAAGTGGAAAAGGAAAGCATGGAATCAGCTCTAAGCTAATTAAGTACAACTCACTCTCCAAGAATAAATTGAAGACAGAAGGAATTAACAATAACATGAATCAGCTTTCTTGCAAAGCGACACACACACACACACACACACACACTCACGTGAATTCACCAATTCACCAATTCATTTCAAACACTGGTTCTTCTGTCATGCAAAATATGGCATCAGGAAGTGGGGCGGGAGACTTACTGCTGGTGTCATGCCAGAACAAAGGATTTCTCCCAAAACAGTAAGGTGTCAAATAATGGAAAATAATAGATATTGTTTGGAGGAACACCATGACTCTGATAATCAGAACCAGGGACTTGGTTTTCTTTGCAGCTTGTGCAAGGATCCCCATTGGCAGGACCTCACTGGATTGAAAGAGAGAGTGGTAACTACCTCCATATATCACCATTCAAGGTTTTAAGTCCCTAAATTCTATCTTATTCCAGTTGTTCTAGGACCTGGAAATATTTTTGTAACCTCCCAAGGTTCAGTAGCAAGTGATAGAAAGTTAACAGATCAGAGGACTGTCAAATCCAGTGTTATCTTGAATCTCACGCTGAGCAGTTATCTAACCTTTTGTCTGATCCAAGCATAATGCTATCCCAGGTTTTTTCAATTGTTGAATACGTTTTACTATTTATTTAAAAAAAGATTACATTGCTCATTTATGTAGGTGGTGGTTGGTTTCCAAAATAAAATTAAAATTAAAATGTTTGAAATCATAACTGCCCCCCTCACCGCAATCAAAACAACCTTGAATGGCTACTCAGCCATCATTGGATTAGTGGCTGATAGTCCACTGGAAGAAAAACGCATTGCCCACGCTTTTCAGAATGTGAGGAAGACTCTGGGAACAGCGTACCCATGATATCAAGGCCATCATCAAGCAGACCTCTCACAGCAGACTTTTGATCATTGTAAAAATTGTATTATCAATTTTAAAATTCTTGTCTAATACTGTAAAATGGAGGAATTTCATCCACTCCAAGTGACAGTTCCATATCAATAATAGGCATCTTGGTTCCCCCTGGATGCCGCCCTTGACAGATTTCTCTTCCTCCCCTCCCCTCCATTCCCTTTCCCTCCCATTTCCTCCCCTTCCCTTCCCTCCCTCTTCCCTCCCCCTTCCCCAATTTAGCTATAGTCCTATACCATTACATACATGGCCAAATGCCTTTTGTTTAAAATGTTGGTCCTTTTCATATTCTGTGAGATCTCTCTGTGGTATAATTATTAGCTGCTTCCCAAGTGATGAAAGGAAAAGAAACTGCTTTTTTTAAAAAGTGGTTTTTTTCAAACTTATTTTTCAGTGGTCCGTAGCAATGCTTCTGCTTCTCACAATAAAATGGGTTAAATATAATTTAAAAAATTCTTCTGGGTCAAGCTTCAGTCCTGGTGACTTTCCCGGAAATATTCCTGTAGTTTCCTGGTAACGATAGGGGAGTGATTTGCCATTGCTTGCGGCTTTGCTCCACATTAGGAGGGCTCCTCATTGAGTCCAATGCATCAAGAAAGAGACCAAGCCGGTTCAGTCTTGGATGAGCAGCTCCGAACACGCGCTCAGGGAAGCTCTTTTATTGAACACACATTGTTAAACGTCACAAAAGAGAAAGTCCAGTCTACTTTACATGTTAAAAGAGTGGGGGGTCTCAGTGGATACATTGTAGCGCCCAATCACAGTGCTTAAGGGATACAAAGTAACCAATCTGCGCCTGCAGTCCAGCCAGTAGCCCAAGGTGGGCAGCATCCTTTTGTTCCTGATACCTGCTTTCAGCCTACGTGAGGTCTTGCAGGTATCGAAACTCCTTTGCCTACGTGAGGCTTGGCATATACCCAGACTGTTAGATGTGGATTCGCTGCTGCATCTCCTCTGTTTTAGTTTTATGCAGAGGGATTTCTTCTGGTTCTTCGCTATAGCCCATACAGAAGCCCGTGCGCATGTTCTCATCGGGGGCCTCTGAGGGTATAGCTTTGTACAGAGATTCTTTTTCCCAGAGGGCATTGACCTGTGCAATGGCGCGTTTTTCTGCTAGCAGTGACAGACTATTGGAGATGGTGCGAACAAAGATTGGTAATATACATGGAAGAATGACACACCCAGCAGCAATAATACCTATGAGCGCTACTATAGCTTGTAATCCTGGCAGTTTTGGGAGCCAGGAGCCAAAGATATTTTTGAGGTCCATACCTCGCCATACTTGATCCCGATTGTAGGTTAATTGTCGCATCTCAGTAGTTAACTGCGCTACGACTTTGCCAACCTTGTCAATTTGAAGACAGCAATTTGCCATCCCAATACACATGACCCTTGCCAATCTGCTGGGAGGGATGGGTAGGCTAGGTTGCCACAGATCCAATACATGTCATTGGGTGCAGTCCAGTTCTGGGAGGATGAAGTGTCCCTGAGATAAGGGAGGAGGGTTGTGTTGAATTTTGTGGGTGTGGTGGTAGCATTATCAGGTGCTGTCCAATTCCGGTAGGAGATGTCCCACGTACCTAAACAAAGGAGATGTCCTACCGGAATGGACCCGTTTCGGGAGAAGCAGTTTCTACCGATTAGATTGGTAGTAATTGTCCAGATAAGGGGGTCGGGGGCAGTTCTGGCTGTTATGTTTCCTATAGAAGACATGTTGTTGAACTGTGATGGCGAGGCTTCTAAGGCTTGCCATGGCCACTGTTCTCCTGTGGTGGTTCCCCCGCAGACAAAGCAATTGGTTATTGCAAGTTGTTTTGCAATTTTTTCTGCCATGTCCATGAATTGGTTTTTTGCTATTATGTTGGTATCAAGGGCTTTATCTAACTTTCTTAAATTATTATACACCGACCAGCCTAATGATGTTTCCTTACCCTCATATATCACTTCTGTTTTTATAGTAATGTAGGTGTTTGGGTCTGCTCCTATGCCATCGATCCCTATACCATAGGTATCCATGGCGGGGTGTTGTCTGGAGATAGTGATCTCTACCTTGTTGTCCTTGGTAGACCCTGATACTCGTTTAAAATGTGACAGATGATTGCAGCCTGAGTACCCTCCCGCAGTGTAATCACAGACACAAGACCAACCCGAGCATTCAACGGAGCCCCCGCAAGGGATCCAATGATTAGGGTTCCTACGGCCCAATTGATGGGCGTGGGACACAAATACTCATGATCATGAGCATATTTGGTTTTCCAATCATCTGACCCACAAGGATATCCCCCTGGTTTGGAACAAGTAATGCAAACATCAAAAGTTAAGACAATGGGGTCAGTACCATCCTTAAGCACAGTGGTGTGATTTAGGTAGTAAAGTTTTCCCTCCCCTTCAGGATCGGCTCTGCCAGAGGCTTTTGGAAGTCCGGCCCACAAAGTAACATTGAGGCGAACAGCCGTCTTGGGGTCATAGCAAATAGTTTTTGAGTTCATTTTGCATAACTGATACATAGTCCCGTTATTCTGGCAAGTTTTCCCAGTAGAAAGGCATCTCTGTGGTTGCTGGGTATGGTAAATGAGAGTCAGTCAAGTGAAGCCTGCTTGTGTGGTTTTGGTCAAGCAGGGGGTGCAGTCATCTGGTTTGGTGGGTTTTTGTGATCTTTTAATCCTATGCAGCAAAGTGGGGTTCTGAATATGAGTGTCAGGCTGATTCACGAATTGTCTGTGATGATGATGAGGTGAGCGAGGTCTGAGGATTGTCCAGGAGCTGCAGGTGTTGCACGTAGAATCATGGAGGCGTCGACCTGAACAATAGTAGGTGGTTGCAGTAGGATGGGATATGAGGAGTGTAGCTCGAGGGGGTTGTTCAAAGGTGTTGACCCGGAAAGAGGCATTGCTGGAGATGTAGGACCATGGCTGAGGAAGCATTGACCATCTGAGATAAGGGGGAAAAATGTCCCAGGATGCAGTGCAGGTCAGCAGGAGGGGGGTGTCTGGCGTGAAGTATGTTACTCTGGATGGAATGGAAACTTTGGAGGCGTGTGCAGCAAGGAGGAAGAGGAGGAGGAGGAGGGTCAGCGAAGCAGCAGGGCAGATCATGTTGATATGTCTGCAGCTGGTGGTTTTGCTACCTTGGGGTGGTATGGTCTGACGTGCCGTCCAGGAACCCACAGGACACGATCTGGAAGCTGGATAGCTGCGTAGCCGCGACCCCAGGTGAGGAGATCAGCAGGACCCTTCCAAGCAGGGTCTGGCAGTTGGCGGTAGTATACCTGTGGTTTGGGAGAATCAGGAGAGGGGGGGGAGGAAAAGTGTCGCTCCGCTGCTGTTGTAGCAGGGGTACCAGAGAGATTGAGGAAATTAAGCGTATAAAGGCAAAGATTAAGGGTGTTTTGCATCGCCGGGAGGCCAAGGGGTTTTTTCCCTTTGGTCAGATGTCGTTCTAGCGCTGTCTTTAAAGTTAAATTGGCTCTCTCTGCCAGGGCTTGTCCCTGGCTGTTGTAAGGGATCCCAAATTTGTGGGTGACCTGCCACTTAGAGCAAAATTCTGACATAGCCGCACTAGTGTATGCAGGACCATTGTCTGTTTTTATTTCGTTTGGGCGTCCCAACGATGCAAAGGTGCGAATGCAGTGGTTAATGACATGTTTAGAGGCTTCTCCTCTCTGCGGGGTTGCCATTATGAACCCTGAATAAGTATCAATTGTGACATGCAGGTACTTCCAGGGGGCAAATGGAGGAAACTGAGTAACGTCCATTTGCCATATTTCACAGGCTTTCAACCCGCGGGGATTTACTCCTAAGGGGATGGAATTGGCTTGCTGACTGCAGGTGGGGCATTGCTGTCTGATGGCTGAGGCTTCTGCCATGGTAAGGTTAAAATGTTTCATGAGGGCTTTGGCATTTTGATGAAAGTAAGAATGGCTTTCCCAGGGAGTTAGGGTGTGCGTGGTCATAATACCTGCAGCCGCTTGATCAGCCACGTCATTGCCTTCCTGGAGAATTCCTGGGAAAGGCTGGTGGCTGCGAATGTGGGCTACAAAGAGAGGGTGTTGTCATTACGCAACAAGCTGTTGCAGTGTAACAAAAAGAGAGAGAAGGTTCTTGTCAATAGCGGGAGAGAGGTAAGAGTCGTGGATGGTAGAGACTATTTGGGCAACATACAGGCTGTCCAAGATCAAGTTGAGGGGTTCGCTGAAATTTTGGAGGACTAGTATGGTTGCAGCAAGCTCAGCCCTTTGTGGTGAAGTCTGCACAGGGGTGGTTTTGGTGTGCCATGCTCCATTCTTTTGCCAAGCGCATGCCCCTCGTTCCCTGCTGCCATCAGCAAATATAGTCAGGGCACTGACCAAAGGTTGTTTGCTGATGGGAGAGGAGAAGGAGATGGGTATGGTTCGAATGATCTGAAAACGTGGGTCAGCGGGTGGGTGGCAGGAGACTAGCCCAGGCCAGTTGGATAGGGCCAACTGAAGCTCCTGGGAGTTTTGGAATAGAGGTTCCCAAATTTGCAGTGAGAAGGGGATAAAAAGTGTGGAGACATCTATCCCCATGAGTGCTTTTGTGCAGCTCCTGCCCTTTACGATTAATTGAGCCAATTGAGCTGGTTTGAAAGTGATGGAGCATCGGGGCGTGAGGGAGAGATGGATCCACTCTAAGATGTGAAGCTTTTGGTCCTTTTGGGTCACTGCCGCGGTCATGAGCCTTGGGGTGGCTAGAATGACCATATCTAGAGGAGTATTGGCAGCGGCCCTATCCACCCATATTCTACGCATGTTCTCTTCTATATGGGTCAGCGCTTGAAGCTGAGGTTGCTGCAAGGATATTTTGTCAGCGGGCCCTTTTCCCCAAGTAAGGGCTTCGAACAGCGGAGAAAGAGTGTCAGTGGTTAGTGACAGGAAAGGTCGGGCCCAATTAATGGTGCCCAGATATTGTTGAAGCTGAACCAGGGTAGGTTGAGGAGGCAGAGGGAGTGAGGGGAGTGAAGGATAGGCAGTAGTTGAGAGCATTTTATAGCCTAGATATGCATAGGGAGTCAGCACTTGTACCTTTTCAGGTGCTATGTGCAAGCCTCCCTTTGCGAGGATGGCTTTCAGGAAAGAGAACGAAGCAAACACTGTACCTGGGGGTCCAGGAGCAGCAACAAGGATGTCATCCATGTAATGATACACCAGAAATTGTGGATAGGCAGAACGATAGGGTAACAGGACCTTATTTACATAGTGCTGACACATGGTGGGGCTGTTGAGCATGCCCTGAGGTAGGACTTTCCATTGAAAGCGAGAGGAGGGAGAGGAGTTATTCAAGTGAGGCAGAGTAAAGGCGAACAAGGCGCGGTCAAGTTCATGCAGTGTGATAGAAAAAAAACAATCCTTTAGGTCAACAACCATGAGATCAAATTTTTCAGGGATGATATTGGGATTTGGCAGACCACATTGTAATGCCCCCATTGGTTTTATAATCATGTTCAAGGCCCTTAAATCCTGTAAGAGCCTCCATTTCCCTGATTTTTTCTTTACAACAAAAATGGGGGTGTTGTATGGGCTGACAGATGGTTCAACATGCCCTTTGACAATTTGGTCCTGGACAAGTGATTGCAAGGCTTCTAATTTGTCTATAGTGAGGGGCCACTGATCCACCCAAACAGGCTCTGTGGTTTTTAGTTGCAGCCGCAGTGGGGTTTCAGTGGAGGATGCCATTAGTCTATGATGAGTTTTGCATTAAGTTGAGACATGAGATCACGGCCCCACAGGTTAGTGTGTAGTGGAAGCACCAAGGGTTGGAGGTAGGCAGGGCGAGAGACGTCAGATGAACTCACTGGTAGCCAGTGTTTGCTACGGTGGGCGTGCTGAACTCCTCCCACTCCCTGAACAGCCGGGGCAGTTTCCAGGGGCCAATTGTCCAGCCACTCAGCCGTTCGGATGACACTAACGTCAGCTCCAGTATCTAAGAGACCCGAAAAGACCTTATCATTGATTGTGAATTGTAATACAGGCCTGGCTCGTTCCATAGATTGATGGACAGCGAATGCCCAGGCATCTTCAGTTTTAACAGGTACTGGAACAGCAGTTGCCACTAGTTCTCTCTTGCTAAATTTTGTGGGAGTATTTCCAATTACCGCTATGGCAACTGAGGAAAAGTCATCGGAATCTCTCAGAAATGGAGATGCAATAATTCCTTTTGCCATGAGGTCCCGGATGGGATAAATTATGAGGGGCGTCACGGCAGGAGGGATGGTTTTCAGACACGTGGGGAGAAAGTACACAGTGCCTGGAATGTCAATTTCCATATCTTTAGAAGTAACTTATTGGAAAGATATGGTGTCAGCCTTTGGAGTGGGGCTGGCTGACTGCCCCCCCTCTAGTTTCCCTGCGGTTGGGGGGTGCTGCTGCGACACTGGTTTGCCCAGTGGTACCCTTTTTTGCACCTTGGGCAAATTGTTTTTGGCTTGTTGTTGTTTTGTGGATTGTCCCTAGCCCTAAATTGTGCTTTGAAGTGGCCTGGTTTCCCACAATTGAAGCAATTCCCAGCCGGCCTGTTTTGAGAATTTGCTTGCTGCAGGGCCATTGCCAGGTGTTCCATATTGTAGGAAACAGTCCCCACGATTCTGCAAGCCTTTAGATAGTCCGAGAGGGAAGCCCCCCCCCCTCGGGCAGCCAGAGGCTGCAGAATCCTTTTGCAATCCTCATTTGCATTCTCAAAGGCTAATTTCAACAGAAGCTCTCTGCGGGCCTCTCCATTTGAAATTTGCCTTTGGACAGCCTTTTGGAGCTCCTCTATGAATTCAGCATAAGGCTGATGTGATCCCTGGGTAATTTTGGAAAAGGAGCCTATGGCCCCAGAGGCAGGATCATCGACTACTGACAAGGGCGAGAACTCGCTGTGGGATCGTTATCTGGGATGTTAAGTCAGCGAATCGGCCCATGCCAAAAATTTGATCTGCTTTTGAGCCACGATCGTGAGCAACTTTCTCAGCTTCGGCACGAAAGTCTGATTCCCACACAACGTACTGCGGTCCTGTCAGTATCATTCGGAAGAGGTCTTTCCAATCTTGGGGTAGCATAAAAAAGGAGGTGCTGATGGTGTTAATGAGACCTCTGACATACGGTGCCTGAATGCCATACATGGCCACAGCTTGTTTTAAATCTCTAATTAATTTCATGGATAAGGGTTCAAGCCTAGGCACCATATTCCCAGCTCCATCCCCCACATATTCTATGGGGCAGAGGGAGAGCTCCTCTAGGGTAAGAGAGCCCTCCTTGCGCCCCTGTGCCATGGCTTGTGCAACTGCTCCCATGGGTGTCTGATCTCCCGCAGGATTTAATTTAGGAGGAACCGAGGGTTCACGAGCTGTGGGGGAAGAGGCTTCCAGTGGGAGAGCGTCTTTGGTTTTGGTCTCAGCAGCATAGGGAGGGGGACCTCCCACGGGGGTGTGTGCCAGCGTTAGTCAGCGCTGAGCTGTGAACTTTTAAACATTCCATAATTATCCGCCAGGTGGTTAAAATCTTTGGCGGAGCCCTGGGAGTATCATAAAAAAAGTCACCCAAACGTTGCCATGTGGAGACTTTTAAGGACCCCTTTTCTGGATAAGCCGGACACTGCGTGTGGATGTACTTTAAAAGGGCTATGAGGTCCTTTTTAGTTGGAGCCAGGAGCGTTTTGCCCTGACTCCTAAGAATCAAAATTGAGCTCTTCGTTAATTCCCTTAATTCTTGCAGATGCACCATCTGCGCTTTAGAGAATTTCCCGCCCATACTCACCTGAAGGGAGGATTTTCTCCTGGGGAGGGATCCGTGACACTAGACGGCGTCCCTGGGTTGCAACTGGTTTGTCCGGCCGGGTGAGATGGGAGGTCGAAGGCGGGCAGGTCTGCTTCTTTTCAGCAGATCACGTTGGGGTCACCAGGTGCGGCTTTGGTCCGCATTAGGAGGGCTTCTCATTGAGTCCAATGCATCAAGAAAGAGACCAAGCCGGTTCAGTCTTGGATGAGCAGCTCCGAACACGCGCTCAGGGAAGCTCTTTTATTGAACACACATTGTTAAACGTCACAAAAGAGAAAGTCCAGTCTACTTTACATGTTAAAAGAGTGGGGGGTCTCAGTGGATACATTGTAGCGCCCAATCACAGTGCTTAAGGGATACAAAGTAACCAATCCGCGCCTGCAGTCCAGCCAGTAGCCCAAGGTGGGCAGCATCCTTTTGTTCCTGATACCTGCTTTCAGCCTACGTGAGGTCTTGCAGGTATCGAAACTCCTTTGCCTACGTGAGGCTTGGCATATACCCAGGCTGTTAGATGTGGATTCGTTGCTACAATTGCTGTCTTCTAAGATCTTTTTTTTTCAACTTCCACCCAAGGAACTGACTATTCAGCTACAAAGCCCAGGCAAGATTGGTCAGTGCTGTCATCTACTATTAACTGAGGGATAAACTAGCAAATCGAGTTTGTTAACCTCAGAGAGAATGTAATGCTTTTCTTCAGAAAGTCAGTCATTTTCTTGTTTACATTTTTTTCCTGAGCATTCTGACAAGTGATTTCAGGAGGGGTGTAAGGAACCACTTGTACAATTGTATTTGTACAATACTTTGTCCCTAGCATTGCCCCTAGTGGTGGCTAACCCTTTGGGGCTCCTGTGCCAAAAATTGTGTGCACGCTTGTGCACATGCGCATGCCAGCACCCAGAAGGCAGTCTGTTAGTGTTTGGGGATAAACCCCCGAGCAGAGTGCACAGCAGCAGT
>NW_020769345.1:102142-177566 GCF_900518735.1 Pseudonaja textilis | reverse complement strand
CTTGCTTAAGACCACCCAAGGCCTCCCTGACCCTGAAATACCTCATGCTCCCCACAAGTGCTTTCCCACCCACCCAACCTGCCACACCGGGTCAATTACCATGTGAAGATCTAGCAAGCTGTCTCTTCTCCAGCCTTTCATCTGTGCGCGCCTCCTGACGCTCCATTTCGGCCTCCACAGGCCAAAATGGCGCTCCATTTAGGCCTTGCCTGGCACATTGTAGGCCAAAATGGAGGTTCAGAGGGGTGGGCCCGATGATAATTAACACCCCACTCTGCCGAATCTAAAGTGGCTTTTATGCAACACACTTACGATGGCCATTTCCAGATTCAGCATTTTATACTGGTTTCTGCATCTATTGGGGACACGAAATGAATCACTCCAGCCTCTTCAGTGAATCAAAACACTGTCCTCCAGTCATGCTGTGTTGTGTGACTCCAGAAACTTAGTTACCTCTCAGATGTGAATAAAGCAAAATAAAGATGTGGGGCCAGAAGGTGCTCAATTGCAAAAATGGATTGTGTGTCTGTGTGTCAAGGAGTCAAGATGTTGGTTGTGACTGCGTGGTCAAAGTCCAGTCTGGCTTACTGGCAATTTGGTTAATGACGTGCTGTGAACAAAGCCTAAAAGTCTTGTTAGGTGTTACCTTCAGGCAGTAATTGGTACTCTTCATACATGTTGAATCGCAATGACCCCTCAACCTATTTCGATAAGTTCAGTGTGTATTTCCACAGCTAAATACAGCCTCCTTCTCCATTTATACAGTATATGTGACTAAATTAACAAATTGGTTTAACTTAAGAGTGATTTGTTTAATTGTGTGATTTGGTATATTATGTGAAACCAGCCATAACGCCTAAAAAGCTGTAAAGCTGTATTAATGATTTAGCATGTAATGCAAATCTAGTCAAATGTACTGTTCTATATAAATCATTATTAGATAGGTGATGGCTTAGAACAATATGTGAATGCAGTTAATGTGTAATCACTTGGATTGATGAATTCAAACAGATGATTTATCCATACGACAGTGTATGGCCATCTCATCTGAATTCTTTGCTCACTGTGAATAATTCATTATATGAGGAATGTGAACTGACAGCCCACTTAACCTTCTAGCATGTTGTAAAAGCTCCTACAGGTTGTTTATAATTCAGTATATCATGCAAACAGGGATGGGATCCGACTGGTACAACTACCGGTTGCTCTGTATTGCTGAGATGCCCGGACAGCTGAGTAGCACGGTGTGCGAGTGCACAGCGGTTGGAAAAGCCCTTTTTTCCTGCTTTTTCAACTGCAGCTGTGTCGCACAAAGCAGCTGCGGTTGAAAACGGAGGAAATAAAGGTCAGGTAAGAGCCCAGGCGGGCGGGTGGGCCAAAACAGCAGCAAACATAGAACCAGTTCTATGTATGCTCTCTGTTTGCTGCTCTTCAAAGCAACCGGTTCTACAGAAGTGGACAGAACCGGTAGAATCCCAACCCTGCATGCAAAATTGCGCTTCTCCCAGAAGCCATGTCTGGGTGATCAGAATTATAGAAGGTTCGGCACACAGCACAAGAACAGTGTGAATTAAGTAAATTTCAAGATGGCTGTGCACATGGATGCTGCGGCTAGCCGTTCCTTCTTTCAGTGTATGGTGTATATGATTCTGTGTGTTTTGGATCCTTTCCTTGATTGAATCCTGTGGGGCAAGGAGCATCTATAGTCAGCAAACCTTGTTACAAATTGGACTGAAATGTTAAAAGGCTATTACGGATGATTTTATACATTCTCATAACCAGAGGTAGGATTCTACGGGTTCGCACCTATTCGCTAGAACCAGTTGTTAACATTCTAAGCAGTTCGGAGAACCGTTATTAGAAGAAATTACTGACCTAATCCTGTAAGGAAGGCAGGAAGGAAACATTCTGATGTTGCTTACAGAAACTGGCTCTCCGTTAACCTTTATTATATTCTTGGCAGGACTAGACTTCCTGTCTCAGGAATTTCTCTGGAGTTTTTTTCCCCTTCTTTGCTGGTACTTTACTTGTGTTGAGTGACCATTCAAAGTTACAATGGCACTGAAAAAAGTGACTTATGACCATTTTTTCACATTTATGACCGTTGCAGCATCCCCACAGTCATGAGAGGCAAGGCAAGGAGATGCGTACCTCAATGGGAGTGATGTTGAGTTGGCCACACCCAGCCAGTCACATGACCACCAAGCCATGCTCACCAACTAAGCCATGCCCACAGAGCCAGTTGTTAAAAAATTTGAATCCCACCCCTGCTCATAACATACTGAAGGAGGCAACTAGGCCCCTGGGGGAGCCATGGATCACTATCCCTGTAGGAAGGAGGAAGAGGTGGAGAAAGAAGAACAGGAAGAGGAAGAGAGGATGCTGTGCTGGGGTTTTATTTAGGCTGAGTAAGTTTCGACACAAGCCTTCAATTCCAAGTATATTTGTTACCAATGCAAGATCTCTGACTAACAAAATGGACGAATTAAGGCTACAGATTGCAAAGACTAAATTCATCAAGAACTGCTGTGTTTTGCTAATCACAGAAACTTGGCTTCATTCACTCATTCCAGATGCAGCTGTTGAGCTGGAGGGCTACATAGCTCACCGGCAGGACAGGAGTAGAGATTCTGGCAAGATCAAATGGGGAGGTTTAAGCCTTTATGTGAACAAAAGCTGGTGTATCAATACAAAGACTGTAGACAGCCACTGCTCCATGGATCTGGAGTATATGACACTTAAATGTAGACCCACATATCATCCACGGGAATTCAGCATGGTTTTGATTACTGCAGTCTATATCCCACCTGATGCCAATACTACCATAGCTTTGGGATTCTTGTATAACATTGTTAGTAATCAGCAGAATAAGTATCCTGATGCTGTGCATATCATAGCAGGGGACTTTAATCAAGCTGATTTAAAAGAAGTGCTCCCTAAATTCTATCAGCATGTTAAGTGTGCTACTAGAGGAGCAAACATATTGGACAAAGTATATACCAACATCAAACATGGCTATAAGGTTATACAACTACCACATTTAGGACAATCAGACCATATGTCACTGCTTTTAGCACCAGCTTACATCCCTCTTAGGAGACGGGCTCTGCCTATAATACAGTGAAATCTTGACCAGAACATGCTTCCCAACAACTTCAGGATTGTTTTGAGAACACCAATTGGGACATCTTTTACCACCCTGACCTAGAGGTACACACTGCAACTGTTCTGTGCTGTATCAAACACTGCACAGATACTATCACTGTGGCTAAATGTATTAGGATCTATCCCAATCAGAAACCCTGGATGACCAAGGAAATCCAGCGCCTCTTGCATGACAGGACCAAGGCCTTTAGGTCCGGTGATGGAGCAAGATACAATGTTGCCAGAGCTAATCTGAAGAAAGGTATTTGGAAGGCCAAGACTGACTATAAGAGGAAGATTGAGGATAATTTTATAGCGATAAGATGAGGCAGGTGTGGTGAGGGATTCAACAAATTACAAACCATCAACCGACCAATGTCATCCCTGCTGAGGGGGATGCTTCATTGGCAGAGGAACTGAATCATTTCTTTGCTTGCTTTGAAGTGGAGACATCAGAGACAGATAAAACACAACTACCAGCCAATTGTAGCCCCACCTCATTGTGGAGGAACAGGAGGTGAGGACCATTCTGAGGGCTGTGGACCCTGCCGATCCTGAAGGTATCTCTAGCCAAGTGCTTAAAGACTGTGCTGATCAGTTGGCTGGAGTCTTTACCAGGATCTTCAATCGGTCTTTATGCCAGTCCACTATTCCATCTTGTTTGAAGGCTTCCACCATTGTTCCATTGCCAAAGAAGTTCCTTATCAATAACCTCAATGATTACAGAGCAGTGGCACTCACTCCTATCATCATGAA
This sequence comes from Pseudonaja textilis, assembly GCF_900518735.1. Next base: position 173,666 of record NW_020769345.1, on the reverse strand, counting down.
GTGCTTTGAGAAATTGGTCTGCCAGCACCTCATTTCTGGTCTTCCGCATAAACACCAGTTTGCATACAGAAAAAGTAGATCTACAGAAGACGTTATAGCCATCACTCTTCACACTGCTCTGATTTATCTAGAACAGTGAGAGGGCTATGTGAGGATGCTTTTTGTGGATTTTAGTTCTGTGTTTAACACAATTCTTCCACATAGACTAGTGTCTCAGCTTCTGGACCTTGGGCTTTCTAATTCAATCTGCCTTTAGATTATGAATTTCCTGTCTGGCTGCTCATAGAGGGTCAGATTAGGTAATCATACCTCTTCAGCCCTTATTCTTAACACAGGTACACCACAGGGTTGCGTGTTGAGTCCCTTACTCTATACTCTTTATGTGCATGACTGCATTCCCACTCACATTCGTAATACTATTGCTAAATTTGCAGATGATACAACAGTGGTGGGACTTATTCCGGGGGGAATGAGTCTGCCTACTGAGATGAGGTGGACCGGTTGCTTTCGTTGTGTGGAGACTTGGTCCTCAACACCAATAAGACCAAAGCGCTTATGATGGATTATAGAAGGAACAGATCAGACATCCAGCCCTTGCTTATCAATGGAGACCGAGTAGAGCAAGTGACCAGTTTTAAGTTTCTGGATATTACCCTAAAAGAGGACCTGACCTGGGGTGCTCACATTGCAGCCCTGGTCAAACCGGCCCAGCAGAGATTATACTACCTGAGACTTCTCAGAAAACAACAACTGAATGAAAAACTGCTGCTGACCTTCTACCGCTGCATAGAGAGCATTTTAACATACTGCACTTCTGTATGGTTTGCCAATTGCACAGTGGCAGATAGGAAAGCACTCCAGAGGGTTAATGTCATTGTCCAGAAGATCATTGGTTGCCCTTTTCCCTCTTTGGAACAGCTTTATAGCTCCCGTTGCCTTAAGAAAGTTCAAAACATTCTCAAAAATCCACTTCATCCTGGGAAACCTTTTTTTCAACTATTACCATCTGGCAGATGGTACAGAATAATAAAAGGACAAATAGGCTGAAAAACAGCTTCTATCCCAGGGCAGTAGCTCTTTTGAATTCTGCTGTATCACTATACAGTGTTGGTGTGGTGTCGGGGGTTTCCGGTTCAATGTGTGAAGGGTGAAGGATGTGTGTTTGTGTTTCTTTTCATGCTCATGGTCATGATGTGCACTGAAGATGGTGCTTGATTTCGTTGTATGAGGTGCAATGACAATAAAGTAAACTAAACTGAACTAAATTAGGCGTAGCTCAAAAGCACTCTTGGTGCAATCAATTTTTTGCACTTGGGTGTATTGATTGGGCCAAATATTTCTGCTCTTATTTGACATTTGTTGGGATTTAGAAAGTCAAAATGGATATATTAGGTTTCTGCAAGGCTTACGATCACAATTCCAAACAAGTTCTTCCAAATTACTCAGACCTGTCAATTTTTAGATAATACTTCTTTTTCTCCTACTAAGGTACATCACCTTAGGCCCTTCTTTAACCATTCATAGTTGATGGAAGACCATATTGAAAAGCATACCACGGCTCACATGGTCAAGTAAGGCTCAGAAACATTTTCATTCTGATGCTGAATTTTTTTTTGTTCACTTTTATATTCACAGCATACCTCAGCCAAGCAGGAAGGAATGTGAACAGCAATGTCTGCAAGTGGTGTGACAATACCTACCCCACCTGTGAAAATCAGGTGTGCTTAACCAACTGTAATTTTAGCTCCTATTGTGAAAAACCAGAAGAAATATGTGTTTCTCTATGGTAAGCAAACATTTAAAAAAATCCCCAAAGAACAACAGCCTAAAATAATTGTCTATTGTTTAGGTTGCTATGTAGCCCCTCTTTTCTCTGGTATTTGATTTAATGGAGTCTTGCACTGATGCATTTGCCAAAATGGAGCAGTTCATGGAAACTAAAGGACATCATTTTGCATAACCTACATTCAATCATCACAGATAAAATCTGTGTGCCTCTCTAAGAGAGAGAGAGAGAAAGGGAGAGAGAGATCGATCAGTGATAATATTTGTAATGCAATCACCTATGAACACTGTAATTATCTACTCATTGGCTGAAAGTTTTTCTGAACAATAAAAATATGTTTGGAGTGGGATCATTCCTCATCCTAAATCATAATATGGTATATTTAATTTACAGTTTAGCCTGATGGTAATCTCAGTCAATTATGTTTTATTTAAGAAACTGTGGTTAAGAAAAATATAGCTTAGTGTGAGGTGTGACCTAGGTCGTCTGCTCTAAAAAAAATGAAGGACAAAAATGGAAAGCAAAATATCAGACAGTATTAATATACGTACATTAATATCTGTATCTTTCTTGCCACTTCAGGAAACAAGCCAACGCAAGTATAAAAGTAAACACTTTCTGCCACAACCCACAGCTGCCAGTGGGAAATATCATGATATCAAGATATAACACGTCACAGTGTGTCATGGTCCAGCAGCAGACTGCAGATGGCGTTTTTTACATCTGTGGCTGTGTGAACGAGCAGGAATGCAACGACAAGCTTATCTTTGAGAACTATACCAATGGTGAGTCTGCTTAGTGGTGACTGGCCCATAACTGGAACATTCAGATATTCCTGCGTTCTCACTTATTCCTCTTTCCCACAGGACAATCTGTGGGAGGCTGGATATATGGTCTCCTGGAAAATTAGGGCATTTTCATAATATATATATGTGTGTGTGTGTGTGTGTTCTCCCTTTCCTCCAGTTTCCTCCAGGAGGATAATTTTCAGGAAAAGGCCTCAGATTTTATCCTAAGGCTACAAGAAGGAGTATTTATGTGCTGGATATCTGGTCAATTGTGATGGAGAGATCCTGTGACTCCAGAGACCAAGAATGGCCTCCTCTTAGACTCTTTGTAGATCCACCACTGCAGGTCTCTGCCTTAATCTTATCAGAAGTTAGTCTGATAAGGAATCTGATCTGTTTCCTGTAACAGTTTAAAAATAGAGATAGCATACTGTCACCAGTTCCTCAAGCATTCCACAAAACATTTGCTTATCAGGCAAAAATATAAAAACAATAAAATACCAGCCTGGAAAGGAACAACTTGTGGGAATCAGATATTTTTCCCAATCTCTGCTGGTCTTACTGGAAATCTGCACATTTTCAACCATGAATGTAGCTGTAAAATTTCAAGCAAATGTTGTGCTTTCTGGATGATGCTGAAATTTAGCCTGGCAAACAGCTCTGCAAACTAATGTTTAATGGGTTCGAATCCTCTCTGTGGCAAAACATATTGGCACATCTATACAGTCCTCTAGCTTTGGCTTCAGAAACACAGGATTTAAAGTAGCCCAGGATTTCCAGTGGAAGGTGGCCTTTACCCCAGACTGATTTCTAGATTTATAAGCTATAGTAGCTACTGAAACGTAGTGATGCTGTCATTCATTGTCTGAACCCAACCTATATATATATATATAGCGGGGGGGGGGGGGGGGGGGGGGGGGGGGGGGGGGGGGGGAAGAGATTTCTGGCAGAGACCCAGCTTTGAAACCACAAAGAAATACAAGGCCATGTCTTTCTTTCTTTCATTTGTTTTCAAAGAAAGCAGCCTGTCTGAAACTTTTTTAAGGCTCACGCAACAATCACTGCTGCAAATTGATGACTTTGCATTTGTGGCCGAAACTTATTTAAACAGTTCCCAGGAGGCATTACTTCAGGTTTGCACACTGCAGCCCTGGAAAAAGCTCAAAAGAGGCTCTGCTTTCCATCGAATGTCACCATTTCAGAGATGTTGTCAGGCCCATCAGGTAAGTCCATTACCGAAAAAGATAGCGGGGCCTCACACTTTCCAAAACAAACTTAAACTATATCATTTGACACTGATCTTGTGGTTTAAACTTGGTGTCTTATTTTAGAAACATTCACAGCTCAAGCAGAAATGAACTGCGGCAGACTTTTTTTTTTTCTTTTCAGAAAATGCCAACTCAAACAGACTTTAGCTGTTTGGCTTTCTTGTTCCGGAGGGTTAGGGTTCACCCTCTGAAATCATGCCCTGAAGTGTTTAGCTTGAGGGATGGTTTTGAAGGGCTCATTTATTGGGCAAGAAATCCTTGCTTTGAATTTCATGAATAAGAAGGGAGGGACTGTATAGGTCTCTCCATCAGTGGTGGGATTCAAAAATTTTTACCACTGGTTCTGAGGTCCTAGCTTGGTGGGCATGGCAGGGGAAGGATACTGCAAAATCTCCATTCCCACCCCACTCCAGGGGAAAATTACTGCAAAATTCTCATTCCCTCCCCACCCCACTAACCTGTTTTCTAGCTCTGTTCTCCTGTGCAGGGCAGCAAAGAAGACCCAGCGATCAGCTGGGACTCAGGAGGCAGAGAATAGATGGGGCTGGGACCAGTCAGAGGTGGAATTTGCCGGTTCTCCGAACTACTCAAAATTTCTACCACTGGTTCTCCAGAACCGATCAGAACCTGCTGAATATCACCTCTGCTGTCCATGCTGGGGCCAAGAGATAAAATTTAATTTGTACTGAAATGACACTGTTCTAATAATGATCACAATGAATCCTAAGGCCCCTGTCTTTTTTTAGACCCAAATACTTTAGACCCAAATACTTAAGACCAATGGTGGTATGCTACCAGTTTGGACCAATTTAGCTGAACCGGTAGTAAAGAAAGCCTCCCATGATCAGCTGAGAGGAGGAAAAAAAAATCCTCTGACAATCAACTGAGAGGAGAAGGAAGGGAAAAGTGCAGGATCCACCTGCCCCTGTGTTTTTCTCTTCTTTATCCTCTCAGCTGATTGGCGCTACAGGCCAGGCCTCAGCTGGTGTGGGGAAAGCTATGCACCAGTGTTAAGCAAAGTACGGCCACCAAGCCACACCCACCGAACCAGTGGTAAAACAATTTGAATCCCACGACTGCTTCAGACCCAAATACTGGTTGGGCCAGCTCTTCCATATCACTTTCTCTGCCCAATGGAATTGTTCCTTTCTGGAGCTTTTTAAATTGGCATTTCTGTTCCTTAGCAGTCTGATGGAAACCTTTCAGCAATGGCTCCCTCCTTTTGAAACATCACCCACAGAAAAACCCTCTGATCACTACTAGCATTGAAGAATTTGTTTTCCTGCCCCCCAAAATGGTGACCTTCTCTGGAAGTTCTCAGAACCTGGTTGGTGTTTGGATGGGAGAATCCCAAGGCTGTCAGTTAGATCAGGGGTCCCCAAACTCTGGACCGCAGCCCACTACCAGGCTGTGGCCTATTTGGAACCGGGCCTCATGAAAGGCAGGCTGGCATTTGTGCGTGCAGCTCAACTCGTGTGAGCGGTAGGCCAGCACGCATGCTCAACTTGCAGTTGAGCTGCATTTGCATGTATGTGCGCACTGGCCCGCTATTTGCATAAGTTGAGCTGCTCATATGCACCATCCCACCACTTGCACGGGCCTGGTTCCCCTCTCCCCACTCCCCAGCCAGGCCACTAAACAACAAATGTGGGTTAGAAGATTAAAACAAAAATCTGAGAAGGCTATGGATGGAAAACCTCTTCTATTCTTTGCCAATAAAACTACATGGACTGTCCAAAAGGTCACTAAGAGTTCAACTCAACTCACAGAGACTTTATCTACTTGTTTCCTTAAGCTATTAAGCATTGTTAGTCTTGCCTTTCTATTTAAAAGTGCTTTGACTTTATCAGTCTGAATGGACGGACACTGTTTGAGGTAGTTGCATTTCCTCATGAGGCTTAGTTTAGCAGTTTCCACTTTTTAAAAAATCCATATTGTTTCTTGGTGAACTTAAAGGAGTGCCTGCTTATCAAAAAGATAAAGCACTTTGGTTTCATGCCTTCTTCTTTAAAATGCCTCATAATTAATAACGGCTGTTTATATTTTTAAAAGCCTGGAACAAATGAGTTACCCAAGTTTTCCATCCCCATTCTCTTGGGTTCAAGAACAGGGAGCTGTTCAAGTAAGAATTATTACTTTCCATCAGCAAAACTATTTGGCTCAGACACGTGGCTATTCACAAGATTCTGCTTTATGCTGAATCAGTCGATTGGCCGATTGGCCTTTTCCTCAACCTGGCACTTTCCAGATGTTTTAAAGAATAGTTTCCATTCTGTCCCGCCTACATGAGATCAATCAGAAGTTAGAAATCAAATGTGAATAAGTGAATGCCATATATACAACTGCATTGCTTTTATTTTCAAGGCAACTTCCTCCCCCCAATATATATGTGTGTGTGTGTGTGTGTGTGTGTGTGTGTGTACACGCACCTTCGCAACCCTATTATTTCAGCCCTCCACAATAATCCTCGTTTCTTTTGTGACCCCTTGGGAAAATTAATTGCTCACCCCTGCTTTAGAGGACACAAGGCCAAACAGAGCAGAGAGCTTAAGCAGCAAGAAGTGAGCTGGGAACAGCCCTGCGCTGCCTTTCCTGCTAGCTGAGAGATAACTTTCTAATATGGGCCACAACGCCCAGGAGGTGCAGTATACAATGGAGTGGCTATCCAAGTCAGCATCTTGATGTCCTGAAAAAACTTCTAAATGCCTTCTCAGAAGGCTGCCTAGAAGACCTCTGGAAAATCCAGATCTCACTGCTGTAGCATCCTCACCTCTGTTAAAGGTGAAATAAAAGAGGAGGAAAGGGGCTGGTGCCTGCTAGTGCTGTCAGCTCTGAAGCGAACCTGGCTGAAGCCATCTTTTGCTGCCTCAAAGTTGCCACTAAGCCTGAGAGGGGGAAGGGAGGGAGGAAGTAGATAGCTAGCAGTCAAAACAAAAAGGTTTCCTGTGGTAATCAAGGTCATTGTAACAGGTGACTGTTGGAGGAGGAGACGTGCCTGTCATCCATCCTAATTGGACAATGTGACTGGTGACACCTGGGTAAGGTAAAGGTTCCCCCTCGCACATACGTGCTAGTCATTTCCGGCTCTAGGGGGCGGTGCTCATCTCTGTTACAAAGCCGAAGAGCCAGAGTTGTCCGAAGACGTCTCCATGGTTATGTGGCTGGCATGACTAAATGCTGAAGGTGCACGGAACGCTGTTACCTTCCCACCAACGTGGTCTCTATTTTTCTACTTGCATTATTTTACATGCTTTCAAACTGCTAGGTTGGCAGAATCTGGGACAAGTAACAGGAGGTCACTCTGTTACATGGTGCTAGGAATTCGAACCACCAAACTGCTGACCTTTCTGATCGACAAGCTCAGCGTCTTAGCCACTGAACCATCGCGTCCCTCTTTGACACCTGGGAGGGGGGATTTAACTCTTTTAATTAGGGGAAAACCAGGGGAAATGTTAGAGTTGGTTTTCACCGTCTGTGCTGACATGATCTATCCAATAAAGTTGTTCTTTGAGGAATCTACCTGCCTCGGAGTTCTGCTGTCAATGGATGTGTTATTTGGAAGGCTGACAACTGCCTTGTTATAATTGGGGAATGAGAGATAAGAATACTATATAGATAGTGCTCGACTTACAACCATTTGTTTAGTGACTGTTCAAAATTACAGTGCCACTGAAAAGGGTGACGTTTGATCATTTTCCACATTTACGCCCATTGCAGTCTCCCCGGTGTTCACGTGATCAAAATTCAGGCATTTGTCAACTGGCACATATTTATGATGGCTGCGGTGTCCCAGGGTCATGTGACCACCTCTTGTAACCTTCTGACAACAAACTCAATGGGGAAGCCAGGTTTACTTTCCAATTGGGTTGCTAATTTAACAACTGTGGTGATTCACTTAACAACTGTGGCAAGAAAGGTAATCAAATAGGGAGGGAAACCCACTTAACAACTATCTGGCTTAGTGATGGAAATTTTGGGTTCGGGTTGTGGTCATAAGTTGAGAACTAGCTGTAATCTTTTTAAAAAAAAAAAAAAAAACAAGAACAAGCGTAAAAGGGAAAATATTATACAGCCTCTCCTTTAGTAATGTAGGAAAGTGATACAGGTGATAAAGGGAAGGAGCAAGTATCCCCTCTCCTCTTCGTCTCATGCTGAAGACATGACTGAAGAGGTTGCTAGTTAAGAATTGGGGGGGAGCCTTTGAGGCCTTCCGAAATCTTCTGCTGCCACGTGAGCAGGAACCCGGGAACCCTTTCCTGTTGTGGAAGCAGGCATAGGCAAAGAAAGGCTCCACCTCCAGACAATTGTGGAGGAGCAACCTTTCCCTGATGTCAGCAGAACAACTGAGAGAAAGATGAACTTCCTGTACTTTATTCACCAAAGGACTGTTGCCTGTATTGGGTGCTAAAATTAGGGGACCTCTGGATTGTGGGCCCAAGTTTTGGGCTGAAAAGTTTGGTCCAGTGGTGGGATTCAAATTTTTTTACTACTGGTTCTGTGGGTGTGGCTTGGGTATGGCGTGGCAGGGTGGGCGTGGCAAGGGAAGGATACTGTAACATCTCCATTCCCTCCCACTCCTGGGGGAAGGTTACTGCAAAATCTCCATTCCCTCCCCACCCCACTAACCTGCTTTCCAGCTCTGTTCTCCTGTGCAGGGCAACAAAAGAAGACCCAGCCGATCAGCTGGGATTCAGGAGGTAGAGAATAGATGGGGGCGGGGCCAGTCAGAGGTGGTATTTGCCGGTTCTCCAAAATACTTAAAATTTCTGCTACTAGTCCTCCAGAGCTGTTCAGAACCTGCTGAATACCACCTCTGGTTTGGTCCCTCAAATGCTACGGGTCCCTGGGACAACTGTTCAAAGTAATTGCTTTGCATATGTGGAAACATTCTTGGTAATCTCTGCCTTTTCTTTTCCCTGTAGGATACTCCATGCTACATAGCAAGGAAATCATCCCTGTGGCAGCCATCAGCCTTCTCCCCCCGCTGTTGGTAGCTATCATGATCACCGTGATATTCTATCTCTTCCGAACCCATCGGCAGAAGAGGCTGGCCAAGGAGTGGGCCCGGAAACACGCTCCATGCCATGAGCGGCCCGAATCCAGCAGAGCCACCGCTTACGATGAGATCCTGTCCGTCAAAATAGATCATCATTCTGCTCTCCATGCCGGCAACCTCAACCATATCAACGAACTCCTGCCAGTTGAGTTGGAAGAAAGAGTCGGGAAAGGGCAATTTGCGGAAGTTTGGAAAGCCAAACTAAAGCACACATCTTCGGGCAAGTATGAGATGGTGGCTGTGAAGATTTTCCCTTGTGAGGAGTTTGCATCCTGGAAAAATGAAAGCCAGATCTTCACCGATGCCAACCTGAAGCACTGCAGCATCCTTCGGTTCCTTTCCGCGGAGGAAAGACACTCTGGGCTTCAGAAAGAATATTGGCTGATCACTGCCTATCACAGCCAAGGCAACCTTAAGGATTACCTGTCCAGGAATATCCTCAGCTGGAGAGACCTGCAAAAGATGGCAGGTTCCCTCGTGAGTGGCGTGACCCACTTGCACAGTGACTACACTGCCGGTGGCAGTCCCAAAATCCCCATTGCCCACCGGGATATCAAAAGCACGAATGTTCTCATTAAGAACCATCAAGAATGCGTGCTCTGTGATTTCGGAATTGCTCTGAGGCTGGATCCATCTTTAAGCGTGGGAGATTTTGCCAATAGTGGACAGGTGAGCATTGTAGATCAAAACTAATAGATTATTTTGCTTGTGGAGAACTTGTTGACTCAAGCAAAGAGGACAGTCTCCAAAACACCATTGCCGTCACCCACACCCACATAATTTCTGGCATTTTTCCACCCCACTTGTTTCTTCTCCTGGAATGCAGGCATATGTAAAGAGAAATGAAATCCTGCGTATGCGTCCTTCTGATCAGGAACATGTTACATGGAAACACACATATATAGGACTCTCCATGTTTTGTGTTCTCCTGTGCAAAGGTTCATGTTGGCATGAAGATATGGCATACAGTATTAACATTTTAACATGGTGCATGCAGGAGTTTTCTTATTTACAATTTCCCTTGCTTGAAATCAATCCAATGAAAGTTGTACCTGTACTAGTAACCCCTTTAGATCAGACGTGCCACTTTGGCCCTGCATTCATTATGAGCAGTTAAGTCAGTCATCATTTCCTTATTTTGGATCTGGCTCTACCCCATAACAGTAACATGGTGGCTAGTAATGTTTACAGATGGAATGGATTGTTTTCTGATGCATACCCACCACACACACACAGAGCGCGCGCACACCTTCTTTATTCAGTACTGGCTCAGAATCATCTCTGTTGATCCGTTGGTTAGGATCTCAGACTAAAACCAAACTATTTTCCAGAACTTCCTTCTTTTTCTGTCTTTTGGAGAAAGCAGCAAAGGGTATGGAGCAGCATTTATCAGACCATCATGAGTACAAATGAGTATTTCCGGAGGATTTTTTTTTTTTTTGCATATTCGCTACTAATTTCAACATAAATGATTGACATATTCCTTGGGTAAAATTCTGAAGATTGGAGATGTTCTGTATTTTAGGACAATGATTTCAAAATGTATTTTTTATTTCGGATCCAAAGCCTACGACAAGACATTTCATGTGATGGGATGGATCTGTCATAGCTTTTCGTGTTGCCTTTAAATTGATGTGGCTTATCTCTCATTTACACAAGTGTACCTGTTTTAATCTGCATGTGGTTATCATTAGGTGGGTACTACCAGATACATGGCTCCTGAGATTTTGGAATCCAGAGTGAACCTTGAAGATCTGGAATCCTTTAAACAAATGGATGTCTATTCTATGGCTCTGGTTTTATGGGAGATAGCCTCCAGGTGTGATGCTATAGGAGGTAAGGCAATCAACATGTCTCAATTGTCTTTTTCTGGACCAAAGGAGGGGAGTGAATCACCTCTAAATGTCAAATGATTGTTGCAATATTGTTTCCATCTGGATATTCCAGCAAGTACTGGCCAGAGGACATGGGAAAATGCATTCCTGAAATGGAAGGCATTTCAGAACCAGTAGAGAAGAAATCTGGTCATTAAATTGAAAAGTCACCTATATCCAAGAACCATCAAATCAACCTTAGAGTAATGACTGGGTGATTTGGCTCATTGCAATGCAGTTTCATAAAATTCACATGGGATTGCACTACTTGCCCACTGCAAAATAATTGTTATCATTAAATTATATTAAAATTGTTCTCTACTTTAGCAGAGCTCAGAATCATCTTCGCTGACATACATTAGTCTCAAGACTCATTAGACTTGGAGAAAATAGTCAAGAGAATCAAATGATACTAAATGATATATTGTTTCAATGGTAATCTCAACAGAAGTGAATGAATAAAAATTATTTTGTAGGAACAATAGTACTCTCTTACTAATTTCTAAAATGCTTAGGATTGAGAAAGGAAGGAAGGAAGAAAAGGGAGGGAAGGTAGAGAAAGAAAAAAGAAAGGAAGGAAGGAAGGAAGGTAGACTGCAGACTGTAGTTCAAGACTTCTAGCTTCACCAGTTCAAAGTGCTGCTGTACAGGAGATTTACAATCAAATACCTTTTTTTTTTTTGCTCATTGGCAGCTGTCTGAATCACAAGTAACTGTTCCAAGCAAGATTTCCCTTCTTTAGCAAGATTTATTGAGATGTAATGGATAGGATTATTAGATGAATTTCAGCAACTGAACTATTTCCAAATTAGAATCAAATTTTGAGAATTAGAAAGTACATTTGGATAGAGATATTTTGAGTTTGTTTCTAAGGGTGTTCCTATGAAATGGTGATATGCAGTTCAGAGGTGGTATTCAGCAGGTTCTGACCAGTTCTGGAGAACCCGTAGCGGAAATTTTGAGTAGTTTGGAATACCACCATTGATTGGCCCCATCCCCATCTATTCTCTGCCTCCCGAGTTCCAGCTGATTGGCTGGGTCTTCTTTTGTTGCCCTGTACAGGAGAATGGAACTGGAAAGCAGGTTAGTGGGGTGGGGAGAGAATGGGGATTTTACAGTATCCTTCTCCTGCCATGCCCGCCAAGCCACGCCCACTAAGCCACACCACACCCACAAAGCCACACCCACAGAACTGGTAGTAAAAACTTTTGAATCCCACCACTGATGCAGTTTATTTCCACGATAAAGGAGCAGGTTGTTTATCAAAAATTCCTGAATCCTTATCAGTCTGTGAATCAACCATCAACAGCAGATTATACTTCACCCAGCAGTAATCATATACAGTATATGTTAAATAATACAGGAAAAAAGACCATGTTCATTGGTCTGTGGTCAAAGACTCCACTATTTATCTCCCATGACTATTCCAAAAACTGTAGAAATGGAAACACTACAAGATGGTGCCTCTTATTCTCCATCCTTGCGGGTGGTCCAGAAGGATACTGTTCTTATTAATATTTGGATGGCATAAAGCAGTCAGATCAACTCCACAAAGCATCCATGCCAGGTCTTTTTATTGGTTCATCAGGCATCCTGTCAACTCACATTTATGACGAGGTTCTTCTTAATGTCCAATCCTTTGCATATCTGAATTGTGGTGTAGAAAGATAATAAGGTCTCAACCCCATGATTATTGAAGTAGCCGCATGGTAATAGATTCAGGCAAGTGTGAGGGAACCTCCCCCAACCTAACAAAGGTCAATTTAGTGACCAATCAGGATTACAGATGTGACCACATGACATGGACTACATTTCCCAGGATACCTTAACTACATTTACCATGATGCATTCCCTTAAGGAGATAGTTCACAATTCCTAACTAACTATCCCAAATCCCATTAACTCTAAACTGTCTGGACAGCACAGATACCATGGGAGAAGACAGCAAAAGCTACTAAAAGGTCTACTGAGAAGGATGTATTCCTACCATCTAGGTCCTGATGAAGGACATCTACTAAAGTGACTAATTTTGTTTCTGTGCCATGATTAGGCCTCAGTCCCAATTAAGGGAGACCTAGACAATTCAGAACAATCGAGAGAAAGACAAACCTCCTGTACTGTATTCAGCAAAGGACTGTTGCCTGTTTTGGATGCTAAAATTAGGGGACCTCTGGATTGTGGCCCCAAGTCTTGGGCTGAAAAGTTTGGTCCAGTGGTGGGATTCAAAAATTTTTTACTACTGATTCTGTGGGCGTGGCAGGGGAAGGATACTGTAAAATCTCCATTCCCTCCACAACCCACTAACCTGCTTTCCAGCTCCGTTCTTCTGTTCAGGGCAACAAAAGAAGACCCAGCCAATCAGCTGGGACTCAAGAGGCAGAGAATAGATGGGGGCGGGGCCAGTCAGAAGTGGTATTTGCCGGTTCTCCGAACTACTCAAAATTTCTACTACCGGTTCTCCAGAACTGGTCAGAGCCTGCTGAATACCACCTCTGGTCTGCAACCTGAAACACTCAAAGAGCCACTTGGGCCCGTTTCCCACAGAAAACAAAACACTGGGAGCCACAAAACCTGAGTGGGCGTGGACAACTCACTGATACTCCCACCCAGTCACATGACTCCCCTTGGCCACGCCTAGATGGTTGTGGCCAATTCGACATCATTCCCACCCAGCCACTCCCACCCAGCAACAAAAACATTTTGAACACATGTACTGGGTGCAGTCAGCTCTCAACCTGAATAAAAAAAGGACTGTTGTACTGAACAATGCAAAATATACCGTATATTTGCAAAATAATAGCCAATGAAAATATCTATCTTATCTATCGATTTTTGTACCTCAGTGCACAGTGTCTGCCCATCAGGGCTGTAAGATCTCACCTTCGTCTTCATGCAAGACTGTTGTCTGTGAGGTGTGAGTGATGTTTGTTTTTCAGGCGCAATCAGCTCTCAGGCTTTTCTGCGTGAGCTGGGGGTTGGACTAGAAGACCTCCAAGGTCCCTCCCAACTCCGCTATTCCGTTCACAGAGGGCCTGCCATTTTCTCCACAACCCTCCTCTAAAAGAGGAAATTTCGGAGAAGAATAAACTTGTCAAATATGGCGCTATCAAGACATGGAATCTTCAGGGGGGGGCACCTCACCTCCTTTTTCTGAGGAGGAGCAGGTACAAGACTCTTCCTCAGAGAACAAATCATCACCTCCTGAATCCAGCTGCACATATTCCACCTGGTTATATGAAGAAACCAGCAGGGGCATGGATCCAGCTATGCAAAGGGCAGAGCTCAGATATTTATTGGTTGATTTATCTGCAGCCCCTTGGTAGCATCTGAACATTGAACCAATAAGCACATAGGAAATAAGCATGCAGGGCTTTTCCTCCCTGTATCTCATTTACAGCAATGCCGTATTTGTGATTTCTTCCATTATTGCAGAGGTGAAGAATTATGAACCACCCTTTGGATCAAAGGTCCGAGAGCAACCCTGTATGGAAGTTATGAGAGACATTGTGCTGTATGGTCGAGAACGACCAGAAATACCAACTAACTGGCTGGCCCACCAGGTGAGTTCTCAAGCCATTCCAGACCAATGAGATGTCCGTATTGCTAATTTTAATAAAATTATTAAAAGATAGTAATGGGAAGTTCACCAGTAGAATCTCTTCCTTGGTTGAATGTCCACCTTCTTGCAACTAAGATCAATGCAACTATATAACCAAAAAGTAATTAATTACTCTGAAATTATATTACTTATAGTGAATTCTTGCAAAAAGCAATCCGATTTAACTACCAAAGTGTCTTTTTCCTTTCTCTTCAAAACATCCCCTTTCGTGATCTTCTGACAAAAACGTGGCCATTCCAGTGCCAGCAGAAACAAGCAGTGCATCACAGAAGCCATTTCTATTTAATTTTTCCTTCAAAAATTAATTAACATTGAAATGTCTCTTAAAACATAAATCCTTGGAGTAATATTTATTTTAATAACCTTAATCTTGGCCCACCAGCTTGATGGAATTTTAATCCATCTATTAATATCCATAGCAATCTTATCTGTAACATTAACCATATTACTTTCCACATGTTTTGAAATGTTTTTGCAATATGTGATCCTAATTATTTAATATATTCTGTACAGAATGCAAAAGCCAACCTCTTGCAGTGAACTATCATATATCAAAGAAACTAAATTGATTTTTCCAATGAATTTATAACCTGAATATTTAACAAATTGTTGAATTATCTGTATCAAGTTAGGCAATGAAATAATTATCTGATGTTGTCAAAAATGTCATCAGCATGTAGAAATAATCCATCCTCAGAATCCACGTAATGTATCTAATAACATGAGGTTGCCTAACACAAAGTCCTGATGGTTTGATCATTAAATAAAAAACCAGCAAGGAAAGTGAACAAGCCCACCTGTTGCCTTGCTTTAACTCAAATATTCCAGAAACTAACCAAGTTGTTATTACTCTTCTTCAGGCTACAAATAGAAAATTGCAATCCATTTAATAAAATCTGACAACCATATATATATATAATTTGCTTTACAAATTTAATGTAAACCATATCAAAAATGTTTTACACATACAAAGGTATTATAGCAGAATTCAATCTAGTCTAAGATCCAGAACATATATTAATGAATAAAATTGACTGGGGTTTACTTGCATGTACCAGCAAACATCTTTAAACAGATTTCTATTTTTCCTTTTTACAGATGTATAAGCAATAACAAACCTACCAATATAAGCCTTATATGCATCTACCTGTAGATTAGTATAATTTTACTGAATTCAAAGAGTGGTGTTGTTTGTTATTTAATATAAACAGAAACATCATATTGTGTCAAAAAAGTATTAAAATGCCACCAACGAAGAACTGACTGAACATTTTTTTCTATGAAATCTGAATATAACTGAGATCATATGGTTAATTCTTGAAGCTAAAACATTTTCAAGTAAAGAAATGGAAATAAAAAATAATATTTAAAACTAGTTCTGTGGGTGTAAGAAATAAAAGTGCAGATAATCCTTGAGTTATGTCCATTTGTTTAGTGACTGTTCAAATGCACTGAAAAATGTGGCACATGACATTTATAACTATTACAGCATCCCCGTGATAAAAATTCAGATACTTGGCAATTGGTTAATGTTTCTGATGGTTGCAGTGTCCCAGGGTCATATAATCCCCTTTTGTGATCTTCTGACAAAAAAAGCAAAGTCAGTGGGGATGCCAGATTCACTGAACCGGCCTGTTACTAACAACTGCATTGTTTTACTTAACAACTGTGACAAAAAAGGTCATAAAATGGGGTAAAACTGATTTAACAAGAGTCTCGCATAGAAACAGAAACGTGGTCTCAATTATGGTGCAAGTCAAGGACTACCTATATACTCCCTTTTGTGGGTTGATATAAACCCCAAGATAAATATACCTCAAGATAAATATAATTTGCGTCACTTTCCAATTTTGATTATAAATCCATTGTAGGTGTGTCTATGGGAGATTCTCAGTCATCCAGGTCATGGTTGTCCCTAAGATGCTTTTTCAAAAGGCAACTGGGTGTTCTTTTGTTTTCTTTGCATTCCTCCATTGTAGGAGGAATATTTTTACGGTATATAAAATGCATCAAATTGTCTCCGACAACCATGACATGTTCAAAAGATGCAGGAAACAATGTTGTGAAGCACCTAGGAAAGGTGTCTGTTGTTCCAAAATCTCTTTTGACTCAAGGTTCCTGGTCCTCCCCAGGTTTGTGCCTTAAGCCTCTTCTTTATACCAAAACCATCCATACATTTTGTTTAAGTTTCTTGGTTGCTCTATCGCTGTGTGTGTGCAGGCATGCCTTTGAGTCAGTGCTGATTTTTAGCAACTGCTTGGACGTGTCCCTGCAGTTTTCTGGTCAAGGTTTTTCCAGAAGTGGTTTTCCATTGCCTCCTTCCTAGGGCTGAGAAAGAATGACTGGCCCAAGGTCACCCAGTTGGCTTTGTCCCTACGGTTGGAGAGACTAGAATTCAGTCTTCCAGTTTCTAACCTGATGCCTTAACCAACTACACTAAACTGGCTTGTTCTACCATTGCTAGCTAATATTTTTATCCTGGTCTTCATATGATTTATAAGCCATTTTGAGGTTGCTTCAAGGTGTACTTAGGAATGTTTTAGACTTGTGGGAAATATTTGAACTTATCCGACATTGTTGCTAGGGTATTCTGGAGGCAACATGCATTGTTTATTGCTGCAAGTGATTATTTAAGCCTTAAACATCTCACAACAGCAAGCCTTAATATAATAAGCAACCTAACAGTAGTAATTGATATTTAAACATAATTAAATATTAGTAGTATTTCAACATAATTATCAATACCCTTTTTCTATTTAATTTCTGAATCAGTACAATTTCTATAACGCATGCATGTATCTGCTGAGTTAAGGCAAGTCATGTCTCTATCTTTTAAAAATAAAAATAAAGCCTTATCCTTAAGCTGATTGATGATTATATGGACATGTACCAGTGATCTTCTTGGCACTAATATATAAGTATTTTATTTTCTTCTTCCAACATTTTTTTTACTTCCCACCAGTTTATAGCCTTATGTATGTATGTACCCTTACGTATGGTAATTTGCTAACTAATAATTCACCAGGTTTGAAGAACAGCTAATAATGCACCTCTCTCTTTGAAGAACAGCTGATTGGCTGGACACTGCAATAGTTTTTCCAACCTTCCACAGCTGAATGTCCTCCATGCTACCTGTGGGTGGAGCTGTGGACTAACAATCCTGTTGGTGGCTGCCTTCTTGGGAAGGGCTGATATTTCAGGTGTTGCGAGGCAACCAAATCCAAGTGAAAAACAAATTTTGCAAGAAGAATCTGGGACAAGATGGGAGAACTGAAACATTTAGAAGACTCTGGGAAGATTCAATTTTTTGGAATACTCACTTTCTCAAATAATTTTTATAGCTATTTTTCTATTTGTAGAGGAAAAAAGGTGCCCTGTGTATTCAATGTTTTAAAACCCAGGTGGGCATTCAAAACACTCATTTTCAGTTTAAGTTGATGGAATCCACTGTACATCTTTCAGCTTTAATAGATGGTACCAAATGCAATACTGGATGTCCTCTGAAATAATGTTGTCAAGAAATAGCCACTAGATAAAAATCCTGCCTTATTAAACCCTAATTTACTCTACTGAATCAAAATGTATAAAAGATAACGTACAGGATTATACCAAGTTATGACTGCATATTGCTCTTCTATGTATGTTTTATGTATTACCCTTAATTTGACTGCCAAATGAACAATATAGGGAATTTTGGTCATTGCAAAATGATACTTTAGTAAGCCTTTTGTTTCAGCTTAAGTTATGCTAACATTATTGTAAACCATGAAATATAAAAGCTGTAAGCAGGCTCTGTTCTTTTTAACTATCATCTGGAATCTATCATCTGTGGCATCTTAACTTGCAATTAAAATACAGTATTAATACTTATGAAAATGGCAGCACCAGATTTAGCCGATTCCTACTTACTATGCATTCAGAAAGTCTTCAGACCCCCTTCACTTTTGTCAATTCTGTTATGCTGCAGCCTGATTCTACAGTTGTTGAAATTCATTTTCTCATTCATCTACACATAGTACCCCCCAAAAGAAAAAAACAGAAGTATGTCGATGTGATTTTTCAATTTTTTCTTTTTAATAAATTTACACACATTTCTAAACTTCTGTTTTCACTTTGTTATTATGTGGTACTGAGTGTAGATGAATGAGAGGGAAAATTGAATTTCAACAACTAAGGAATCAGGCTGCAGCATAACAAAATTGACACAAGTGAAGGGGGTTTAAATACTCTCTGAATGCACTGTATCTGCAAAGGTTGAACCTGGGTATAATTCAGGTGGGAAAAACATGGTCTGTCCTGATAGCAGGATATGGATAAGTTGTGCTGGACATCACAGTGGGAAGGTGGAATATCCAGCTGTTACCTTTGACAGGAACTTAGGATAGTTTGAGCCTGTGTTCAGCAAGCAAAATGAAGAAGTGCAGTTTGAAAAGGAAGAAAATGGAAAACTTGCCTTGCTTACAATAACTGATCAAGAGACAGCTTTGGTACCATTCTCTTGTTCTTATATGCAACTGCAAAAATAAAGTAATCCATATCACCTCACCATCTGGGCTAGATTTTTTTGTAAAAATTCTACCCTAAAATTAGCTATTCGTACAAAGACTCACTTTTTAAAGTTAGAGTGCAGAATTCTGTGAGGCACAGCTATTACTTCATTTTTTAAATTTTTCTGTTATTTCAAGACTATCCTCTCTTTCCATCACTTTTTTTTTTTCAGTAGGGACTAGTAGAGTCCCTTCACGCAGCTGAAGATTTGAAAAGCAGAGGAAACCCCCAGGTACCTATGAATTAACGCTTGGATGCCTTTAAAGATTAGCCTTTCTGCTTCGAAAGAGCTATTTGCCTGTTGAATTTTAAATGTTTGCTAATAACGTTAAGGGTCCCTTACTTCATCTCTGTCAAGTTTCACTTCTTCCTTTCTCAGTGCAGCCACCACTCTTTTCTATTTTCATGCTTTCTAGTATTATTAGGAGGAGGAAGCAGAGAGTATCTGAATGCCTATTTTGTGTGTTAGAGGCAGAACAGTTGATATATGCACACATGAGGATTTTATAAGGCAGATCATTTTACGGAGGCACACAATCGTTAGGGAACCAGGTTATAAACTTGGGAGAGTTTCATTTCTAGTCCCACTTTAGGCACAAAATTTTGGCAAGAAAACTGCAGGGACTAATTCAAGCAGTCACTAGGAATCCACATGGACTGGAAAGCACAAAATAATGTATAGGTTATAATGTGCTTTCCACCTAGCCTTGACTCCTACAGCATCCAGGAACCAAAAGAACCTGTACTGAAAAATATGAGTTCAGTTGGACCTGTGCAGATCATGGTCTTGGAGGTGTCATCTCCAAACCTGTCAATGAAGCACCCTAGACTATCTAGGTGAGAAATTTTGCATTGGGGAAAAGAAAACATCCTTTCCAACCCAGAATAAATGAAGACCACTTTAGGATGCCTTAGCAGGAAGTTGGGGATAGGATGGAGACAATGACATGAGGTTCTGTCATTGTCAAAGTGGGATGGTGGACATTTAAAGGTTTGTTTGTATTGTTAGGTTGGCTGGATGATTTTGGAGTGGATGAGAGGGAATAGTCATGAATTCAAGCAATTCTCTCATCAAGAAAATATGGCACTTTCAACTAAATTGTAGCTTTAATTGTGGAACTAAGTTTGCAGAATAGTTGAATGTTATAGTTTTATCAAATGGAAATTTACACTAGGGAAGGGACTGGAGAGAGATTTACAATGGACAAGATGTCTCTTGGCAACAATTAAGCATGAATGCTACTGTATAGGCACTCATCCCACCATATTTGTGGTGCCTCTGAGTAAATCCTAGCCACAAAATTACCATTATAAAATTGGACTTCCGGTTTGAGTTCCTTCACAGATGGATCGAAACTGCGATTGTGCGCAGTTTCGATCCGTGCTTGCTGCTGGAGTGCCCCGAGCCGGCTGGTTTCGGGGCTAAGCCATCCCATAGAGGTGGTGAAGAGGTGGGGAGACTGCCAGCAGGGTTGAGGAGAGCTGCATCTCTCCTCCTCAGCTGGCCATTACTCCCTTTCCCGAAGGCGGTTGCAGCAGTGGTCAGAAATGGCCACCTCAAAGAAGAACTCAACTGGAAAAGAATGTGCAGGAGGAAGGTAGAAGAGAAAGTTTTGGTTGACCAGGTTAAACTGAAAAGGCAACAAACGTAAGGTACCCTGCAATTTAAACTATAGAAAATAACATTGTTCTCAAAGAAGATTTTGAAGCAGCGAACGAGAGATGGAAGGGAAAGGATTGGGGTTTTTTTTTCTTCCCTTCCTTATACTGACTAAGAGACTTAAGCAAGAAACTGAAAAAAAAAATCGACTTTGACATTAATAGGCATTTAAGCTGAAAATAAAATGTCAAAGGGATAATAAAGATTTCTGGATGCTTAAAAGCTTTTAAAAGCAGGAAAGGAGAGAAAAAGAATAAAAGGGCAGGATCTGGAAAAATGGAGGAGACTGCCTGGAACTAAAAGGAATTAACAGTGAAACCTCAACAAGATTCCTAAAAGATACATTTTAACTGAAACTTGGCAACAAAATAATAGAACCCCAGGAAGAGAAAGTGGAAAAAAGAAGAAGAAACAGCTTTGGATTATTTGGATTACTTGGTGATTTTTGGATTTTTGGTTATTGCATTTAAATAACAAAAATCAATTGGGTGGTTGTTTAAAAGTGTTTAAAATGGCATCACTCTTAGAAGAACTGAAAATGGAACTTAAAAAACGGAAAGAAGATGCACAAGAAGGGAGAGGTTCTTTTGGCTTCGTATTTCAATTCTTAGAAATGGAGATCTGGAACTATGAGAAACAACAAGAAACACTTGCAGAACAAGAAGATTGGGACAAAGAAGCCATCTTTAATGATCAAGTGATTTTATGTGGGGGGGAAAAGGAAAGGGGGGAAAGAGAATGAAAAGTTTAAGATTTGAAAAAAAAAGAATAGTTTGAAAAATAAGTATAATATTAGAAAGCAACAGAAGAGGGGATTACAGAAGAGAGAATTAGAAGTAGAGAGACAAGGGGGTAAAAAGGGGAGGGAGAAGAAGAGGGGGAAGAAGGAAAGAAAAAGAAGTTATAAAGGACAGAAACAAGATATAGAGAAACAGGGAAAAGGTATAAGAATTGAAAGTATAAGCCTGATTAGAGATAATGGGTGAAAACTTAATTGTAAAAGGGATTCTGCAAAGGTACATAAGATAGTATTGCTATATTACAAATAGATATAATTTTAGAAAATATGATTAAAATGATGGATAAAACATTTATCGTAATGCAGTGGAATGTTTGTTAATAAATAAATGAAATAAAGTGAATGAGAGAATTAAATTAGGAAAGGATGGGAACATTTTAATTATTATTAATGATTTATAAA
This sequence comes from Pseudonaja textilis, assembly GCF_900518735.1. The sequence goes on along the minus strand of NW_020769345.1, from coordinate 151,866 downwards.
ACATAAGTGAAGAGAAATATGGGGGGGGGGATAATTAATTATGGAAAGTTTATAAGTGTTCCCAAGGAAGTATGATATTCAATTGAAAAGAAATGTTAAAGATGTTAAGATTTTAATGAATATTAATGATTGAATTGAATATATATATTTTCTGAGGTTCTCGCGGGTATTTGTATGTGGATCTTTGGTTGTTCGGGTTTTCTCCCGCGTAAGATTCGAAGTATCTAGGCAACGTTTCGATGAAGTCTCATTCATCATCTTCAGGCTTCTGTCTCCGGCTCTGTGCTTCTCAGAGTAATGTGAGATTGCAGCTGCTTCCTCCTTTTAACTGCCAGTGGGGGTGGGACTTGATTGGGTGGGGGCTTGGCTGTGTTCTGATTGGGTGGGGGTGTGTTCTCATTGGTAGGGGGTTTGGCTGTGTTCTGATTGGTTGGGGGGTTAGCCGTGTTCTGATTGGTTGGAGGCGTGTTCTGTTCAGGTGGGGGCTTGGTTGTGCTCAGGTTAGTTTTAGTTGCTGGGGGATTTGAGCTGGTGAGTTGTGATCTTGCTGTTTGGCTTCTAGTACGTGGTCCTGCTGCATCTTCATAGTGGGTGTCGGTTTGCTTCATGTATGGCTCAGAGGGGTTTGAAGTGGGTAGTGATGCAGCTGCAGTGCAGCTTCTGGTCCATGGTCGTGTCTCATTTTCTGAATGGGTGGGAGTCTGTTTTCTATATGGAAGTGTGGTGGTGGTATCTTGTGTGGCTCTCATGGGTGTGGGTCTGGTGTCCTTCTTCATGTTAGGTAATCGTCTGTTCATGAGGGCAGGTTTCCAAATGTCTGGAAGGAGGGAGGTGTCATCTCGTTTGTTCATGCTGTGTGGGCGTTTTTCTATCTCTATGGCTTCTCTGATTATTCTGCTGTTGAAGTGTTCGGTTTTGGCGATGGTTCTGGTATTTTTAAAATCAATTTCATGTCCTGTAGCTTTGAGGTGTTGGACCAGGGAAGAGGTCGTTTCTTCTTTTTTGATTGAGTTCTTATGTTCTTCAATGCGTGCACTTATTCTTCTGTTAGTTTGTCCAATGTATGTGGTAGGGCAGGCAGTGCAGGGGATTTCGTATACTCCTTGGTTTTCTAATTCGATTTTGTCTTTGGGGTTTCTTAGTATGGTGGATATTTTTCTGTTTGTGCAGAATGCTGTTTTGATGTTGTGTTTTTGGAGGATCTTGCTAATTTTGTCTGTAGTGCCTTTTATATATGGGAGGAGGGCTTTGCCGTTTTCTTGTTCTCTGTCTTGGATTTTGGTTGGGGTTTCTTTTTGGATTAGGTGGGTAATCTTCTTTCTTTGGAATCCATTGGCTGTAAGTACGTTGGTGAGAGTGTGTAGTTCGGTTTTTTGGTGTTGTTCATCGGCTAAGCATTTTGTTCTGGAGATGAGTGTCTTGGCTACGGAATTGATCTGTGCTGGGTGGTGGTGTGAGAGTGCATGTAGATAGCGGTTAGTATGTGTTTTCTTCTGGTAGATGGTGTGTCCTAGGGAGCCATTGGATCTTTTGTATACCAAGACATCTAGGAAGGGAAGTTGATTGTTGGCTTCTGTTTCCATGGTGAATTGTATTTTGGGGTGTAGGCTGTTGAGGTATGTGAGGAAGTTGTTCAGTTTTTCTTTCCCGTGTGGCCAGATTATGAAGGTGTCATCTACGTATCTGAGCCAGAGTTTGGGTTTGTGGTCGTATTTTTCTAGAGCTTGTGTTTCAAAGTGTTCCATGTAGAGGTTTGCGATGACAGGTGAGAGGGGTGATCCCATGGGTGCTCCTTCTATTTGTTTGTATTTTTGTCCATTGTAGGTGAAGTATGTATTGGATAGGCAGTGGTTGATTAGATCTAGGATGTGCTTGGGGGGGTTGTATTTGTTTTGGATGGCTGTCAAGGCTTCTTTTATTGGCACTTGGGTGAAGAGGGATATGACATCGAAGCTTACTAGTAGGTCGCTAGGTTGTAAGTTTTGTTTCTTTATGATCTCGATGAACTGGAATGAGTTTCTTACGTGTGAGTTGATGGATTCTGCATAGGGTTGTAGTTGTTTGGCGAGGAATTTGGCCAGGTTTTGTAGAGGTGAGCCTATGGAGCTGACTATTGGTCTGAGTGGGGTTCCTTCTTTGTGTATTTTGGGGAGACCATAAAGCTTGGGGCATCTGGATGATTTTTCTCTGGGTATGATTCCTTGCTGGATTTCTTCACTGATGGGGGAGGCTTTTATTTTGGATTTGGTAGTTTTTTCTAGGTAGGTGGTGGGGTCTGTCTTTAGGGGTTTGTATGTGGGGTCTTGGAGTAGGTTGGTTAGCTTGGTTTGGTAGTCAGATGTGTTCATAACCACTGTCGCGTTGCCCTTGTCTGCTGGTAGGATTATTATGCTGGTGTCTTCTTTCAGGTTAAGTAGTGCAGTTTGTTCTTCTTTGGATAAGTTGCTTTTGGGTGGTTTGCTAGTGCAGAGGATGTTGGTGATTTCGAGTCTGATTTTGTTAGCATCATCAGGGTTGGTTTTGGTCAGGCTGGTTTCAACTCCGCATATGATGGTTTCTGTGGGGATGTGTTTGGGAGCGACAGCAAAGTTGAATCCTTTTGAAAGGACCTTGGTTTCAGCTTCAGTGAGGATCTTGTCTGAGATGTTGTGCAATGTTTGTTTCATGTGTGGCTGTGGGGGAGGGGGAGTTGGTTTCTGGCATTGTTGTAGTTTCCTGAGTTTGTTGGTGTGTGTGTCTGTCTTTAGGGTGGTCTGTGTTTCGGCTCTCCAGACAGCGAGTTGTTTGGATTTGTCCCAAAGTAGAGGGTGAATCTTGTTGCTGAGTCTGAGGTGGAGTGTGAGGAGATCTTTGTTGATTTGGTCTAGGAGAAACCTTTTCGTGTGAAGTTCATTTCTAATTAGGGCCAGTTCTGTTCTTTTAAGGATGCGTTTAGTGGCTGCTGTGTTGGTGTGGAATTTCAATTGGAAGCTTGTGGGAATTAAATTTTGATCTCGGCAGTTGCATAGGAATGCAAGGTCACATAAAATGGAGGCTCTTTGGACTTCAAGTTTTTCATAAGTCCTGGTCAGATGGTGGGTTTCCTCCCCGTAGAGGTGCAATATTTGTTTTCTGAGGTTCTCGCGGGTATTTGTATGTGGATCTTTGGTTGTTCGGGTTTTCTCCCGCGTAAGAAAACCCCACCTGAACAGAACATGCCTCCAACCAATCAGAACACGGCTAACCCCCCAACCAATCAGAACACAGCCAAACCCCCTACCAATGAGAACACAGCCAAGCCCCCACCCAATCAAGTCCCACCCCCACTGGCAGTTAAAAGGAGGAAGCAGCTGCAATCTCACATTACTCTGAGAAGCACAGAGCCGGAGACAAAAGCCTGAAGATGATGAATGAGACTTCATCGAAACGTTGCCTAGATACTTCGAATCTTACGCGGGAGAAAACCCGAACAACCAAAGATCTATATATATATATATATATATATATATATAAATAAATAAATATAATCTTTATTTTTAAGAATATAGTGTGTATTTTAAGAATGTACCAAGCAGAATTCGATTGGAATATTATGTATTATATTGAATGTTATAATCTTAAAGGTATACATTGAAGCTTAAATAAGAGTTGAATGGATAAAATTAAAAGATATAAAGGTGTCATACACCAATTCCCACCAATGGGAAAAGATAATATGAAATTAAAACAGGACAGACAAAAGTATAAATAAAATGATTTGAATTGACATAAGATAATCAAAAATAAAGTTGAGAAAATTAAAAAAGGGGAAAAACTATGTAGAAAATGTAAAACAGTAATAAGATATGGAATAGAACATAAAAATGAGCATGAAATTGAGTTTGTGTCTGTATGAAGAAGTGATAACCCGGGACCATGCTATTTTCAAAAAAAGATGTTTTATTTGTATTATGTTTTTTTGTGAAAACCCAAATAAAATTTTCAAAAAAAAATTACCATTATAAAATTAGAATGTCTAAATATTGCAAATTGACCTGTATGAAATTTCCAGTAAGAGTTAGATCTAGGAATCTTACTTTTATGGATTTACAGCATGGAAGTTACATAATAGTTTCCTTCTTGTTCATTTCAGGGAATGCATTTTCTGTGCGACACCATCACAGAATGTTGGGATCATGACCCCGAAGCTAGACTTACAGCTCATTGTGTTGCAGAGCGATTCAACTTGATGGAACAAACAGATTGTGATGACATTCTCAACAACAACAGCATCGACAATGAAGCAAACAAAATGGGTTGTTCAACAGATGAGAACCAAAATAATGACAGGAACATCCAATGACTAGAGAAATAAAAGCAGGACAGAACCACCAATAGGGCATGTCTTCCAAGAAATATATGCCCCATCATTTAGTCTCCTGGACAGATAAAAATGTGTAAGACCCATTTATATTAGATTATATTAAGGTTTGCTTCAACACAGAATCTTAATCATTTAATACTTTTTTAAAATGTAGTGAAATAAAACAGTATTCCAAGAATGAATCACTCTGCAGATTTCACGTCAGCAGAATGGAAAGTGGTACTATAAGGGCTACTGCACTGGTAAACCTTGCTGTGTGAATAAAGACCACTCATGCTAAAGCAGATGCACAAGGCATTTGTTTTTGCATTTTAAACATTTTTCTTCTTAAACATTAATTCTACAAGATGGACTAAATATTGACCCAGTCTATCTGTTTTTCTAAAGAATACTTTACAGAAGTTAAGAGGGTAAAAGTTGAGCGGTCTTATTGTTTAATAACCAAATTCTTATCACAGATTTCCTAGTTTTAATAGAGATTCAGATAATGCACCAAGCCAGATTACAGTTTGGCTTTGGGTTTAAATGTGACATATAAAAACCACCATCACCGTTTTAAAGCCATGATTTGCGTCTTACATATGTGGGAACCACGCCATTATGGGTTTAAAGGAATGGTTTAGAAATCACTTCTTGGAATGTGTTAACCCAATGTCTTTGCTGTGAACCATTCTGTTACATCATTTAAAGAAACTGTTAACCGATATGAGTCCAAAATTTAAATCGGTTAGCTCAATCTTGAAGTAACCTCGTGAATTTTGCTTAGAAACAATCTTTTCTCCATTACAGCCAGTCCATATTTTAACTGAAGAAAATGTGAATCGCTTGTTCTTTAATTCTCCCCCCACCCTATATCTAAGAAGCATAAACCAATTATCTATTTCAAGCCAATTTATCTGGTCCCCTAAACAGCCATTAGGACTTTTCAGCACAAAACATCCTTCTCATCCAAGTTCCTTAGTTTTCCTTGTGAATTCAGGGAATTCATTTATATCATCCTGATATAAAGCTTGAGTTACAATTGGATTACATAATAAAACTTTCTACATGCATAAGTTTCAGTTATTTACATATATGTGACTGTCTGCAATGCGTATATCATAACCAAAATGAAGTTCTATGGAAACTGGGGAAACTTATTTTGGGATAGATTTGTTTAAAGTTATAAACTGTCTGACATTTTTTCCCCATTGATTGGCACCTCTCATTGAACATTCACATATTTCCAAGTACATTGTTACTCAACAGAATTCTAACGATCCTGAAAGCCGCGTGCTTGCTTGCAAGATCTCAATTACCTAGAGTCGCCATAAACTGGCACGTGAGTTTTTCTAAGGGAGGAAGAAGAGAGATACTTACAGTATCCGCAATTAAAAGGAAACTTAGCATCCACACTCTGCAGCTCCAAGTACAATCAGCGCTGATTACTTCATTATTATTAAAGCAGAGAAAACAAAAAGTTCCTTTTGATCATTTTATTTCCGTCCCTCCCCGTTAATCACACATGGTATCATACACAACTCACAGTAAGGTTTCAGTGCATTTCACGACAAAAAGAAAAGAAAAAAAAAGAAATACAAGGGAATATCAACCTGTATGCAGCTCATTCCTCTGAGTTCTTTTTAGCCTTTGTGGAATACAAGCGTGGTTATTTAACCACGTTTGGGTGGTTAAATATACTAATATATCCCTGTGTATGGAAGAAAAATAAAAGCACTTGACAAACACACATACGCACACATTTTCATGATGGAAGGAAGAGGCTATTTTGTTTTTGTTGACTATGGTATATACACTGATTGGAAGACTACATCATAAGAAATAGAGTAAGGCACAACTCTTAGAAAAATTAAGGTAGCTCATAGTAATAAGAATGAAAGCCATAAATCAGTACTATTCTTAATTGCCAGCAATTCTTGGACTTCAATAAAATATTGGTAATATAAAAACAAGGGGTACATTTACCTGACCATGGGTTCCTGATATCAGATTGCATTTGGTTTTGTATGCACCCCCACAGCAAAAAAGCAAGCCTTTTCAGGTACTATAGAAAAATTAAAGGTACAGTCCTTCTATTCAATGGGCCCATACAAATGCTTGACCTTGAACAGAGAACAGAAAGGAAATTACTCTGCCTGGACAGCTCAGAACACTAACTCACTTTTGCTGATGCCCCAAGGAGCAAGGAGAGAGAGGGGCAGAGAGATAAAGGAAGTAGCTTTTTTTTAAAAAAAATGTTGCATAATTCAAGTCTCAATCTTCTTTTATAAGGAGACTAAATAATTTCATGGTATTTACAGCGTGAAACAATTACAAACAGCTCAGGAAGGAAATGAGGCTGGAAAAAAAATCAGCTGGAAATTGGTCTGAATTTTACCCTCTGCCCCATCTTCCTCTTCCACTTTATTTTTTTGCAGGCAGGCAGGAAGGAGGGAAAAAAAACCCTTAACAATTCTAATCTACACTACAATGTTTTAAATACGACGTAGCTTACACGAATCCCCCATTCTTCCACAGCTATGCACGCACTGCCCTCCAAGAAACAACTTTAAAAATTAGTATCAAGTTCTGATCCAGGCATCCCATAACACTGATTTCAAGGTCAGATCTATGAAAAGTTTTCCTCTTCATGATTTTCAGCAAAAGGTAATCCAAAGCAGCAAAAAAAGTGGCTTCTCTTTACAGGAGCACTAAAGTAGTTCAGATATGGGTGCAAACTGAACCCGAGATTTTAAAAACACTGTTCTGGTTTTATTCCGGATGTATATCCATTGGAGCAAAATAGCCTAGCCAATTCTCAATGCCTCTGCATTTAAGTTAGTTGGTTTGTTGTTGTTGTTGTTGTTGTTTTAAAGAAATCTTAGGCAGCTTTTGCAGAGTGTGCTTAAAAAGGCAATGTCCAAATAAAGGTGGTTGGTTTTTAAAACGAGGGAGCAGAAACATAGCCAGAAATGTCCTTTCTCCTACCTTTTGATTTCCTACAACTTTAAAGTGCCCTAAAAGTTTTATTCTTTTTCTGCTTATTTAATTTTGTGCAATTGTATAAAAATCCAAAAGGATTCAGTCAAGATACAGCATTTTGGAAGTCGTACAGATTAGACAAAAAGAGAAGAATTATTATGTAGAAATGCATCTAGTTAGTGTCCACTTCATGATTTTGTCCTGCAGGCATCCTTTTCCAGAGAGGGTTATAATAAACCCAGCCATCTCCCTGCAGAGAGAGAATGGATTGAATACTTGAATGGTTTCCTCATTAACCCTACAGCAATCACACTTTGCCCTAAGCATCAAATAGTCTGTAGCTCTGCATATCAGATCCCAAACTATAACTTGATTATTCCCACTCACTGTAGATGAAAGCCACAGCAGACCAAGTTTGGACATTGTAGGCAACAGTGGATGGTTTAAAACTTAAAGGGAAGACTGCCCTCTGGTGGACATGAATGGAGACAGGAAAAAAAAGTGGTAATGGGAGCCCAGGACAACGTGAACTTATTCTCACAGGAGAAAACTATGGGTTGTATTTGATCTAAAAGAACTAATGAGTTACCTGAAGCTTCAAAGAGCCGCAGGAAATCTGGTCTGGTGTCAGTTTTGAGACATTTTCCTACCTAGCACGTTACACTTGTGCTAATGACTTGAACTTGTGTTATAAGTCAGTATAGGTGCCTTGTTAAATCCCATTCCAGCCATGATGAGCCCTCTTAGCTACTGCCAATCTCCATCAGCAATTCAGGGAATAAATGTGAATGAAAGGAGGCAGATGAAGTCTATCGCAGTCTTGAGATTGGACAGCAGTTTTACAATAAAGAGAAGGCAAGAGTATTTTGTCAATTTCATATTTGACAAGGAATTGTGTCAGTCGATAACTGTGATGTATTTTAAGTAGTTCATGCTGTGTGCACATGGGAAGAAAGGTAAAGTTTTAGCAACTTGGCTTTTAACTTCCTCACATTAATGTATAATTGTATCCTCTCCCCTGAGGTATATAATCAATTTGAATACTTACAGAACCAAGGCTGAAGTTAACAGGCCAGACTGACCAAAACCTTCCTCTGAATTCTTATTGTATTATCGTATTATCCTATCCAACCATTTCACATTGTTTAAGCCTGATCCCCAAATACTGTGTCCGGTTCTAGAAATACTATCAGAAAAATGCAGGGACTGGACCTTAGGAGAATCTAAGAAAAACGGGCTTGATAAACCTTGGTAAAAGTTAAGGGGCAGATAAGGTGATCACACTTCACCACCTGAAGAGTGATCGCTTGGAGGAAAGCCATGATCCCTTCTCTAATGTCTAGAGTGGGATAAGAGTCTTGAATTACAACAAGGCAGATTTCAGTTCAGCAGGAGACAGAAAAGCAAACAAAGAAGCATTTACTAAGCTTCCCTCTGAATATGTGCCAAACTATTTCTCAGCACAAGCCTTAAAGCCCTGCACCGGACAGAGGATTGTGGCTGGAACTGCCCCTCCTTCCTTTCAACTCTTATGATTCTACAAAGAAGCCAAACCAAAGCTACATTTGAAAACTTGTAAAACGAACAGAAGAGGTGTGAATCTCTTCTCTTCTGGGGGCTGGGAAAAATATACTTGGGGCAGGGTGTGTGTGGAGGAACAGGAGCGGAACAAAAGAGAACAGCGCTTGCAACCAATCTCTCTTCTCAGCTTCCTTTGCACATGGCAAACATGTCCAGAGCAGAGGGAGAAAAAGTGTAAGGGGGACCTGAATGTATCTGAAGAAGCCCGCTGGGCACTGGCTAAGGAGTTTCCATCTCATATCTATGGAAGAAGGAACTTATCTTGCATTGTTCTTCTGTTTAGATAACAGACTGTGTGCAATGCCAAGAAATAAAAATAGGCATGAGAAAATGCCCTCCTGGAAAGATACCCTCGTGCTACCCAATGCTGCAAGCATTGAAACTCATACAGGGGAACCAGTAGCTGAGGCCTCCACGATATTTCAAAGCTATACCGCAATGGCCCTATTTGGGTTTTGAAGGTTCACCTTTCTGTTTTTCTGTTTATGTTTCATTACTTACATCCTTAACAAAGTATTTCGTCTGCCATGGGGTGCCTGTCTCCATCCGGAGCCTCTCCTCATTTCGTTGCTGTTCTTCAAGGGCTTTCTTATGTTCTGTGGCCTTTTCAATGTCCCCTTGCCTCAAGGACTCCGTCACGTGTTGCCACAGCTTCCTGAATTTGAAAGGAAGGAAGGGAATTTAAACTGAGGCTGTTTGCCACCTTTACTAAATGCAAGACCACGAGTATAAACAGAATGGAGAAAGACATTATTGAATACTCCAGGAACCTGCCCTTGCTGTCCTTCAGGTGCTAGGATCATAGATTTATTTGAACCAAAAAACAAACCAACAGTTCTCAAGTATTGGATGATTAATAGGCTGAAAATAAGTGCTTCTTTCCAACAGCTGCTCAGCTCTGCTTTGCCCCTCAATTGGGTCCTGGAATACCCTCTCTTGCTAAAGAAACCTTTCTAATCTCTTGGTTAAAACTATGGGTATTCTTTTTCCTTCCCACTTTTACCTTTAAATTTTCCTCAGCCCTTTCCCATTCTCGTTCCACAATTCACTTATTATCATCCCATGGGGCGAAAAACAGGTATTGTCACCTTCTTCATCGAAACACTGTGTTCTCTAAAAATAGAGCCTTTAAACCAGAATGAATACTTGTTTCATCCTTTGTTTTTTTTGTTAATCACTCCCCTGATCTTACAAATATCCCCCCTCAGACCTATCTCAGCTCAAACAATCATTGTAAGGCAAAGGATTAGAACAGCGTTTCTCAACCTTGGCAACTTTAAGGCATGCCGGCTGGGGAATTCTAGGAGTTGAAGTCCACCGCATGTCTTAAGGTTGCCAAGGTTGAGAAACACTGGATTAGAAGGTCATCTTTGAAAGTTCTGCCCAACTAACCCCTGAAATCTCACACTAGCACTAAACAAACAGCCCATGTGTAATTTCTTCCAGCATTCTCCTGCAATGTCCAAGATACTATGTCCCTCCCCACCCAAAGTAAGGAATTTAGCACTGTATTTCAAGATCACCACAAACCCCACGTTCCAAAAACAACTGTTGTCACTGAGGAGACACATGTCATATCTGTATCTGTGGTTAGTTTTCCAATTAAGAGAAGGGATGATTCCTCTCTGATTTATGTAAAGGGGGATTGAAAGACACAAGGAAATGCCCAACAATTGGTTATATTTCAATGTGCACTAGATTGAAACTATCACCCACTTAAGAGTTAAGGCCTCCCTGCATTTCCTATGTGGATATGTCTCTCTTAAAATAAAAGATTGGAAAACTCAATATTTAATAATTGGACACATTTGATAAAAATAAGTAAACCACTGCCATTATATATCAAGTTAGATACAACTGAAAACAGATGGTGGCACTGAATGGACAAGTTGCACTGAGGAACAATCCCAGGAAAGGGGTAGACAGCTCTTCCTTGGTGAAGGGCTGCATCTTGCTCCCCCAACCAATTAGACACTGGAAGGTCCATCATCAGAAAAACAGTAATATCCCAGCAAGGGTCAGAGCCAATTTTCCAGTCCATTCAGTAGGCGCAATTCAGGTTTTTAAATTCATGAATGGGAGCAAAAAGCCTCTAGACAATGAACTACTTGCGGTTTTATTCTTTAAAAGCAGCTAAGGCCGGTCCCTCCTCTCAGATCCAATAGCCTAAAATTAAATGTATTCTGAGGGCCACATGCTGCTTGCAGGCCATAATTTGCCTATTGTAATAGACATACAAAACACATGCACAAATGCTGGCAGGTCAAATAATGATCTTCAGTTGAAAATGAGCGGAATCGTATAGCCTGAGCTACATACTGTAGGCATCTGAAGTTATATTCCATTAAGAGATCATTTTGAAAACAGTTTCTCTCACCTGGATTCGAATGGCCCTTGCTTTTCTATGGGCCGCACCCTTTTCCGTGTCACAGACAACTTTGACAAATCCATACATTTAGTTTCTCCGTTACTGTAAGTGAACTCAAGGATACTATTCCATTCACCTTGTACTTTACAAACCACTGTGTTAGTAGCATTCTGCTTCACCTCACCCGTGACCCTGAAAGCAGCAGAAAAAAAGATGTGATAAAAGATAACCTGGAGATGACAATGATATATTGCTCAAATTTATAAACAAGAAGTAATGCAGAACTTGGCAGAGTTATAAATGGCCACTGCCTGTAACCTTATTTATATCCCTATTAAAAAACAACAACTTGCATTTCGAATGCTAATGAAAACTGTTCATTTTTTGCATTCTCTTCACTAATCTTTATGTAAAATAAATTTTATATTTTAAAATAAATAAAATTGTTTTTAGTATTAATAATCACCCAATACAGGATAATAAATATACTGTTAAAAGCAGATGGTATATTGTAATGTTAAAAGTATAATGAATAAAATAACAATGGCTCTTTGCCCAGTTTAATATACCACCAAAACAGTATTTTTGCTTGCATTGTAGTGTGTAGCTAAGATTCCTCTTAAAAAGAGATATTATACTCAGTATACATTCTAATAGGCAGTAAAATTTGGAATGGATTAAAAAAACTGCAAGTTTTTCTGATACACTGATCAGGGAAATCTATCTTGCTTTTCTACCTACAGTATAAATCAATTAAATTCATTTTATATAATGTTATACAGAACTTATACTATTCAAATAATACAATTAATTAGTATAAGCAAGTAGAAATGAAACTACCACAGCCAGAAAATAAATCACAAAACGTTATTTAAGCAAAGAAGCAATTCATCTTGCAGAATTTTGACCATTAGCAATATATTCCCTAATGAAATGTACAATGAATGTATAATGCCTGAGAAAAATACTACTCCTTATTACAGCAGTATTTAAAGAATACCTTTTCTCCACCTCTGATGGATATCTAAGGACAAACAAAATAGCTAAGAAAAAAAATAAACCAAAGATGGAAAATGGGAGCTACACATACACATACTTCCAAATGCTGCTGTGCAACAATGCTATAATATTTTGATTTCCTGCAAAGGGTCCAATTTCAATAAACTTGTTCTGGGTATGGACCATCCCATTGTCCTCTAGAACAGGGTTGGTCAAATTCAATTTCATTGAAGGCTGCATCAGGGTTGTTTGACCTGGGAGGGGCTCTATGTTACTCACTGAGGCTCCGTTTTCAACCATGACAGCTCTCCTGGGCTCCATTTTGAGCCACAATGCAGCCCACTGCTAGCAAAAACAGGCATTTTCACAGACAGAAGGTTTCAGAAGGTCATTGTGGCCCAAAATGGAGCCTAGGACACTCCCAAGCTCCCTTTTCACTGGCAGAGACACTGCAGGCCGCTCCTTTGCTGTTTCCAGGGTGGGCCCCCAGGCCAGATCTAAGCACCCTGTGAGCCAGATCCTGTCCCTAGGCCTTGAGTTTGACACCCCTGTTCTAGAATGTTCTGTTTTTCTTTCAAACTATGATCCTTTCACTGTAGAATGACTTAGGACCAAACTACATATAGAACACCATACACCAATCCCCCCCTTTTTTTAAATAAAAGTTTTATTTAAGTTTTCACAAAACATATAAATACAAATAAAGTTTTTTTGAGAACAGCATGACCCTGGGTTATCACTACTCCATACAGACATAAACTCAATACATATTTATCTTATACATTCTAATCCATATCTTATAACTATTTTTGCAATTTTTTCAATAGCGTTTCCCTTTCTTTACTTCCTACAGCCTTATTTTAAATTATCTCATTCCTTTCTTAATTCAATTACATATCTTTTTTTAATTTTTAAAATCTTTCTAATCAATGTTTTTATACTTTCATCTGTCCTGTTTACAATTTCATATTATCTTTTCTCACAAAACAAATTTTCCCCTATAATTACTAGACTGGAGTGTAACAACTTTGTATCTTCTTTCAAATCTTGTCTAAAAATTTAAGTTACACCTTTATAGCTATAACATTCATTTTTTAACCTCTATTTTATAACACATACTTATTTTCAATCAAATTCTGCTTGGTACATTTCCTTAAAAATACACACTAAAGTATATATGTATATATATCTGTATGGTATTCAGCTCTGTTCGGGTATTTTCCCACATCATTATAGTTGTGCTTTTAAAGTTGTAGCGACATTTTGGCAGAATCTCATCTGCCATCATCAGGCTTGTGTACTGTGTTCGTCATCATCACAAGCCTGATGATTGCAGGTGAGATTCTGCCGAAACGTCGCTACAACTTCAAAAGCACAACTATAATGACTTGGGAAAATACCCGAACAGAGCTGAATACCATACATATAAATACCCGTGAAAATTTAAGAAAACATATATATCTGTGTATATATGTATAACAATAGTAAATGGAATAATTATTCTATTCAAGTACAGCTCTGCCATTAGTATTAGTAACAATTGTTTACATTTCTATTTCTTTTAACAAACATTACCTAGTAATAGCAGTTGTCTTTCACTTTAATCATCTATATTTCATATTTTACTTAATACTGTCTTTCAATAAAAAACAATAGTTATTAACAGTAGTCAATAAAATTATTATTCTTATTCAAATTCATCTTGTCAACTGATAAAAATCTTCCATGTTTCTTTTCAGTTTTTTTAACTTTCTTTTTAAATCATTCAGCCTTATTCTCTTTACAAATATTCCATTACACATCAATACAAATCTTTTCTACCACTTTAATCATCTAAACATATTTTCTAACCCTTTTCTATTTCTAATATAACAATGCTATCCCATGCACCCTTGTAGAATCCTCTCCTTAAGTTAAATTTTAACCATTGTCTCTGTGTCTTTTAAATAGGTTTATATCTTTAATTCTTGTATGCTTTTCCTGTACCTTTATATCTTGTTTCTGTCCTTTGTGGCTTCTTTTCCTTCCCCTCTTCCCTCTCTTCTTCTCCCTCCCCTTTTTATTTCCCTATCTGATTCTCCCTTCTGTGATCCTCCGTTCTGCTTCTTCCTGATATTATGATTGCTTTTCAAACTACTTTTTTTGGTTGTTGCTTAAGTTTTTAACTCCCTTTCCCCCCTTTCCCTTTTTTATCCCGCTTAAAGTTGCTTAGTCATTAAAGATGGCTTCTTCTTTATCCCACCCTTCTTGTTCTGCCAGCATTTCTTGTTGTTTTTCATAGTTCAAAATCTCCATTTTTAAAAATTGAAATATGAAGCCAAAAGATCCTCTTCCCTCTTGTGCTTCTTTTTGTTCTTTAAGTTTCATTTTTAATTCTTTAAGGAGTGATGCCATTCTAAAAATTTTTAGACAACCCCCAATTGATTTTATTTTGTTTCATTAGGATCCACCATCCAAAATTCCAGGAATCATCCAATAATCCAAAACTGTTTCTTTCTTCTTTTCTCACTTTCTCTGTCCAGGGGCTTTGTTATTTTGTAACAAAGTTTCAGCTACAATGTATCTTTTGCAAGCCTTGTTAAAATTCCACTATCGATTTTTTTAAGTTCCAGGTGGTCTCCTCCATTTTCCAGATTCCACCCTCTTTTTTCCTTTTTCCCTCCTCTGCTTTCTTTCTTTTTTAAAGAAAATTTTTAAATTATCCAAGAATCTTTATCCCTTTGAAACATTATTTTCAGCTAAAAATAGCCTATTAATGTCAGAGTGGATTAGTATCAATTTCTTATTCGAATCTCTTCTTCTTAACGTTCCAAGTCAATTAAAACTGTCAATATGAGAGGGGAAAAAAGCCAATTCCATTTCCTTTCTCTTTCGCCGCTTAAGATCTTTTTTTAGGAATAGTATTAGTCTTTAAAATTCTGGTTCCAGGTACCTTAAATAGATGTTCTCCATTCAACCGGGTCAGTCAAACTTTCTCCTTTAAACTTCCTCCTGTACAATCTTGTCCAGTCAGGTTCTTCTTTGAGGTGGCCATTTCTGACCACCGCTGCAACTGCCTTTGGGAAAGGGAGTAATGGCCAGCTGAAGAAGAGAGATGCGGCTCTCCTCAACCCCGCTCCCCCCTTCACCACCTCTATGGGGTGGCTTCAGCCCCAAATCTAGGCGGCTCGGGGCGCTCCAGTGGTGAGCATGGATCAAAATCGCGCATGATCGCAGATTTCGGTCCGTCGCTGAAGAAGCCCGAAATGGAAGTCACACCAATCCCCTTCTGAAAGACAGATTTCTATAGAATCACAGTCGCTGGAACATTTTCTCGATTTTGAATGAAGATATCAAGCAGTTGATTTTGTTTTTTTGTTTAATCTAATTCTATACTGCTAAGTAATAGACTATGTGTATTACATTTCACTACTTCAGGGGCTGGGAGAAATATTCCGAAATGAAGACACCACTGCCAAGAAGAGCTTCCTCTGACTGGAATACTGGCATGTAGAGAAGGCTCTGATGAGTGCAGCAATTGTCAAACCTGTCACAATAACCCTTGGAAAACCTTGATTCGGGCTTGGTAAACCGTCGGCTGCTAGAAAATCAGGTTTTGCAGAAAACTGCACAATGTAACCTGGGATACCTGTAGTATTTTCAGACTAGGACTGGGAAGACCATTTCCAAATGTTCCTAAAACCATCTAACTTCGAGGGCTGGTGATTTTCTTTTTCTTTCTCTCCCTCCCTCACATACCCCCATCCCCTCCAAGGCAGCCACATTCCTAGCCTGCCTTTGAGCTCCATTCTCAGGCTTCATGCAAGGAAAGCAGCACAAGCAGCAGAAGTCTTTCTTTCTCTCCCCCCAAACTTCGCCAGAAACGAGTCTTTGCCGGCGTAGCCTCTTGGAGCAGAATTCCTTGCAGGGTCCCAAAGTCTCATTTCTGGCGGAGTTTGGGGGAGAGAAAGGCTTTTGCTGCTTTCCTTCCATGCAGCCAAAAACAGAAGAAAGAAGCAGAAAGAAGCAGCCCAGTGGCCAGGCAAGTTCCCCCCTCTGCCCTTTCCCCCCCTCCCCTCACTACCTTTTATTGTTCCTAATGCAAGCGACACAAGCCTTGTGTTCCCGTGTGCCATGTGGGCAGCGCAGCCTTATGTTCCCCCACAGCCTGGATTAAATGCTTGAGGGGGGTGCTCTGGGGGTGACATTTCTCTGCGGACCACCAAAATTTTCTTGTGGGCTGTGGCCCACCGCTTGGCGACCACTGCTCCAGAATAGATGATACATTAAGGTTCTTCAAATAAAGTTGAAGAAACTATTATTCCTCTTTTTAAAAAAGCTGGGGGAAAAGTAAGAAAATACCTATCTAGACATACTCTTTGGCAATTATGGCCTTAGAGTCAAGCTAAGCAAAGGCATTTATTGGATGTTTTTGCTTGGAACTTAAATCTGACAAAATTTATATAATTTTGTTAAGCCATTGAAGGTTACTTTGCAATTAAATTTAAAAGCATTTTACAAAAATGATTTGACTTCTTTCGATTCATTTTCCAAGTTTTCAACATTAACAAAAAGATGAGTTGAGACATAATTACTTTGATGTCTAGTATCTTGTTACAAGAGTATTTCAGAAACACACACACAATCAATTTACAATAAATATTGCACAGCAGTAAAAAAAAATTTTTTTTTTAAAGTCCTGCCAGCAGGAATACTTGCCGGTGAAGTTTGCCACCATAGAAAGGCTTGGTATGAAATGTAATACTTGCAGAATATCCAGTTTTTGCACAATTAATACTGACTTTCCCTCCCAGTTCTACCCAGGGGACTGTCAAAATTGACCGAGCATATGCACAAGGCAAGGAGAATGTGTAATCCTCTCCAAGTTCCAGAAGACTTAAAGTACCTGTGAGGGAGGAAAGAATAAATATGAAAACCACATTAACTAAAAGTAACTTACGTCATCTGTGCTTAAGTCACAGGATGTAGTAGAGATTTCTACTGGGCCTCTATGCAGATCCCGAATTTTGGTATCATTCTCATTCTGTATTGCCAGTGAGTTTTGCAATGCAATGTTATTTAAGGGACAGTAAAAATTAATCTCATCTTTGTACCACTAGATAAACTCAACTTGAGGGAACATATTCATAGTAAAGAGAGAAAAAGCAGGATTTTGGAAGTTTATCCAACAGGGATAAATTAATCAATTCATTTATATACTTTTTCTTCCATGCAAAAAAATTAAATCAGTTTTTAATTGGGTTTTTCAAACTGAATTCCACCAAACTTTTAGAATTCTGTGAGAACTTGAATAGATTCCATGGGATTAAGAAAAAATATATATGAAAAAGCTTAATCCCCTGTGGGGTGGGTTCCCCTCGCCCCTTTAATCACTAAAATGCCGAAGAAAAAATGGAACTTGTCACTCGCCATTCTGAAGCCACACCCCCTCTAGACCCGAGGTTTGGGGAACTTTTTTTTTTAACAGTTTCCAAATCTGGGAAAAGTTTGAAAGCACCACAGTAAGGCCACCTCAACCTGGTGCCATGAAGAAGAGTTGAACAGCAAACCCCACAGTCTTCTCAGCCAGGAGTGGGCAATTAATTTTCCCAAGAGACCGCATGGGAAACTGGGACTCTTGTGGAGGGCCAAACCAACAGGGCTGCTGCGGCCACTGCTGCGGCACAGACAGAGACAGCCAAAAGATTGGATGTGGCCCACAGGCCATAATAGATCAGATGTGGCTCACGGGCCATCTGCTCTTAGCCACTGTGGCAAATGGTTCTTCTGGGCTAGCATTATTAGCGCTGTAGTCCAGTACATCTGAGGAACATCTTGCTTTTTGTGTGGTGATTTCTATTATTTCCACTCCCCTAAATTTATGCGGTTCTGAGGTGATAATAAAGGCAGGATATATACGAACACAATACACCACATTAACTAAATGCCTGATGATGGCAGATGAGATTCTGCCAAAACGTTGCTACAACTTTAAAAGCACAACCTTAGTGACGTGGGAAAACACCTGAACAAAGCTGAATACCACACATGTAAGTACCCGCAAATACTTAATACACACACACACACACACACACACACACACACACATATATAATTAAAACAAAACAAAAAACCCCAAACTCATAAATATTGCCATATAGATTCATATTACAAACATGAATTATGGAGCAAAACCGGCTTTTTTTACTGCTTGTCCTGGGCTGGATATGTATCAACCATCAAAGCCAATTATTTATAGATAATATTACAGATTCACCAAAGGGGTTTATGGACCTAAGATGTGGCATAAATGGAAATGCACAAGCAGAAGAAAAACTAAAAAAAAAACCTGGATAAAACACACAACCTATCGTCTGATTAGGGGGGAAATTCACATATGGAAATTAGGAAACCTGTGGAGAATGAAGCAACATTAATGATTTTTTCAATCATTAAATTTAAAAGTCATCTTGCTTCTAAAACAAAAACATATATACCAGCTCTATTACGCTTGTTATAACTCTCAAAACATTTTTCCTAACTCCTTTGTGATTTAGAGAAGCCTTCATTACAATTAATTAGCAGAGCAATTGTCTTTGTCTGCACTTACAAGGCACTTCATATTTCATTTTTTAAAAAATCTGGTTTCTCCCAGACAATAACAAAATGCATTGTATGGCATGATCTGATATTTTGAGACGCAACTCAATCCACTTTCTCTCCTTTTTTGATAGAATAAATGATTAAATTAACTATAGGAATGAGGTAGATATTGTGGCCCAATTTCAGCAAATCATTCAGTAGAGCCTCCCTTGAGATCATAGTGGAAAATATGCCAAAATACAGACTGAATGATACTGGCATTAATTGGATTCAGAACAATCATACCCACACAAAAATATATAAAGGGCATCATGTCAAGATGTAATGATGATAAGCAGTTTCCGTTTAGCAGAATGAAAGAAGCCACAAATGAGACCTGTGCCTCTGTTGTTATGTGAAACGATCACTAAGCAAAAATGCCACTGTGCTTACAATCTTGCTTCAGTTTTTCTTTGGTTTATGGACCTGCGAAGGTCATAAATGTGAGGATTGTACAGTTACTTTTTCATTACTGTTGTAGCCGTAGAATTTGTCACTAAAAGAGGAATTTTATAGAGAATTCTATTCTAGGCCCTCATATTTATAAACTACTTGCAGGAGAAATTAATAAATAGGAAAAAATTCCTGTGAGATAAAAATGAGGAGAGATAGCAAAGAGGATAGTATCAAGATGCAGAAGGGCTTTGATTAACCAGAACAATAAGGTGAATTTCAGTACAGATAAATGAAAAGTCTTTCATATGGCAAGGAAAAATGAAAGGTGTGAGTTCAGAAAGTGGTGGATTACAAGCAAACAATAGCGTGGCACAGCTGCAAAAGAAGCAAATTCAGTCCTAGACTGCATCAACAGAAGGATTTAATCAAGAGAGGACATCATTTCTCTATTCTACATTGGTAAGAGCACAATGTTTAATTCTTGGTGCCACATCTTAGGAACTCATATTACCAAATCAGGGTAGGTCCAGAGAACTGGAACCAAGATGACAAAGGGCCTGGAAGGGAAAACTTAAAGAGATTGAGGTGTTGTATGTGTTTGTTCTGGAGAAGGGAAGACTGTGGGGAGACATAATAGTTGTACTCAAGTATACGAAGCGCTGTCACATAAAAGACATTATAGATTTGTTCAGGGGCCTTTCAGGAATAATGAGCATAAATTACAGAGCAACAGATTAGAGGTAGTCATGAGGAAGAACATCCTAGGAATAGGAGTTATTAAACAACAGACTGCCTTAGAGGTGGCGATCTTTCTTTCACTCTAAGTATTTAACTAGTAGCTGCATGGCCATTGGTTAGGAATGCTGTAGTGTTATTCCCATACTAGGCCGAGACCACACTAGATTATCTCGTAGGTCTCTTTCCTACTTTAATTCCCATATAGGTACTCCTTGACATATTAACCCATTTTTACTGATTGAAATTACAATAGCACTTTTCACACTTAATGACCATTGCAGCATACCCATGGATCAATATTTGGACGCTTGGCAACTAGCACGTATTCATGGCAGTTGCACTGTCCCGGGGTCATGTGTTCCCCATCTGTAACCTTCCCAACTGGCTTCCAACTAGCAAAGTCAATGGGGGAAGCCAGATTCACTTAATGACCACATGATTCACTTAACAACTGTGGCAAAAAGGTTGTAAAATGAAACAAAACTCACTTAACGAGTGCCCAGCTTAGCCACAGAAGTTTTGGGCTCAGTTTTGGTCGTAAGTCAAGGACTACCAATAATTACCAGCCCGTTATCCAATACTTTAGGACAGGGGTGTCTAACTAGGGGCCCCGCAGGCTGGATGTGTCACACGCAGGCCGCACATACCCCAGATCCACGAATGGGGAAAACGTCGCAAAAATCACATGACGGCAACGTGACGCTGCGAGTTTGACACCCGTGCTTTAGGAAGTCATTAGACTGGAGCAATCTGTGTCAAAAGATTAGCAATACATCGCAGCTCAACGAATAATAACATTTTTTTAAAAAATGCAGCAGTCCAGAGCTGTAGCTTGCAAGTGTCCGAAGACCGTAACAAGCACTGCAACATTTCCCACTTACCTTCACCAACCATGGTTACTCCTATTGACATGCCTAGGAATTTGCTTTTTGTCCAAACATGGGCGTTAACGCACATCTTTCTCTCCACGCATTCAGCATAGAACCCTGAGACTGGAGGATGATGAGACACTTGTTCTGCGACAAATCGGACGGTGTAAGAGTCTGACTCCTCTTGAGCCTGGCTCTCTTCTGAAACAGGCACTTGCTCAGAGGCAGAATGAGAGGAAGGGTTACTGTTAGTGCCATTCAGTACATCGCTCTTCCCCATCTTCCACGAACAGTGAAATGTTTCCCCGATGATTGGATTGTATGGTTTTTTGGCAATTGCCCCTTTGCGTCCTTCATGAAAGGAAGTGAGATAATACTCAACAAAACGGATCATCCTCTCCTCGGGACTTGTGCCATTGGAAATGGAAATGAACAGATCTGGATGGGACATGAAATCGGCATACATTTCCAACAAAGAGCGCTTCTCTAAAATAAAAGTGGGAAGAACCACCTACAATAAAAGAAAACGACATTACAGAAAATGCAGAATGACTTTCTGATTTTCTTTTCCTTTTTTAGAGCGCTAACAAAGTGGGCGGGGGGGGGAGGCACAACGGTATACATGACAATTGTACATTTGTGGCTTTTAGCGTTTGATATTTTCTCATACTCCATGCTTTTTATATTTCCACAAGACATTTTGGAATTAAAAGAGGTGGAAGGGAGGAAGGAGAAGGGGAACAGGGAGTTGGGGGGGAGGAGAGTTGACTCCTTCTGAGGTTGGTAAAACAAGGACCCAGATTGTTGGAAGCAATATGCGGACTCTGTAAACAGTGTAGAGAAGACTGTAAAGCACTGTGAACCGGTATGTAAGGCTAACTGCTATTGCTGAGAGAAAAAGAAAGGGGGAGGGGGAGAGGAAGAAGGAGGGGGAGAGGTAGAGGAGGAGGAGGAGGAGGGGGAAGAGGAAGAGGAAGAGGAAGAGGAAGAAGAAGAAGAAGAAGAAGAAGAAGAAGAAGAAGAAGAAGAAGAAGAAGAAGAAGAAGAAGAAGAAGAAGAAGAAGAAGAAGAAGAAGAAGAAGAAAGTTTAAACTATCACTGTTCGCTATATCTTTCTATACATTCTATTCTTGTAAGCAATCGTTGCTTTGGCCTGGCTTGTTCAAGTTTTACATATTTCATTTGTAATCCAAATTCATTTAGGACCCATTTAGTCTTGTCCCTACACCTTTGTGTTATGTCACACATGCTTCATAAGCAACCCATTCCTGTTGCATTCAACTTATTTTGTAAATTTCTTTTGGTACGCCTAATTCATGTGCAGGCCATAGCACATTCTTAGCTATTTTTGGTTCTTTTCACAATGGAACACATACCACCCACTACTTTTCAACCAGCTTTTTCACATCTTAAAATTGATTTAGCTATCTTTCCCTTTTTAAGAAATATTCTACCAAGGCACACAAAGTAACTGCTTGCTTCAGGTTTTTTTTTTTCATTAAATACATATAATTTCCAATTGTTCACTCCATTTTCCCCATCAAACACAACTACTTGATACATTCACTTATAAACCCATAATTTTCACTCCGTTATCCAATTTTACATTCACTGAAGGTCAACTGGATTCCTCTAACAAAAACATGGTATCACTTATATACACAGGCATCCAAATAACTTCTAGCATTTGCACGTGCATTCCCTGTATATATCTCTATAGCCAAGGGGACATCACAAATCCTTGTCTCATTCCGTGTTCTACACTGAAACTGTTCATTAAGTTTGCAATTTAGTCTCACACCTGCTTTATTTTCATCATCACATACTGCTTTTATTGCATTCAGCAACCAACCTTAAATTTCACAATCACACCAAACCTTCCGTAATTAATTCCTCTTAGCATATGTTTTCTCTAAATTGACAAACATACAATAAACTTGCTTTCCACATTCATATGTTTGACAAGGACTTGTTAAAAATCAAACCTGATATTTTCTGCCTGGCATAAAGCCACAGTGAACTTATTTTACTTAGTGACAATCAAAATTCTGCCCAATGGCTTTGCAGGAAGACTTAACAAACTAATTGCTCTGTATTTCAGTTTCATCCCAAATAATTTCATCCTTAATTCCATTCCATTAGCTTTGCTGGGAGATCCGTTTTTCAGTCCTCTTCTACACATTTGCAAAACTATTTTTAATTCCCATCAATATTTTTCATTTCTATCCACTTTTAATCTTCATCAAGCCTTGCTTGCTCTAATCCAATTCTCAAGAACTATTTTTGTTTTATGCACATTGCACAGCAAATCTCACACGCTCCCACTTTCAGCCTTCATTTTCTCATGTGTATTTTTCTCCATCAACAGTATCTTTCAGCTTCTTGCTCCATCAAACATTATTTTTGTTACCTCCCATTAACATAACTTCACACATTCCTGTGAGGTGCTGAAACAAAATTCTTTTCATTCTGTTCCAAGCAGCTTTCACGCTTTCCCCCCTTATTTCCTTATTCTTGAGACAATAATCTACCTTTTTAAAATATAGCTAGTACTTTCTCTTCCTACAGTTAATTTACTTTCACTCTTTTTTCTTTCACTTTTTCCTTTTTCTCCTATATCAATTTTTCCCCCCCAAGAGAACCTTTTTCTGAAGAGGAAAACAAAATGACATCCCACATATTAAAGAGTGGATTTAGAAAATGTGTTTTTTGGATTGTTGACTTCTACTATCAGGGATGGGATTCAAATTTCTTAACAATCCGTTCTATGGGTGTGGCCTAATTTGTGGGTGTGGCTTGGTGGTCATGTGACTGGCTGGGCATGGCTTGTATGTAAATATTATATTTATATTGCATTTTTTATTAAAAAAGAGCACTTTTACCCAAAATCAGGCAAAGCAGGCAGGCAGAATGATTTGCTCACAGAATCACAGATTCATTCAGAGATCTATCTTTCTGCAATAGGCTACCTGAGTTTCACATAAAATTTGCTTGGAAGCAAACTCATAAAATTTGCTTGCAAGCAAACTCACAAAATTAACTCACAACATACCATGTACGTAAATATTGAATATTTTTATAAAAAAGAGCAACTTTTACCCAAAATCAGGCAGAGCAGGCAGGCAGATTGAGTTGCTCACAGAATCATAGATTCACTTTGAGATCTGTGTTTCTGCCATCTCCTACCAGAGTCTGCACTGAATAATAGAAGCTTCAGGCTCAGCTCTGCTTTTAGATTAGTTAGAAAGCAAGAAATCCAACGATTTCCTGCTTTCTAGCTAATCTAAATCTCCCAGCACAGCAAATCAGCTGATGGTCAGGGCAGGGGGAAGGAAAAATAGCAACTTAGCAGGCAAGTTTGATGGCGTGCATGCCAGATAAGGAGTGGGCGGGGTGGGGTGGGGCGGGGCCAGCCAGTGGCGTGATTTTCCAGTTCTCCGGCAGGTAGAATCCCACCCCTGGTGAGAGTGCATTTTGCGCGCGCATGTAGACCATTTCCTAAAAACCTCAGCTATGCCACCTGGACAGCTGACAAGCGCTGCACAAGGATGCGGAGCGGTTGAAAATCCTCTTCTTTCCTGCTTTTTCAATCTCAGATGTGCCGCGCAAAGCAGCCAAGGTTGAAAAAACAGGAAATAAAGGACAGCCAAGAGCCCGGATGGCCAGGTAGATCAAACAGAGCAGCAGACACTGAACTGGTTCGGTGTCTGCTGCTCTTCAGAGCTACCAATTCTATAGAACCGGGCCAAACCGGTAACATCCCACCCCTGCCTAAGATGTCTTTAGGCTGTAAAACTAATAAGATCTGTTTTGATTTATAGCATGTTAAAGAAAGAAACGAAGTATATGTGAACTTATATCTATATATGAATCTCTTTAAGTTTCATTTTATTTCTCTTGTTGATCATGCTGTATTTTTATTAACAAGCAAAAAATAGAAAAATACCAGTTTTTCTGATTTACATTCTCAGAATCCTTCATTAAGAAGCAAGTCGATCATGCTTTTTCATTCACTACTTTTCCATGGATACATAAGAATAGATTTACAATTAAGTACACAGGCAAAACATTATGCAACAATCACAACCCATGGACTCCAACTATCATATGCACCCACACAGTCCAGTTGACACCAATTCTTATTTTCGGATGTACATCCTAGCCCCTTTGTTCACAGTTAGTCTTATATCTTGACCTCCTGTATCTATTCATCAACTTTACTCCACAACACCAGGCCATTTTCATTCTAATATATTACAGTTTTCTTTCAGTATCATGGACACACAGCATATCTTTCTTTCTTTTTTCCCCCTTTCATTCCTGAACTCATAGTCTTTGCCATTTACTGCACTAACTTTCTAAGTCACATTTTTTCATATGTCCCGTAATCACCACATAAGTCCATGCATTAATCGATTGATGTTTTCTTTCTTTCTTTCTTTTTTTGAAAAATAGAGAAGGTTATCAGCTTGAGTAATATCCATCTAACTCCCAACATTCTTTGCTAATAGTTTTGACACCTTTTGATCAGTATTTCACAAGAGCAACCAAAGCCCAATTTTACCCCAATCAGACTCATAGTATTCTAAGGCACTTGGTGCCTGTAAGGCTATCTTGCAAGTCAACAAACTGTTGCTGCATCTCACCAATTAGGAAGTACCTGTAATGTACTGACATATAAAAAGATACACGCAATATGAAACAGTGTGAATTATACAGTTACACTATTAACATGTCTTAAACTCACAAACTTAAGCTTTGAAAGTAGAGCAGGTAGCTCATTTCAGATCCTTTCATGGGCAAATCCTAAACAGGATAACGATTTTAATATGATGGCTGAATCCCAAGTCAGTTCTCTGAATTAACTCTAACATGGCATGGCTAAGATGAACTCCAGTTTATAGGAGCGCATTTTTCTGCTTTTAATACAGATCAATATTTAGTATCAATATTTAGTAACTTACTCTTGTTAAGTCCATGCCAAGTTTGAGTTGAGAAAGAAGGTGCAAGATTACACTACGCTGTTCTTCCACAGCTCCAAGGTCATCCTCTTTATTCTCACATGTGTCTTCCAACTCATCTTCTGGATTTATTTCCTCTGGTTCCTGAGATAAATTTAAAAAAAATGTAAGATATTTAAAATACTTTAATATTTCAAACTTTTTTTGTTGCCCTAACTCAGTAGAGGCAACTTCTTAAATCCCACAAACGATGTTTCTCTTCTTAAACAATGAATAATATCAAGCTCTATATGTATACATTCTCCTTCTTTTATTCTACCTACAGATGAAGCTATAGACCAGTGGCCCCCAACCTTTTTTGTGCCATGGCCTGGTACCGGCATCACAAAATGACCCGCGGCCCGGTACCGGCATCAGCACGCATGACAAAGCAAGGCAAGCCGAGCGACCGGCCAGCTAGCCGTCCCCCGCTTCTCCCCACCACCTTCAACTCCTCCTTTGTACCTTTGTTGATGGGTTTTGCTTTGGGACGGCTTCAGGACGGTTGCTCGGCTCGCCTTGCCTTGGGTGCTGAAAGAATCCTCGCGCCTTAGTTTCGTTCGAAGCCCCCCCCCTTCGATGAAACTAAGGCGCGAGGATTCCTTCAGGACCCAAATGCCGCTTTCCAACTGGAAAAACTCACCCGAAAGCACTTTCTTGTCAAACAAGATGGCGGCGCCCAGCAAACCAGTGGCCCAGTAGGAAATGTTCCACAGACCGGTACTGGTTCGCGGCCTGGTGGTTGGGGACCCCTGCTATAGACTATAAGGTCCTATAACAGTTTGGGTTTTTTTTTAAGTACTGGCAATGCAATCAGCTCACATATTAAATTATGTTACAATATGGAATTTGCATCAAATAATATTTGCAGCAAATAGAAATTAAATCGCTTCTGCACATAAACCCATAGAAGAAAACTGCCTATTTTTATCTAGATGTCATGCCTTCCAGAGAGAGCTGTTGCTGTAGGTGAAGTATGACTTTCCATTTCTTTTCCCTGCTCTTCCCTTACACTCTCTCCCAACAAGCACACACAGATCTAGATTCTACCACTTTACCACTCTACAGGGTTATCAGAATTTTTTCCACAATTCAAGCTCATTATTTATTCCCTTTGATTTATAACATGTGGCTTGGTTTCACTTCTGCATGTCATTTGTCACCAGACAAATGTGATGTTCCCTAAGGCCCTAGTCCAGTCCATGTGCAGAGGTCATTGGATACTTTTATTGCTGCAACAGCTATCTTTCTCAGCCACCTGAAGCCAAGAGCTGGCAATTATTAGTCTGGCTAAAGAAAACTCCCACAATCACAAGACTACGTCTGATTTACTTTGGCCATGTCATGCGTGCCAATTCATCAGAGTAGTCAACGATGCTAGGAATGTGTAGTAGAACAAGAAGAAGGGGCAATCAAAGAACATGCTGGCTTGATAACATCAAAGCTGATACAAAGGTGAACATCCAACAACTGAAAGAAGCTGTGCTTGACAGGGTAGCACAGAAATCACTTGCCTCTAAAATCGCTAAGAGTCAGACACAACTGAATCATTAAAACAACACAATAGCACCCCCATAGCTTTTGCCCTCATAAACCAAGTGCAGAGAAGAATATATAGTCACTTGTTGCCTTTCTATGATGGATAGTAATCCCAACCACCCCATCTTTGCCAAAAGAAGAAAGCAGGAGTGGAGCAACTAAGTAGGCTGAAAGACATCTCTGTTCCTTAGTTATTTCTGTACTCTAGCAACCATCTTACGTGGGATAAAAAGGAGAAATAATAGCTACAGGAGTAGTCTAAAAAGAAAAAAAGCTACAAAGAACTAACAGCAGCTACGAAACTAATACAATACATTCTCTACTTTCATCCTCCCACAATAATTTATCTAACTTTTATTATTTACTTATTATAGTATATACTTTTACTCCCCCTTCTCTTTGAAATGTGTACTATACACTATATTATGATCTGAAGCTGCATTCTCAGCTCTGTTATGTTCATAAGTTAGGAATGTTTGGGTGTGGAGAATTCTCCTTCACTGAAGGAGAAAAGTTGGACATCAAGTCTTTTCCAGTGCAACTCTTCTAGGTGGTTGCAAATGCTATGAGCAAGAAAGGGCCATTTCCTGGATTATATTATATCACAGCAGAAACAAGCAAAAAAGAGAAAAAAAAGTTAGATAAACAGCAGCTATTAGAATTGAAGCAGCCTCTCCTCTCCCTTCAAGTGCTGGCATTTGTTGAATACTACCTGAGCAAAGTCATCAAGATGCACTATCCCTGTTATTCTATTAAGAGCTCCACTGATTTATGTCTAGCAATAGAGAAAGGAAGGAATAATAACCTCCCTTGCTATATAAAGTTTACTCACAGGGACACTTCTGAAAACAATTCCTGCAATAAACAGCCATGCCAAAAATGTTTATACCCATCTTTATATAGTTGCCTCAATAACTTAGCATTTTAGAACAAGCTAGTATTTTTAGAGCATTCTTTCAATTTGCCTTTAATAAAAATGTAGTGATGGAATGTGATCTCCCAAGCTCATTAATATTACAAAATATCCCTTTATCTAGGTCAAGCAAAGCAAATTACTGTTAAATTCCTCTGGAAGTTCTTGATTTTGCATTCCTTGAAAGTTTTCCGGTTTAACCCATATATTACTTTAAAACAATATACAGCTACATTAATTAAAGTTTCACTAACGTTCCCTTGTCCTAATATTCAGCAACATTTGTTGCTTAAAAGAACAACAAAAAGTAAGAAACAATACTTCTTCTAAGTTTAAACTCTAGTCAAGCAGACTCTATTCTTTTATCAATAATTCTAACCATAGTTGAACATTCCAAGAATGGTCCTTTTCTTTAAAATAAAATAGGATAAAACAAAACCACAATACAGAGCTAAGGGTTTTAATGCTTACCCTGGTTAGCTGACCAGATTCAGAACTGGACTCTTCCTCTCTGACTGATGCTGGCTTCGTTTGATCCGCAGGTAAATTTTGATCTGCTCCATTTTTGAAATGATTTGGCAAAGAAATCTTTGGTTCCAACCAGCTGATTGTTGTCCCTGAAGAAAGGGAGACCTTGCGCTGAAATTTGCTCATATTTGAGGAATTGAAGCTTTTCTTAAAATTGCTTCTGCCATTCAACAGTGTCACACCCTCTCTTCCAAAACACTGCAGGCAACTAAAAACTTGCTCTGCAGCACTAAGAAAACTGGTGGATGCAAAATAGCACCACCTTCTCCTTCTCTTCTCATTAGAATGAGGCTTATGAGTGGGCAATGAGGACACAGAACATGTTCCTGACTAGAAGGAGATGGGGTTATGAAAGATGTAATCAGACACTAGATAAAAGAACCCAGTAAGACTAGATTGTTATATAATATCGTTAAGACAGGCTGCTGAATCAACACTGTAGGCAGGCCATTAAAACAGGGAGAAGGAAATATAACCAGAATTGAACAATGCAAGTTTAAGTCAAAAAGAATGCCACCAATGGCGTGCTCTGTTATATAAATTACAGTTGCTTGAAATATTTTTTTAAAAAAAACCCTATGTAATGATGCTAGTATCTCCAATTACCTCTCCACCCCCAGTCAGTCTTCCTGAATGGATACATTTCCTTATCAATAATGAAAATGTTCCATTCTGTTCTCAAACGCTAGTGTTTGCAGAAACTAATAAAGTCCTGTTAAAAAGAAGCACATATATAAACGAGAATAAAGGAACATCTGGGTTCAGACACTACTGATGCCCTGGTTGCATCTTCAGCTTATAGTCCTGGATTTATCAGCTTATTCTTTCAAAAAAGAAACTTGGGGAAAAAAAGTGCTTTACGGTGTACTTATCTGGATATACTGAACATATTTTATATACAGTACTTAAACTTCAAGGCAACTGCAGTGAAACCTCTCAGGAGTCCTAAATATTGGAGGAGTGTGTATGTTCTACTTTGCATGTAAATCCCTACACTTACTACTTTGCATAATAATCACATTTCTATATGGTGGGCATTGTCTTCATTCCCTTTATTTTTACATAGGCATATTAAAAACTTCTAAAGCATGGAAAACAGACACAAATTCAAGTGCATTCAGTTATAGAAATGAAATGTGTTCTTGAAAAAGGAACATCTTCAGAGAACTGGGATCCTAAGACCATCCCAGACTAATTGTGGCCTGTTTTACAGACTGCATTAAATCATGATTGGTTTAACCGCTATTAACTAAATAAGCCATGATGGCTGGTTTGCATAATGGCCTTTATTATATGACTTAATGCCAGACAGGTAACATACCCTTATCCACTTAGAGGAAAAAGCAAAATCATTTATAAATAAGCTACTCATGCTGTGATATTCTAGTCCCAACAAGTACAAGACTATATAGGTAAAGCTTTCTAGTAATAGGAGTGTTTAACAGAGATATTTCATTTTTGTATTATCAGTACTGCTCTCTATAAATACTGTCTGAAACAGAAATACAAGACCAAATGAGACTGAGAGTAAATTCCCACAATAAATCCACCTTTTGAAGAAGAATAAACCACAGATTGCTTAGAGGTTTCTAGAAAAATACTGTATAACACCACATTTTTCTGTATATAAGATGCATTCTCCCCACCCACTCACCCAAAATTGGGTGGAAATGCCTGTGCATCTTATACAGCAAATGTTGCCGAAGCCCCGCCCATCCACCAGCCTCCACCCTTCGACATCTGCCTCCCGGCAATTTGCCTATTGCAGCAAACAGCAAACAGCCTGGTCAGCTTCAGCACAGCCTGATTAGCACAAGCAGCTGATCGTCAGTTGGATCAGCCTCCCAATGGTCAGCTGTGTCAGGCTGCAGGGATCGCCACCATCTATTGCCGCCTCTTAGTGTCCCATTTTCAGACTCTGCATCCTGTTTTCGCCCTCGGCACACCTCATTTTTGGCCCAAACAGAAGCCAAAAATGGGGTGCGCAGAGGCGGCAATTGGTGATGGCGATCCCTGCAGCCTGAAACAGCTGCTCCTCAGGAGGCCAATCCAATCGACAATCAGCTGCTTGTGCTAATCAGGCTGTGCTGAGGCTGACCAGGCTGTTTGCTTCAAGGAGGCAAATTGCTGAGAGGCAGAGACAGATTTTTTTTTTCTTGTTTTCCTCCCCCAAAGCTAGGTACATCTTATACTTCGGAGCATCTTATAGTCCAAAAAATACGGTAACATGCACAACTTCTGATTTTAACCTTTTTATTCAAACGGAGCAAAGATAATAACTCACCAGTAGATAAGGATCCCTTTTGTTGTGAGGCATGCTGCAGCTGGAGAATGTGAAAACAATCATTTAAACAATTCATTGTTGCCATTGAGGTTGCCTTGAGCATCAGCAGGTCTTGGTCTAAGGAGGAAAGATGACCGGAGCCAGGAAGGCATTCAATACTTCTTACCAAATCTCTCTGCTGTCCTTCAGCTTGAGACATCTTCTGCAGATAATCAAGGCACAAAGGTTTTACAATGTCGTTAACATAAACATTCAGAAAAACTTTTTTTTTTTTTAACTTAAAACACGTCCTTGGTCAAAATGGCATTTTGTGAAAATAGCATTCCTTACAGTTTAGTCAAACGTGACCATTCCTTACAAGGGTTGTAAAAATCTGTAATTTACTCTCTAGCA
The DNA here is from genome assembly GCF_900518735.1 of Pseudonaja textilis. The sequence continues at coordinate 120,334 of NW_020769345.1, read as the reverse complement.
AAGAAACAGATGCCGTTACAATAATTGACAACTTATTTGCTAGTCGAAATAATAGTAAAGAGAAGAATCAGTTAAAAGGGTTTTTTTTAATCCAAAACCATTTAATTTCTTAGTCTCAGTGATTAACACCCAAGTTCTCTGCTTCTCAGTATAATATACTACCTTGGTCTTTGATTCTTACCCAGGATTTCAAAGTTCTAACAAGTTCTCAGATTTTATACTGAATATTGTATATAAATTATGATTTTCTTCTATTTTGCATTTAAATCATTTTATGAAAATGTGATAGGTGATTTGTTTTTCTCCTGAAAATGACATAAATTCATCCAAGTGGAAAAAATAAGAATTTAAAGAAGTCAAGGCATCTGGAATTTTGCTGCATGGTCAAAATCCAGCACAAGTACTTTATGTATTACTTCAATATTATATATGTATGAATATTATATTATCTCTTGCATCTGAGAAACCAAGAGTTGGAAAAACTCCAACTCCAAATCAATAAAAGAAACAGGACTCCAAAACAGCCTATTAGAAATGCTGATGCCAACAATTTTTCCAGAACTCAGGATTGTTGTTTTCCCACTTTTATATCCAGGTACCATATATTCATATTCTCATTAGTTGTCTTCAACTTTCTGAGAGTTTCAAACATGATTCGTAAAATTTGCCTTCATTGTAGAGCTATGAGAAAAAGTAAAGGAATAATGTTCTACATTTGGTAACCTCCAATATTTAGACCTTTTTGCTAGCTCTTAAAAGGATTTGAATACAGAAGAGACCACTGAACATTTCTGGCTACGTTTGATATTAACTTTCATGCAAATAGAAGATTTTGTGTTCTCTTTACACCCAGTTTACATGTTGTTTTCCTCCCCTACTTAAAGGCCAAATAAATTCATTTTCCATCCATGCTGAATCAAATATTAATCCCAGTCAGCTTTCCATCAGTGTTTGCATGCTATTTCTAATTCTACTGCCAAACTCTAGTGCATTAAGTAAGGGTAGCATTTAGCAATGTTAAGATGTAAAGGCATACATAGATCACACTGAAAGAGAATGGAGGATGAGATGTACAGAAGAATAATGAGAAAAGCCAGTGGGCCAAAGAAGAGGAAAAGAAAAGAGTAGATGAGGTCAACTGGGCATTCTCTGGCTCCTAACTATGCCTAAAAAATCAAGAAATATAGTGACTACACTGTACCTGACTTTCATCCGTTGTTAACTAACATCTATAATGAAAAAGGAAAACTGAATGCAGGGTTGCAGAATTCTCACAACTTTAGTTTTTAGTTTGCATTACGGCACTGTCCAAAATTACATGCATTTGATGTTTTATACAGCAATCCTTTATTCTCACAAGTTAAGATTTGTTTTAATGCAACAACAAATAAGCATTAGAAACACTCTTTTACAAACTGCCCTAGTAAGTTACAACAGTAACTCAAGATATGATGAAAAGCAACATCTATCTAATGTAAGCTGATGTACAAATATACAAAATAGTTAAGTCATTCAAACCTGCGCTACAGATTTTTAAGTCACTAGTTCAAATGTTTTACTAACTTTTTCAAAAAAAAATATTGCAACAAAGTAGCTTCTAAATAAGCCTAAGCAAATAGTAGGCAAAATATGACTTGATATATTTTAAATATTAAATATTCCTTGATATATTTCCACAACCAACCAAGTTGCTGGAAGCTGGACTGCACATACATTTAATTTATTAGTAACAGTACTAGCAAAAGAATCTCATAGACATAGAGGGAAATGTGTACATTTTTTAACATGCAACTACAGTACGCAAATAGAAATATTCAACCTAAAAGGACATGCGTTGTATCTGTGCATCCTGTGGTATTCCAATGTACATTAGAATTATCATATCAGTGCATATTATATAAAGAAGTGTAAGTCTCAATAAGTTCTCAAAACTGGTAGGGTCCCAGTGTTTTTCCACAAAGATAATCATGGTTTTTAAGAAGGCACATGGGGCTTCTTCTTCACCTTCTAAAGGCAAACCTTCTTCCAGAGGAACCAAGAAAAACAAAGATCCATACCAACCTCTCGTACATCGATTAAGTGATCTGGCTGCAGAATGGGAATTCTCTTCCCAGCCGGCAACTTGTGATGGCCAACACTGAAAAAGGAAGCTGTATTTTGGCTGGGTCTTCTCTGCATACCAGGAGAGCCACTTCCTTGAGAGGCGAGAGAGAAGCTGCGAGATTTCAGAGGAGGATTGTTCTGGTGAACAAACATACGCATTAGGAAATCCTTGAAAACTAATTGTTTAAACGTTCATCCTTCTCACTTACCCATTTTATTAAGTACTTTATTCCCTGATTAGACTGCTTCTAAATTCCTGATAATATATTGTAATACAGTTAATAATACAATCAGGTTTGGAGCATGTATTAAATATTTGGCGGGGGGGGGGGTAGGCTCCCAAACCCAGCCTTGCATGGAAGACAATGTACAGTATTTCAGTATAATCAATAAGTGTTTGCGTTTCACTTTTCTTATAGTAAAATTTGATGAATCCTATAAAAGCTCTACATTAAAGCAGAGGGCAGGAGGTACTGTTCTTTTTGCAGAAATTAAATTGTTTTTAGCACTACTTGTTGCAAGATATACTTTTTTTAAGATACACTAATTTTTAAGCATAAGCTGAAGCTCCATCCCTCTTTATGTGAAAAACTGATAGTCTGAGAAAACTGAACGTAAAAGTGGCTGTTGTTTTAATACTTGTCAAAAAAAATTATTAACATTCTAGTGCAGCATATTATTAAATTAATCTAATCCTGTGTAAATACTTGGGATGATCTAAATATATTCAGCTAAAGCATTTTTTATTTCTCAGTTTAGATCAGGTGTTTTAGCTATTTTTGAAATTCCCAGATTACTTTCCCAGATTGGAAAGTATCTTAGATGAATTTTTAAAATCATAGTTAATTTGCAAGAATTTTGAAATCAGAATTAGAATAGCCTACTAATAAATAAACTTTAAAAGTTTAAATTTTTAAAAGAATATAAAATGAATTTGTTATTTTAAGGTTAGATTAAGTCATCAAAAGATTTTTGTTTAATGAACAGCTCAGCATATATTAACAGTTATAAATCTTTTTATCCTGAAAATAATAAATTTGAAGACATTAGATACATATTAAATCTACAGTTAATATTATTTTTATTATTGTTGATATTATTTGGAGAAGACAAGTAAAGTCTAAAAATTATAATGCAACGTTGAACTATATACTGAAAACATGGAATTTTATAAATGTATGAAGAAGTTGGGACATATCAAGCTTACAGTGTGGTTAAAAAGAGAAATTTGGATGATTGCAAAGAAATAAACTCTAAACTTTAAATATTGGACTGATGTACTGGTAATTAATACATTCACTCTCAGCTTTGAATTAACAAAATAAAAAGGCTAATCAGTATGATCCTATGAACAAGATTTAGTTATTTGCTTAAAATGGATTAGCTTTTATTTATTAATACTAAATATTTTTAGGTTATTGCCTTTGTTTTGCTGTTTCTTTTTCATACTTTTGTTTTTATTTTGCACTTTGTCGTTTTGCACATTATGGCAGTGCAAAAAATGAAAATAAAAACATAAACATGTGGAACGGGGGAAGCTTCTTCCACAGATCATATCTGCCTTAGTTATTTTATTTTGGCAAAGATATAATACTGTGTAAAAACAAGTATTCTTTTCCAGATGGCTGGCTAATGATAATGCTTAATGCTTAAAGACAGATTCCACGGTTTATGTGTAACTGAAAGAGGACATGATAAGCTTAATTTTGCAACCTAGAAAACTGGTTTATCAGTCATGCAGCAGCAACTTACTTAGGAACTGCAAGATACAGAGAATTCATTTTATTCTATGAATCATTTAATAGTGATTCCTCAATATGTTACAAAACCCTATTTGAGATTTTCTGAGCTAACCCAGCTACAACCACTTTCACACAGGCTAGCTGCTGACTCACAACAATTGCACGATTAACTGAGCATTAACCAGGATAGTCAATACTATCAGATAAATAAGATAAATATTATCCACCTTTTCACTTCTGTAAGAGCAAACACATTCACAACCCATTTTTTCACCTATGTTCATTCTGAAACAAGTCACACCACATTTAATACACTTTACTCCCAGATATTAACACAGGATTGTGGCTTTTAATTTTACTAAGTGAAAACAGATCCAAGACTTCCCAACTGCTCCAAGAGACAATTATGCATCAAATAAGTTAAAACAATTAGAAAATTACAGAGGCTCATATAAATTGACCAGATTAATAAGCTAATTTATAAAAGGACTTCTGGAGGTGTATATAGCTGCTGTGTTCCTCTTTTTGGACTATAAACACAGAAAATCTTTCAAAACATGACTTTCATCAATGTTTCATCTAAACTTCAAATAATAGTTTAATATTTATTGCTTGTTTTAAATCCAAGGACTATGATTTCCTAAGTTGTCTTGGATTGTTTCAGTTCCTATAAAGATAAAAGTAACTACATGCACATCTGGGATTTTTTTTAACGAAATTCTGTCAAAAATAACTGAAATCTTCTCTTTAAATAATTCTGTATCATTCATATCATTTTTTTGGATAAAACTTTAGCTTCACATTAAAGGAAAAAGGAACCTATGTCAGCTACAAGAAGAAGTTTAATTCTTAATCTGTAGAATTGCTTTTCAAATTAAATTTAAACCAAATTAAGACTTTGCTGTTGTTCTCTTTTGGGTTTTCTTTTCTTTGGTAAATGTAAGTAGGATCTGTTGGTCTATTGGTCCACATGATTGGTAGACATTATACATTCTTATTGCTGCATGACTTACAGTGTTTCTGACAGACAATACCTTTCCAATTGCTTCAGTGTGGTGTTGTGTGCATATCTGAAGTCTGCTGACCCAATGCTGTCTTTCTTTGGCATCCGTAGCTGAATAAAAAGCAAAAGAAGAGGAATTTTCACAATACAGTTTCAAGTCCAGTTATATCGAAAGAGTCTAGCTTCCCAAAAATGGACAAATGAAGTTCCCCACCACCATCATAGCAAATGATGAGCTATTTCCACCTCTCCTAAAATCTGCTTTTTTCCAGAAGAATGTGAAAACTCCTAAACAGGAAGGAGACTATGCTGGATATTGCCAGAGGGGGAAAGCAATGTTCAAAAGTAAGTTGAATGCTCAAGGGAAACTAAACTGGAAAAATTTAATGACAGACTCAACCTCAATGGCTACAGTGGTGTATTTGCCAAAACACAAGTAAAATAGCAACAATACGAGCTAATAACAAAAGCATATTCTGTCTTTAAAATTTCATTCCTTTTCACAGAACAGAAACTAACACCTAACAAAAACAATTTGAACACCAAACTTGATATTAAGTTTACACAAGCTAGTCAGTGTTTTCAAAGGTCTGGGTGCAGATATCTTCAAACTACTTCAAAACAACCACTGTGTTATTTTACAAATAAAACCTATGAAGGCCTGCAGCCTTGAGTTTCTCAGAAATCTCTCTTGCTGAATTATGAATTAGTTCAATGAAATAAATACCTGGATTTAATTTTCTACAACATGCCTGCTTCTCTCTCTTTCTTTATACCAACAAATACCCTGCCTGAATTCAGACAGAATGAAAGCAAAGGCCAGTACAGTTAATCTTCAACTTACAACAGTTCGTTTAGTGTTCAAAGTTACAATAGCAACGAAAAACGTATGACCCTTTTTCATAAGTATGACCTTTGCTGCATCCCCATGATCATGTGATCAAAATTCAGAAGCTTGGCAAGTGGTTCATATTTATGACCTTTGCTGTGTCCCAGGATCATGTAATCCCCTTTTGTGACAAGCAAAGTCAATGGGGAAGCCAGATTCACTTAACAAACCAGGTTACTGACTTATCAACTGCAATGATTCACTTAACAACTGTGGCAAGAAAAGTCACCAAATGGGGCCAAACTCATTTAAGAAATCTCTCACTTAATGAAAAAAATTGGGCTCAATTGTGGTCATAAATCCAGGATTATCTGTATAGACCACAAACCAAAGAAGTAGGATTGCATCCTAATGAACAAGAAGCAACGGAACTATTGTATAAAAACCAACCCCGTACCTCTCAGTTTATACTGTTCTCCACTGGCAGCGTTCACTGTAAAAGTATGAGAATCTTCATCACTAGGGGATATCACAGCTCCAGCCAGCTGCAAAGTACCTCTAGGTTTCTGGTTTCTGGACTGTTCATTCACAAAATACTCTAGGAGGCCACCTTCATTGTTTAAGACAAAATACCTGTAAATGGTGAGGGAAAAGCAAATTCAAAAATCTCCCCACTCTTTCAAACATGCAGCTAACTTCCAAATTTGAGACCTTTTCAGCTAATATGCCCACATATAGATCTCAATCCAGAAGGCCGCAGTCCTGTCCTACTAGTGACTATCTGCAAAGACAGCTTTTGAAAGCCCCAAATGCTTCGATGTGAGCTGGAAGCTGAACAGTGCAGTTCCTTTGGAAGACTTGGAGCTGAACTCATGTTGTCCAGCCATTCAATGCCGTTCAATGACATTACCACACAATTCAGAGAGAGGAAGGGTGCTTGCTGTTTGTCCAGTGTTAGGACAATACCACTGCAAAAATTATAATCTAAACCAGTGTTTTTTGAACCTGTCAGTTTTAAGAGGGATGGACTTCAACTCCAAGAATTTTCCCAGACAGCATGGGAAATGGGGAATTCTGGGAGTTGAAGTCCACACATTTTGACAAATTCAAAAAGCACTGAACTGATCTAAACAGAAATCATACACAGCCTGGATCTTGACTTAATTCCTTCTTGGAGGAATATAACTCACTCTGAATTTATTTTCTTTTTTGTTAGAGAGTGAGTGGAAGTATGGGGTATATTTTACAGACAAAGGTAATTAATTTTTAAGTATTTCTGCCTCTCAGATATTTGTGCCCAATGATGTTTTTGCCAGAACATGGGAAAATAATCTGTGGAAGGTGGCATAGGGAAATGTACAGGAAGGGGACCAAATGTTCAGAAAAAAAAACTGCCTTCTGCCATTCTTCATCTTCCACTGAAGGATGGAAAAATGTGGACTCAGCCTTTGGGATTGAGCAAGTGAGCTTTCTGTTTTCTGCAATGTTTGCATAATGCCCCCGGAACAACAACAGGGAAGCAAATGATGAGGCAATAAATCAAAACCAACCAACCACATTGTAAAAATGAACACAAGGATTAAAATATTTGGAATATCAAAAAAAAAAAAAAAGTCTATAAGGAAAAGGAGGCCCAAATTCCGTTTTGAAGCTTTTATTATCACTGAGGCCTCTGCTGAAAGACTTCAAAAATCCATGAAACTGAAAACTGTGAGGTGGCATGTCATTCATACTCAGCAGCCCTGAAAACTCAAAGCAATGTCCCTGGATACACAGCCAGCTGAAGCTGGGAAGTTTTAGTAGAGGAGCCTTATATTTTGGTACAAGCAAGAAAGCCTTCCTAACACATACAGAAAAATTCATACATATATTTATCAAATCTGTGTGTTGCCGGACTCCCAAAGACTGTGCACATGTTCAAAGGTTTTTCATCTTTCCATTTTTTAAATAGGATTTTGCACATTCTTGGAGATTTTTATGCTTAGATTTAAAAATTGTTCATATAAACAGAAGAAACTGGAACTACAGAGATCATAAGGAATCAGAAGGCATGGCTACTAATATATCCAGATTTCTTAGCTGAGGTTTTTAAATAACAAAGAAGCAGTGAAGACGCCAATAAGTAGAAGTAACACTCCAAACTTTTCCCTAATTTGGGCTAACTTGCAATCACTAATTGAAAGAAATCTGTATTTTAATCACACTGAGCCATACGATATGGCAGATCTATTGGGCAATTTAGATTAGGCAAATGATGCTGTGCTTATTATTGTTATAATAATGGTAGAATATTTTTTAGCTTCAGTGGACAAATGAGAGGACTGACAATGTCACTACTCCAAATAATACCTATGCTATGGAAAAATGTTTGTGTTATTTAAGAAGATTCCATTTTATTACAATGGTAGCACCTCTAAGATCAAGATAGTTACTACTCCATTTAGAAGCTATTGGACACTAAAGATGCAATGGTTTTACATGGGCATAGTTGAACCACTGCAGAACCAATTGTAAACGAGCCTCTGTAGCTCAACAAGATTACACAAGTTCTGAGATTCCAAAATGTAGCTCCTAGACTGAAGAATAAATTTACATTGCAAATATCGGGAACAAGTGGAAAATGGATCCCTAATGTTCAACAAACTGAACTCAAAGCATGAGGGGGGGGAAATAGACTGCAGGAAAAACATGATTTTTTTTTTCCTGTTTAAGACCATGCTTCGGAGAGTATTTCAAAGAGAATAAGCATTTCCAGCATACTGTCATATCGTAACAATTTTTATTGCAGAAGGAAAGACAAGAGGAAGATAAACAAAGAGCAAAAACGTAGCTTCCCCAGAGCCTTTGCAAAACTTTGAAAAACTCTGTGTTCAAATCTTATTTTCAAATTCACATAAATATTCACTAGAAAAAAGACAGTTGTAACTGTGTCACACCAAGACTGCAAATTCTTAGTCCTACCTATTAGGGATTAAACTACAGAACAAAACCATGAAACTTGTTTCTGAATTGACCTGCAGCAAATAACGTTTTATTGTAATTAATCTCAAAATATGAGCTCCAATCTTTTAAAATCTTGTAAACATTATGACTAATCAAAAGTCAATACTGCATTCAAAATCATCTTTCTGTTGCTTATAATAGCAACTGTGCTATATCCTCCATATTCAGATATATTTCATAGCTGTATTTTTCTTTGCATTACCTCTTGAAGGGTAAAATATACAAAGCCCTCTGGTTCAATTAAAAATTTACCATTCCGGAAATCAAATACATGCACTAAAACAACAGATTATTGCTAAAATAATTCTTCATTCACATATTATTTTCTAAAACAATCAGAATATTACTAACAATTTCTGCCTTTTAAATTTCCATCTGAAATAGTGCTGTTTTGGAAAAATGGACTTACCGGTACTGCCAGCCTGTTACAAGATTTGTATATTTCATCAAATAGCCAGAAATGTTTTCCATGTGATCACTGTGACAAATATAAGAACAGAGTTCATCAGCTATAGGCAAATAACAACAATTAAAATATCTCACATACATATTGCGTAGTTTCATATTTGATAGATTAATAGAAGAGACTTCGTAACTCAGCACAAATGTTAAACGACTTTTAAAACAGAAATTCCTGCAAGCTCTTGCTCCTTGTTTGTCTTTGCGGAATTGATTTAGAACTGAGATGCTTTAAATAATCTACCAATCTGAAAACCGGGACCAACATTACTGATGCATAAACTACTAGAATCAGTAATAAATTATTGGACACTTCTTGTTTATAAAGCTTCAATATTAAAGATTAAATTACTAAATACCCTTCGGGTTTCCAACCTTAAAGAAATGTTTTTGGGCTCTTTACCTATTATTCATTATGAAAATGGAAGTTGATTAAGGTTAAAAGAATACCTTTACAAGGTATACAAATAAATCACTGGCCACTATTAATTAAGGAAAAGTACATTTAAAATTTTGAAACGATACACACTTCTTGGACTCCTGAGTATCTATCATAAATCATCAACATCATTATTTTGCTTTGTGTGCCACATCTAGCTTTTCTTGGTATACCGATCTGGTTTTTTATATGAAAAAACCCTTATTTTAGAGCAACATTTAATTTAATGCCAAAAAAAAAAAAAAAAATTCCACTTTTCAATCACCTTTATTTATTTCCAAAAACGCCTTTTTCCTCATAAACATCCATAGAAAATAAAAATTGTGTTTTTCTTTCCGGTATGCCCACTTAAATAGAAGTTAAGCAGAACTACAGGAAAATATACTAGGAAAAAATATACTAAGGAATAGATAGGGAGGGCATTTGTACACTGGTGCTTTATAACTGTTACACATCCTCTTTAAAGCCATTTTTATAAATGTGCAAATTCTCCCACCAAACAAGTTTCCAAATGCAACCAGCAGCCAAAATGAGTAACTAAAATAAGTGCCAATAACTGACACTCACTATATTACACTGTTTGGGTAATGAAACGTCTGCAAGAAAACAACCAAGCTCAGAGAACACCAAAGACCCCTCACTAAAATATGTGCATCACAGAGCAAACCAACTCCATGTTATGTATGTTCTTCTATATGATGGATGCACAGCATCCATTTTTGCACTGTTCCCTAGGAATTATATTAAAGTCTCCCTCAAACAAAGTCTGTCCCCTTCTTGACAGCAACAGAGAAGTGGTTTGCCATTAGAGTTCAAAACCAATTAGATGCTGCCATCTAGCGGAGTAGCAATTATTAACAATCACAAGGTGCCAACAATAGAACGAAAGAACGAAAGTGTCCTTGAAAAAAATTAACACACACACACTTCAAATACACAAAATTAATTTCTACCCAGTAAACCACAAAGAAGAAATATTGCTGCATCACATTTAAGAAGCTTTATAGGCAGCAGAGCATTCCTCCAGGAAATTGAAGACAGGTCTATTTTTTATGTTCCACAATAGAACTCGGGCCTTACATAAAGAGGGGATTTCAAAGAATTAGACCAATCTCAGAAATCACCTAAGCCCCTTATTAGTTCATAACAGATTAGCACTCCGAGTAGAGCTACACCTGAAGGAAATTTTAGAAATCAGAAGCTACAAATGAGTCTTACAAATCTGAATTATCATTATTTCCTGCTCCATGTAAAAGTACCTTAAATGGTCAGAGAAACCATTCCAACCAAGAGATTTAATCACGTCGCCACATCTAGATATCAACAGTGAATTATATAAAATTGCTTTAAAGTTTAATAAATAGCTATGAATGGTGATACCATATTTTACTAGGCTTTTCAACAAAAGAAATCAATACAATTGGAAACTGGCCTCCTAAACAAGCAACTGTAATAATTACCTGAAAATGACCGCAAAAAAACAATTTAACCTATTTTTCATTCAGAAGTCTATGTCACAGACCTGTCCCTCAGAATAATGTACAATGTATGTGAATAAGTGAAACGCATGAAAGGATTCAGAAATATGACTCATTTTAAATTACTTAATGAAGAAATAAGCCAGAATCCAGCTACCTAGAAATGTCCTCCAAGGCGGCAGCAGGAGTCATTTTGTCACAATTTCTGAAAGCATCTGAAACTATATATTTATTTTTGGCATCTTCTCTCCATATACAATAATTTTTCATGTAATAATGCCTTTGAATTCACAGATTGATTGTTGATTGTGCACCTGTTCTAAGGAGTTATTTCAAACCAAAATAATTCATGTAGAAAGTGAGAAATTTATGAATGATGATGAAGACCAAATTAATTGCCTACGCTCAGTAGAATGAAAGTGATATATTTGTATATCATAAATCTGGATGCAGGTGATAACATATTTGTGGCAGAAAACTGTGGAGAAATTAGGAAGGAGTATCTGCGGATTCCGCACACGCGCACACACACACACACACACACACACACCGCAATAGAATAATCCTGAGATGAAACCGAGTCTTGCCTGCTGCAGGAATAACTTCATGTGAATAGTGTAAACGGTTTTTAAAAATTATGCTTTTAAAACTTTTGTGGTCATGAAACAAACTGCTTGGCTGAAATCTAAATTTTGGTTCAAAAATGATTTCTTCTGTCAAAGCTCATTCGTACTGACATCCAGGCTGAAAAACTGCAAAAATGATACTGCATTTGCTACTGTGCTCAGTTAATCCCATTTAAACACATAAATGGTTTTCATAAGCAGCTATGCGGGACTTTCACTTAATTAAAATCCTACACAGAGTCCTCCACAGAAGACAAAGAGCCTATTCTACAGACTCAAATGTGATTAAATTCAAATCCTGATTAAAATACTGTAGTTTCAGAGGCTTATTATTATAGTTTCAGAGGCTTATTATACATTAGTTTCGGAGGCTTATTATTTATTTATATGTACAGTCACCATAAACATCCTGACTCTGGGTGGCTTACAATATCCAAAATAACTAAAAATGAACACTGCAAATTTAAATGAAAGCAAGTAATTGGCAAGCAGGAACGTGCAAGTGTTGAACCTCCTCTGAACAGGACTCTCATCATCCTAGCCCCTGTACCCAAGGAAACCTCCAGGCTGTTCATGTTTTAGTAAGGCCAATAGATTTGGGACCATACATGGAGGTGGGGATCATTCCAGAGGGCAGGCCCCATCACAAAGAGAAGCAATCACTCTCTTTGAGTTTCAATTATTTCTGTAGAATGTAAAGAATTCTTATTTCATGGGAATTAAATTATTCAGTATTTTATAATACATTGTATACACAATTATTTTTGTTCACTGAATGCTTGCATATTTTAAAAAATGCTTAATTCTTAATGTCTCCTGTAATATATGAGCAATGGTGGGGCAGAGCGGAAACTAGATTCCCCCCCCCCAAAAAAAAAATCCATCTTAAGAACAACACTCAAATAATTACAGAAGCATTTCAACCAATAAATAATCAGAACTGAAATTTAATGAAACTAGAGGAGGGAGCACCTTATTGATTGGCAGCTTTCTTGTTGATGTCATAATGCATCCTATTCACAAACTATAAGTAAATTTCAGAAAAGTAGCACAGAAAAATTATCAGAACTGGAAAGGAACAAGCAAGCAGAGAGGATTCAACCATGCCTGCCTCAACACAAAATAATCGGGTGAGTATTCTTAAAGTGGAAGAAACAAAGAACCTCCATATAGTAATATTGTAGCACAGGCTGTCAGGAACTTGTGTCTATCTAAAGTCATAAACTATTCATCATAAAAGCTGGATCATAGTAAGATCACTATTATAGTTCTTATTTTCAGGTATCAGCTGACCTACTTACAAATAAGAAGCTGAGCTGAAGGTTGTAAAGATTAAAAAACCCAAAATTTTATGTGCTATATAAATAGGATAGCATTTTATTCCTTAATCTAGGGATGTCCTTCAAATATTCTGAGTTAGAATGCTTATCATTCCTTGGCACTGTCAATTTTGTTTTGGCTGGCAGGAGTTGTAGCTTCATCAGACAGCCTGCCCAGTCTTATCCTGGAAAGAAATGTAGAGATAACCTTGGCGAAGGAATGTATAAGCCTGCCTTTGATTCTGATATAAAATGGGGCAGGTAGAAACTCTGTCAAGCTTTCAAGATTCTTGTTATAACCTGCAACAATAATGAGAGATATACAAGCTGCTTTTGAAAAAACACAGAAAATAGAAAAGCCCAGAGATATCGAATCAAGGCAACAGTTTCAACCACTAGTTAGTCAGAAGACCACTGTAACTCAACCATCATATCACCAACTATTGATGGCAAAAGTTTCAGCTCTACATAGAACCAAAGCTCCTATGATGAGAAGTATCAGACATGAAGAGACAAGCCTAGATAGTACAAAATCAGAGGAAAGACCGACCAGTTCTCTCTTAGAGGAGCGGAGCAAAATTCTAAACAGGGGAGTAGATATGTCAAGTAGAAGCAAACTTAGTACACAGTCTTTGCAAAAAATATCTAGTCTTTTTCCATTTGATATCAGCAAGTTTTCTGCTGATATTGTGTTGCACGAATTACTAGAATACAACAGGACTCTGCTTCCAGGCCATAAAGCAAATCTTCAGCAGGCATGGCGACTTGCACAGCAAAAGATACTACAACAATAAGTTAATCTTGCTGAAAAGTTCAGAAGCTTGTCAATGTTTTTGCCTCAACCAGTTGTCACTACCAGGTTCCACGATTATTCTGGCCATCCTTCAAGACCAGCATGGGAAGCAAATCAGTTGGGACCAGAAATAAAAAAAAACAATATAAAAGGGGCCAGTTATTTTTCAGCCTTTCAAGGACTAACTACTCAAGTTCAAGATTTGGATTCATTCCTTATTTGTGGAAAGGGATGCAGTCCTCTAAGAAAAGATGGAACTTCCCCAGTTATATGGCAGAATCCAAGAAGCCACTGATCTAACTTTGATCTTTTGGATTAATTCATTATACAGCAACCTTGTAACTTTCAACTTTATAATTATGATAAGCAAAAAATAAGGCATTCATGTATGAATCTCTTTGGAGGCCTGTGAAAACTGTAATTTGCAGTGTAAAGGCAGTCAAAATATATGTAAACTGAGCTACCATCACCACCACCCCAAATTGTAGCAGTTGATTCCTGGAATCCTTGCAGTACTGAGGATTTCCTGACCTTGTCTACCTCAAAAGGGTAACATCCGTTTGGAAAGCCCCTAAAAATTTTTTCTCTGCCTGATCTTATACCAATCAGAATCAAACTGGGGTTATTCCCACCCACCCACCCACGCTCTCCATTTTCCTAAGACTGAATTACCATTTCTTGACCCTTAATGGTTCATCCATTCCTTTATCAAGGTCATCTCTACATTCCTAGAGCAATTTCCACAGAGCAAATAAATCAGAAATACTATGATGCTGTATGAATGATTTGGAAAATGAAATACCTCCAAAATTAATCATGGAAACAAATAAAGATATTTAATAATTTGCACAGAGGAGATCCAATAGGAGCTTTTCTAAATCAACATTGGAACAGAGCACGGTACGCAGGGTAAATGGTACAAATAAAAAAAGCAGACATGGAGAAAGTCTAGCTATTTTTAAAAGCATAAAAGAAAGAAAGCTATCGCAAATTATATAGACGAACCACCTTACTCATCAGAAGATCAAAAGCTCTCAACTTAATGGATTCTTTGGCAAAACTTCAAAAGTTCAATCTGCATCAGTCCAATTATTAATACTTGCACAATCCTATGCATTGGGTAAGAATATAGCAAGGTATACACAGTGCCCTACAGGATTGGACCCCCGGCCCATCTAGTCCAACACATTTCACGTTGGCCAACCAACTGCAGAAGGAAGCCCCCGAGTATCCCAGCAAATGGACTCAGCAGCAGTCACATTCCCATCGTGATTTCCATGAATTGGTCAAACCCATTTTTGAAGATAGACAAAAGCTTTTTGAAGGTAATCATCATACGGTAGCAAATTCCGAACCTGAATTATAAATTGCCTACAGAGATGGATTAGCCTCTGGTTCTAATATTTTGGAAAGAGAGAAAATAGCTTCTCTTTGTTCATTTTATCCACAACATGCCTAATTTTGTACACCTGAATCCTACCTCTTTTCATTCTCTTTCTTTTGAGACTAAACACCCCAATTGTCATAAGTATTCATCATGGGAAGCTGCTGTAACCCCAAGGTCCTCTTTGCCCTCCTCTGAACCTTGTTCAACTCCACTATATCTTTTTTGAGCTGCGTTGACCAGAACAATATGTGGTCACATAATTGGTAAGGGCAGTACGGTAATGGCATCTCTATTTCCAGTACAATTTCTTATTATGCCTAACATACTATTGGCCTTTTTTTTTTTTTACAGTGGATGCACACTTTATTGGCACCTTTATCGAATTGTTTACTATTATTCCAATCTCTCTTTCCTCATCAGTCGCTGCTTGCTCTGACCCCATTAATTTGTATGAGTAGTTAGGATATTTAGGATCTATGTGCATCACTTTTTGCATTTGCTCATAGAGAACAACTTCTGCCATTTTGATCCATACCCCGCTAAAATACAGAGCTCTCTCTGAAGTTCTTTTCAGTCACTGTTTTGTTTTTACTTCTTTGAACAATTGAATGTCATCAGTAGGCTTGTTTATTCTACTAGTCATCTCCAATTCCAGATCATTTATCAATATGTTAAAAAACACTCTGTGACAGAACCGCCTGCTAGTTAGATCCCTCCATTGTGAGAAATGTCCATTTAACAATAGCAATAGCACACCGCTTCACAGTGCTTTACAGCCCTCTGTAAGAGGCTTACAGAATCAGCATATTGCCCACAACAACAATCTGGGTCCTCATTTTGCCAACTTTGGAAGGATGGAAGGTTTAATCAACCTTAAGCAGCCGGCAGTCAGCAGAAATAGCCTGCAGTACTGCATTCTAACCACTGTGCCACCATGGTTCATTTACAGATAGTCCTCAACTTACAACCGTTTATTTAGTGAGCATTTGAAGTTACAACAACACTGAAAAAAGTGACTCATGACCATTTTTCACACTTATAACCATTGCAGTATCCCAGTGGTCACATACAGTAATCAAAATGTGGACACTTGGCAACTGGCATCTATTTATGATAGTTGCAGTGTCCTGGGGTCATGTGATTACCTTTTGTGACCTTCTGACCTGCAAAGTTGTTAGGAATCTGTCCACCAATTAGTTGGGTTGGCAATATATAAACCAACAATGTATGTTTGTAGCTTTAAGACAGGATCACTGTATTGATTTGTACTATGTTCTGATTGGTTGATTGTATTGCAAATTGCCATAAGAGGGAGCTAGAGATCATGGCTTGCTCTCTCTGACATTCTGTATCTCTCACATTCTGTTGCTATCTAAGCTGTACCTTGATACCTTTGTTTACTGTAAATGACAAAGGCAACGGGTAAGAAGACTTTGAAATTAGATATTCTTTGGACTGTTAAATGTATATGACCTGGACCATTTATTGGACTGTGCTATTTCTTAAAGTAAACTTTAACTCAATTTAATGTAGCTGTGTGTGGCTGAGTAATTATTTATAACTACTCTCATAAATGTTTCCATGTGCATATCCTTGTTACTCAAGGGTTATTCTGTACACATCATAACAAAAGTCAATGTGGAAACTAAATTCACTTTACAACCATGCTACTAACTTAACAACTGCAGTGATTTCCTTAACAACCGTGGCAACAAAGGTGGCAAAATGGGGCAAACACAACATCTGTCTCCATTAGCAACAGAAATGTTGGGCTCCATTGTGGTTATAAGTCGAGGACTACCTGTACACCTATTCATTGTTTTCTATGCTTCAGCCAATTGCTTAATCACAAGAGGATCTGCTTTTTATTCCAATGGCTGCTAAGTTTACTGAAAAGTCTTTGATGATGGATTTTATCATAGGCTTTAATAAAAAGATGTCTATTGACTTGCCATTATCCACATGCTTATTAATATTCTCCCCTATGCCCTTATCTTTCCTACAGAGTTTGTAACAGGTGCCCACTGATTTTCTCAAATCCACCAGATTTTGGTTACAGCCATAATATCTATACTAACTTCTTAGACCAGGCATGTCAATTCACCTACTCTGGACTGTATTAGTGAAATTTAGGGTTTAAAATATTTATATGTCATCTCTTGAAAAGCACATGCCCTAGTTGTGTACAGTTGATTACAAATATGATTTACAACATTAAAACACACACATATATGACAACCTCCTTACGAAGATTTTGTATTTCTCTAAGGAAGCATCTATCTATTTATTTCTTTGAGACCAACAAAAAGGATGCACAGGAGGAAAATAATCCCACCAGGTTTGGATTTACTGTTTGTGATTCCAAAGAAAGACGTTTTGTCACAGTCATAGATAATTGCATAACATAAATTATACGACAATTAAAAAAGAGATGTGCATTCCACTTTATGGAGTACTATTAGAAAAGGAAATGAAAACAAAATAGTATAGTAATGTTGCAGTATAAATAAGCCTATGATACAGCCCTATTTTACCATTTCTGAGTCTGATAAGCTGATCTAGAAGAAAAATATTTTGAGGGGGGAAAAAAAGGTAGGGAAATCACTCAAAATCCTTCCATATAAGAATTTAAAGCTCTTTAAAAAAAAAAAAAAAGATTTTAAAGCCTTTCTCTCAAACTCAAAAGACATACAGAAATAAAGGGAAAAAATAACATGGAGATACGGAATAAGTACATGAAGGTTTTTTCCATTGTTTTCAATATTGGACAAAATGATAATGATTAAAACAAATAAATATTTCTAAACATTTCACCATACAGGTATAACAGGGAATTAATAGTTTGGGGCTAAAACGTTTTGCAGGTCCTTAGATTAATTCATGGAGAATAGCTTTATTAACAAGTTCCCATGACAGACATATTTGTACCTCATTTTGACCTTGAGCTAATAGATAGATAGATAGATAGATAGATAGATAGATAGATAGATAGATAGATAGATAGATAGATA
>NW_020769345.1:88913-102132 GCF_900518735.1 Pseudonaja textilis | reverse complement strand
ATAGATAGATAGATAGATAGATAGATAGATAGATAGATAGATAGATAATGTAGACCCTGTGGGTTTTTCTGGCTATGCTTGGAAGACCACACACCAAGAGAAATTGAGCCCCTTCTCTTTCAAGGTGCCACTAGGACCCTGGATGGCATGATTTCTTAACTCTTCCTTTCTTACTATGAAGGAGGAGGGAAAAAAAGAAACGCTTCTTCGCAAACTTTTTATGCTACCACTGGTGATACAATGCTCAGCTAACATACTTAAGAAATACACTTTTGACCGTGATTATGTTTCGCCCAGATCTATTGTTCCGCCAGTTTCTTTCTTCCTATTATTCAGAATGATCCATACATTTTGTGAATGGGACTGTTCTTCATTTTTCAAAACATCAGAATGTGATGTCTCTGCATACAACATTTGCCTTTATTCAGTGAAGGAACAATTTAGATGCCTTTAAAGCAGGTTTGACGGTTTCCCAGAAAATCTCAGAAAATGCTAGAGGAGAACAATGCAAGCCAAAGCTATTGTTGCAGGGCATTCAATGTACTCCCTTGGGATCAAAGAGAAGAGCTCCAACCTGTGTAACCATGCACCCAAAGATTTGCCTTCCTTCAGCTTTATTATCTTTTGCGGGCTAAGTCTGCGGCTTTGAGAATAGTGAACAATGCTGGTCAGGATGCACAGAGCAAAGCAATCCAGCAATTATATTTAAATAAATGTTAGCAATTAAGCAAGGTAAAACTGTGTGTTCAACTATGGAATTCAGTTGTAATTATGGCAGCCAGTCTGGATGGTTTTTGAAAGGGCCCAAACTAGTTATTTCAGATCAATGAATTCCAATCCTGATGGCTGTTTATTACTACTACATTATAGGCAGCACACATGTATAGCTTGCTGTAAAAAAAACAATTGTGAGCTTCCCAAATGCATCCAGTTGGTCCCTGTATGATATAATGGGCTGGGCTAGATTAATTGTGGTCTTATTCCACTGTAACACAAAGCTGAATTATTTTAAATATATAAAATGATATAACGACCAAAATCTCTCATGTGATTCTTGACCCTCTTCCCTGAATACTTTAGAGAAAGTTACATAAGAACCCGGTATCTTCTCTGTGTTCTAATAATCAATCTAATATATAAACATTATTTAATATCCAGATTCCACAGAAATTGTCCATGCAATGCCATGTCATATAGTGTGTTAAAAGAAACCATAGTTTCTCACTCAAAGGATTCTAGATTCTTTCATAAAATAGGTTTGGACATTAAATAAGTCACAGAAAAGCAGACCGAACAAGCCTTAGCACAATTTATAAATATGACCTATAGCTCAAATAAAAGTATCAGAAGACTGAACATGTCATATCTATGAAATTCCATGAAGGAACTTGTTAGTGCAGAATTGGCACGTGGAATTCTGATTCATTTTTTTCCCCACAGTCTTCGTTTATTTATTTCCAAAATTATTCAGCTCAGTTCATTTTATGCTCTTCTGTGAATGCAAATGACTTCATTCGTCATTGACTAATGTGTTTTTTCTTTTATGTATACTGAGAGTATTTGCACCAAGAAAAATTCCTTGTGTGTCCAACCACACATGGCCAATAAAAAATTCTATTCTATTCTATTTATTCTATCAACAACATTACAGGCAACCCTATGAAGACTCAAATTAAAGATAATCCATTCACCTCAATTCTCTATCAAGAAAAAGCAAATTTGCAGTTACCCCTCTCATACAACTGATTTTCTAATTTGACTTTTAACATACGTTGAGAAATACATTCATCAGTATTGTTGCAACTATTAAAAAGTACTTTCTTAAAATATTCTATATAATATTCTATATAATTTCAACATGCTGAATCAGTCCAAAGGTTATCTAGTCCATAAATGGTAGACACCCTTTCCAGGTGGCACGCATGTTGTTTTTTTTCTGAGAAACCCCCCAAACAACAATTCGAAACTATAATTCAACTAGTTTTTTCCAGCAATTTTTATTTAGAGGTATCCTATCTCTGAACCGGGAGGTAATGAGTAACTAACTCTATTATAACTAATGCTCATTAATAACTTTATCCTCCATGATAGAAAAGAATGGGTAACACATCACCCTTCTCAAACATATCTAAGGTCTGCTATCAAATTCTGCTTGTTTGGTTCCACAAAAATAATCCAAGCAAGTAAAAAGATAAAACAGAATATCTTCCATCTCTAGATAATCTGGAGGTTGAAATACTAAATACCTAAGTGTTTTGCTCAGAAATGTAAGCTTAAATGTTATACATCCTGAAGGTATTCCATGGATAGTTATTTACTATTGGTAGAGCCAAGAAACTGAAAAATTGATAATGCCTTATTAGTAGTATCCGTTGGCATCACCACTGCAGCTGCCTCTATGCGTTGTAGAGCTATGCCAAGCCTTCAGTTAAATAGAAGTCAGTTTGATACATATGGAGTTCTTTTTTTTCTTTTTCCATCCAATCTTTTGCTCAAAATGAGGATATGCCTAACCTGTTTGGAGCCAAGACACTGGTTTATTCTTCCCTTTTTATTCGACCCCCAAAAAGCCTTTGTTAAATAATGCAACATAGCTGAGCACAAGCCAGTTATACGTAAGGATTCAAAATGCATTTCAATACTGGATTTAGTTAGATGGTAGCTAACTAAGGAAGCAACTCTAGTAGACTAATGTGTGCTTAATCTTTTATAAATATGATTCTGGCCTGGAAATCATGCTAACCTCTCTTATCATCCCTGACTAAATAGAAGAGCTACCTAACAGTTAAGATGCTGGGCTGTCAACTGGAAGGCTAAAAATTTGAAAGCCAAGTAGTGTGTGACAGGGTAAGCTCTGTTCTTGCCCTAGCTCCTGTCCACCTGGCAGTTTAAAAGCAGGCAAATGCAAGCAGATAATTTGTACCACTTCAGTAGGAAGGTACCAGCGTTCAGTGTGCTTCTCCATTCAGTCATGCTGGCCACATGACCACAGAAAGGATACTACTAGCCACTTCAGCTAGGAAACAGAAATGAGCATTGGCCCCCTAAAGACAGACACAACTGGACAGGGGAATCTTCACCTTCACTTTTTACTATAATCTACTCTCAAAATTTTCTTCCAATGTATGACTTCAAAAACAACTGTCCTTTTCAAATGCAATTAGATTTCTGTTTGCTTTTTGGAGATGGTCATGCCAATGTTAAAATAAACCTACGTTAAAATGGTAAATGTATGCACGACTATCATTTCTACCCTTCGGGACATTTAAAAAATGAGCACTCTGCTATGAACCAGGAAACTATTTACACAAATAATGAGGTGGTTTGGTTTGTTCTTCCATTTCTAAGCAACGTGTGTGTTAGGGAAAGAGAAGTGAATAGGGAGAAAGAGAGAAATTGAGAATCTGCACCCAGGTCTATTTGGTATTCAGAGCTAGCACTTATTATATAAGCGGCTTACAAGGTGAGAAAAAGTAGGAAGGGTTTTTTTGTATAAGGTAGAAAAGAAATAGATAAGTACATTTTTCTCCTCATGTACTCTCAAGACAACTTCAGAAGCCTTTGCATACTCTGAAGATTTTTTTCTTTCTCCCTTTCAACAAAAAGAAGAATGCATGAGCCTAATAATTTTTATAGGCATGTTTGCAAAACTAATACGATCCAAGCATAAATCAATATGGACTCCACACAATTCTTCCCTGTGACATATTTTCTGCTATGTTTCATATCTCCAAGGTTAACATCAACCTTTCAATAACAAATCATTTGTAAATGAGAAATATACAGATACAAAGCAATCTCTTTGGAAGATTTTAATGACTCAATATTACCTCTAATATGCACCGGCAGCATTTCATGTAAGTTCAGATAGCAGTGGCAAAGGACATTTCAAAGTGCCCGATGGGGAATGCAATCATATGAAGATGCCTTATGTTGAGTCAAACTACTGTCCAGTTAGTTTAACCTCACTTGAAAAACTGTTTTGGGGTGTATGGTTCATTGTCTCACAGGACACCTCCCAAATGTTTCATGATATCACTGTCTAGTTCAAAGCTTCTTTCAAACTACTGAGGAGGAAACAGTGAGTTACTATCAAGAGCAAGGCATTTTCTTCACAGCTAAATCAATATTTTATCTTTCTATGCAGAAAGCGCTTTTCTATTTGCATGCAGAGATACAAAACAATATGCCCATGGAATTAAAAACAAACAAACTTCCACTACATTTAGAGTATTCTATTCTTTTCTGTGCATGGAGAATTTGGCTGCTTTTTACAAAGCTACATATAGACAATATGGTGATGGGAAAAAAACCAACAAAAAAAAACCCGAGTCTCTTCTCCATGATCAGTACGGTAGTCTGTGACATACCACAGTTCATTTAGTGGCCGTCTGAAGTTACAAAGAATTGACAAAATGACTTATAACAGTGTTTCATATTTATGACCATTACAGCATCCCTACCTGTACAGGACTATCTGTCTGCAGAAGAGAAATTTTACTTGGGAAGGTCCTGTAAGTCAGAAGTTTCCCCATCCTGCATTGCATTAACTGTTTTGACTGTTCAAAGTTATTTCTAGCTTTACCCAAATATGCACAGGATTGAAACTGGGGCCTTTATGTAGAAAATCTATGTTGTATTATTGGCATGCTGCCATTTCTCAAAAGTCAATTTCTGTATGCAGGTAGTCCTTGACTTACAAAAGTTCATTTAGTGACCGTTCCAAGTTCCAACTGCACTAAAAAAAAGTGATGTAACTGTTTTCCACAGTTACTACTTTTGCAGCATCTTCATGGTCACATGATCAAAATTCAGACGCTTGTAAACTGGCTCACATTTATGACCTTTGCAGTGGCCTGGAATCATGTGATCATCTTTTGTGACCTTCTGACAAACGAAGTCAATGGGAAAGCCAGACTCTCTTTACAACCATGCTACTAACCTTAACAATTGCAGTGATTCACTTAACAACAGTGGCAAGAAATGTCATAAAACGGGGCAAAAACTCATCTAACAACATAAACTTTGGGCTGAATTGTGATTGTTGAGGACTATATGTATTATGCATTTCTCTACAGAGAACAAACTGAGCATTTTAAGTTGTAGAGCTTGTTTTGTTTTGTTTTTCTTTTCAGTCACAAATTAAACCATCTATTTAAGAACTTCACCTGTTCAAGAACATTGTCAAGGTCAGTTTACTATACATAGCCAATTAAGTCCAAATATGATGATTCTTAAAAATAATGTAAGATACAGGAATGCAAACAGCATTTTAAGCAGATGCCAATGAAAAAAAAATGTAACAATTTAACTGATACTGCTGTAACTTTTTCTTTACTTCTTTGGACACCACCCTTTGCTAGGTCTGAGCTAATGTTAGAAACATTTTCCTTTTAAAAACTGATACATTTTTTGAAATAGATAAAGTATGTTTATATAAATACATTTCTAGACGTTGCTATGGTTTTAAGAGCAATGTCTGCCTACTAAAATAAAAAAAAATGATTTGTCTATACAAAGATGGTCAACTAAATGTCATTGACTTCTGCCATGCCTTCAGTTGATACTAAGTTGTTGATTTTAGAAAGCAAGTTCAGTTACAAAATATCATTGTTACATTCCTGGAAGTCTTGACCCAGCTTATACCAGTGATAAGAAAGCTTTTAGGCTCAGTGGGTAAAAATTCAGAAAAGGCCACTTGACATTGGTGCCCCCCCCCCAACACACACACATGTACACCCCCAAAGAGAAACAATTCCACCACCACCCAGCACTCACACATCTTGAGGGCCCAAAGGCTGTCACCCTTTTCTCACATAGCTTCTAAACTCAGAATGGGACTCTTTCAAGAATAATTGTTACTGGATATTAGTAAATACTCCCATCTTACCCACAATGTTATGACTTGCCACCTATGATACACGTAACATAGATTTGCCATTACTGGCATAGACTGGTATGATGCAGATATTGTGTCAAGCCTTGGTTGGTTTAACCATAGTTTATGAAATAAAACCACTGCTTCCATCTTGTAGTCTGAACATTACTGATGTTCCATGTGGCTACTGTGCTGTGTCTATGGTGTGAAAAACAAGACCAAATTATTATTATTTTTAAATGATTATACTCACATGAGACTCATAAAACTTGGAATTTATAAAACTTTGGAAGATAAAACTCATCCAAAATCTTACAAGTTTTCTGATAATAATGTTGTAAGATTTTGGCCATTGTAGATTAATTTTGAGGTCTACCATTTGTGGTGTATCACAAACAACATGGTGCGTAGAAATGCTATACCGTCAACCTAGGTTATATATTGTAATCCTCAGTGGTTTTTATGCCAATGTACTAATCTATCCCAAAGGGAAATAACTCACAACTGCTGGAACCTGACAACAAAAAAGGTGAAACCAGCTCTCTTTATTAAGCCTTACTGAAACATGCATTGTCAAATAGTAGGAAATTAATTCATTGATCCAGCAGCTTCGTACACAACATATTTGTCAAATTTGCAAACTGAATTTGGGTTAGAACATGGTCTAATCCTTCTGGTTTAAATCTTTTCACTATCAAATAAAGCTAAATTATTCAGAAACCATAAACTTTCATTATGATCAACATCATATCCTGATTTGTCAGTCCTGTCACAAACTCAGGAATGAGAAATCCATTTCAAACAATGGTTTCAGATTCTGGAAGTTCTGCTTCCGAAATAAAAGGGTTTCCCTCCCCATAATCAGTTTCTGGTGAGTTTAGCCATATCCACTGATAACTAGGGGTAACTATATAGGATGCATCTATACAGTCCTCCTGAAAAGTGTTAAGCACAATTGTAACATCACACAATCTTTTTAAATTCAAAGATGGGCTTTTATTTAAAATTAGAGTAAGCTTCTCTTTCAGCATTCTCTGATTCAACAAGTCATGCAATTTCAGGTAGATGCAGAGCTACTTCTTATCAAAAGAATATTAGATTATAGATTCAAGTTTAATATAACTGTATTATGGTCCCCTACAGTTCTCTTTGGAGTATGTGTGTTCAAATGCCTGAAGGTGACAGAACAGTTATTTGGAATTTAGAACAGTCTATTGTAATTTCCATTTGAATTCAAGCTAGAAAAAAAATCAAATATCTGTTTTTGCATTTTCCCCCTCCCCAGCTTTGTTGTCCACGTGGGATATTTGCTCAAAATGTAAATCAAAGGCAAATGCCGAGTGCTATTTTAGGAACTCGTTGGGTGTCAGACTTCATGGTTTTAGATTTTCTAATCTCATGTCTAGAGCATTCAAGTGTAACAACAGTTTTTTTTCCTTTAATGGCACCTATTGCTGATAAATTTGACAGGCTGCTTAAACTGACTTTCAATTACCAGAGAAGTTAAACATGAATCATCTTCACAGAACTGAAAATAACATTACACTTTTGACTTGGGGCATATTGCAATAAATAATATTGCACAATCAACTATTTCTTTATAGTTTTCATATATTAAGTAAAAAACATTTGTGTTTTTTTCAGAAATGTATTGTATATATTTTGTTTTATATTCTTCTAGATCCATTTTGTACACTAATTGATTCACTATTCGAAGATATATTTTTTTAAAGTGTGAGATATTCTTTTTTTACAAAAACCCCAGATAGCTCACATGATATCAGAAATTCAATAAAGTACCCTGTTTCTCCAACAATATGGCCTCCCCAATAGGAAGCCCCAGCATGTTTTATAGGCATGAAATGAAATTAAGTCCCTCCCCCCAAATTAAGGCCTATATTAAAACATGCGAAATGGGGGGGAATCGTGGGGGGACTTGCCGTTAGGAAGTACTTTTGTTGCATACTCGGATATGGTGCTGCCTGTGTTGACTCCGATACGAAGTGCCCCACCAATGCCGAGGTCAATATCCAAGCCATCGCCGCCCGCCCACCCGAAGATGCAAGGGGGGAGGAATTAAGTTACCCCCCGAAAAGACGGCCTAGCCATTTTTTCAGGGCTCAAAAAAAAAAAAAATAAGACCGGCCTTATTATATGAGAAACACGGTAGTTTAACATAAAGAAATAATTAATGGCTCATGAAAAATCATCTGAGATTTAAGGCTCAGTGGAAAATTACCTATTTCCCCATAGCCATTGTTAACTAGACAGAAGAAATTCAAGTCTCTTCTCCATGGGGAAGTCTATCATAGACAAGTTGTATAGCTGTCAAGGAGGGGTAATTTCCTTTGTAGAATTTTTCTGAAATTAGTCAATTTTCATTATTTCCAATCAATCAAACCATGAATTATTGCCGTTTATTTGTATTGTTTTAATTGATGCTGACTGAATTGATAGGTTTAATTTTTTTTATTGTATCTGTTAATCTGTGGATACTGGTAATTACTTGTACTATGTTGCAAACCATTTTAGGCAGAAATGAATGACTAAGAATCAAGAGAAACTTGACAGCAAATAATCAAGCAACATGCTATAGCAGAAAGACCAAATTATAATAAAACCAGTATCCCAGCATTTTTTCAACATCTCCTATGAATATTCTTTCACCACTATTTTAAACAACAAATCTAACAAAAAAACCCAGAGGGAATAATATATTCTCTGAAAAGGTAGACATGTCTTAATATTACCTTGTTCCTTTTTATTCAGAATTAATTTTTGCTAGATTTGTAGGACCAAGCAAACGTGGATATGATGGTAATCTTAACAACCTTACAATTTAAAAATTAATTGAATAGGTATTTTGAAATTACAACTAACTTGCATACAGCATTGATTCAAAAGTCAGGCAAACCTAGCAGCTAATTAAAGTCTAGACTCTTTAACCATTTTAATTTGACAACTTCTGATGAAATTATAATTCAACTGGAATAGATTGGTTCATATAGATGTCCATAAATGTTAAATGATCAATTTTTCAATTACATCTTTTCTACAGTCACCTCTTTTGTCTAAAGTGCACTTCCTACTAAAGTAAGAAAAGCACCCTTGTTGGCAATTTAAAAGGGTTTAAAAACATATTTTAATGTGTTTTAATTGTTGATGGCTTTATTTTCATGTTTTAATTGCTAATTTAATATTCTATAAAATATTTTATATGTTTTAAAGTATCTGCTTTGTTTCATTATAAAACTTGAGAAGTATTATGTACAGCTATATTAGTCAATAATCTAATAGTTAGAAATAAATAGTCATGCACTGACAAGTGTTCCTTTCTTCTCTTCAAGGAAAAGGGCATATATTAATATTTAGAAGGGAAGAAAATAATTGTTTAACACAAATCAGAATTTTTTAGGACAAATGCTAGTTAACCAGTAGCTGAAAATATTTTATTAGCAGCATTTTTAATGTGTTCATATTTTAAATGCTCACACTATAGTATAAAATAATCAAATTACAAATGCTTTTTAAAATAATTTTGGCTTAAGTTTAATAGAATGGCTAAATTTTGAACTGGATTAAATTTGAGAAATAGTAAATAAATTGATACCCAAAACAGCTGTGAGACTACACAACATCCATAATTGTGAATGTAGCAAGAAGTAAAACTTGCACTTTATATTGGCATATCTGTAGCATTCAAATAGACAAAAATATATTATATTGTTATTTATTTTGTACAAGGAACCAAATAATATCCCTGCCTATTTTCCCCCACAATCAACTTATGAGCTGTATTGGGTCCAGAGAGAATGAGTAGAACAGGTCACACAGCTGACTTTCATTCCTAAGGAAAAACAAAAACTCATTCTTTTAATTTATTACACAAAAATAAATTTACATCTTACCAGATTATAAACAATGCAGATTGAAAATGAGCTTTGGCTGAAAGCAGGCACACTGACCTACTTTCAAAAATTCCAGTGCCAGATTTGGTGATTCACAAACATACACTCAAGTAGTAGTTCCAGTTCTATCACAACTCCATGATTAGCTGTCCTGAATAATGACCATAACCAATGAACTGGGTTCTGGTTCATATAGTTTTAGTTTAGTTTAGTTTAGTTTATTGTCACTGCACTTCGTACAACGAAATCAAACACCATCTTCAATGCACATCATGACCATGAGCATGAAAAGAAACACAAACACACATCCTTCACCCTTCACACATTGAACCAGAAACCCCCGACACCACAACAACACTGCACTATACAGCAGAATTCAAAAGTGCTACTGCCCTGGGATAGAAGCTGTTTTTCAGCCTATTTGTCCTTGTTTTTATTATTCTGTACCAACTGCCAGATGGTAATAGTTCAAAAAAAGGGTTTCCCAGGATGAGGTGGATTTTTGAGAATGTTATATATAATATATAATGTTATATATAATTATATAATGTGTAAATTTAACAATCATTCTATTATCTAGAAGAAATTGTGACTTAGCCTAAATTATACATACAGCTTATAGGTTTATAAACTATTTCAATGTGTTTATATTTCCTATATTCATTAACACACCTAAATACATATCATCTATGACTATATTAAACATACGACATGTATCATATTCCAACATATTTATACAAATGTTCTCTCTGAATAGTGACATTCACTATACACAACAGCAAGAAGCGTTAACTGATTATAATAGATTAGTTTTACTTCCTCTAATGATTCTGACATTTTAAATCAAACTCATTCGCAGAAATGGGAAGCATGTCAAAGCCCTCTGTCCTACTGCTCTTCCTCTAGTGCTTCTCCCTTATCTGTTTACCAATTGTGTCTGGCTTTAATTATCTCATTTTTGAAACAGACAAAGTAACTTTGAAAGTTAAGTGAACCTGGTTAGTGGCAGTGGTGAAAACATCAGGCTAGAAACTGGGAGACTGTGAGTTCTAGTCCAATCTTAGGCACAAAGTCGGCTGAGTGACTATGAACTCAGTCACTTTCTCTCAGACCAAGGAATGAGGCAATCGCAAACCACTCCTGAAAAACGTTGCCAAGAAACCTACAACAGTTGTCCAGGCAGTCTCTGAAAATTGGACATGACTGAACTGGGAACGGGGGACTGAAGTGTTCACAATACATTTCCCCTGTTGGGGGTTCAGAAAAAAAAGGATTTTGAAAATACAGCTCCCCGCCCGGAAAGGCACAAAGTAACGCATTTAACAGAATGACAGAGTTGGAAGGAATCTTGGAGGTCTTGTGGTTCAACACCCACACCCACACCCTGCTCGAGCTGGAGACGGCTATATCATTTCTGACAAATTGTCCCAAAGTTCTTCAAAGAAAAACCAGAAAGTCCAATTGCCTCTTGAAAAAGCACCTTTGGGGCAACTATGACCTGGACTAGGGAGAATCTCCCATAGACATTTCAGACAAATGGCTGTCCGGCCTTTTTTTTTTTTTTTTTTTAAAGCCTCCAGTGACAGAGCACCCATAACTTCTTTGAAGGCAAGCTGTTCTACTGGCTTTATTGTTCTGCCAGGAGCATTACCTATAAATTATAAGATTCTGAAGGAAGCATGACCTATAAATTATAATGTGAGTGGGATTTTGAAGGGGGGGGGGGAGAGAAAGCATGGTCACCATTTCTTACAATCCTTTTTAAAGGTGCGTGTGCTCACCCTCCCTGTTACAAAAGCAAAATCACAGCCAGCCGGCTTCGGATTCCTAAGCTGCTGTTCCCACCTGGCTCCAGTGAACAGCACACCTTACCTGTACTGCCACACTTTGTTACCGCTTCCTCCTCGGCTGTTGTTCAGCCCACCGCCGCCGATGCTGCCGCTGCTGCTGCTGCTGCACTTGCTGGAGCAGTTTTGGGCCGGGAGGAAAGTCTCCAGCTTGCCTTCGCTCTCCGACACTTTCATCGCTGTAACCACCGTAGCTGCCGCTGTTGCTGCTGCCGCTGCTACCGTCGGCATGGGCTCGCCGCTTTGCATGGCAAACGAAGACACGAAGCCGCCACAGACCCCAGTCCACCGGACGGGTGGGAGGAGGAGGCGGCAGCAAGGCAGGGCTGTTTTTGCACACCAGGGCCACAGCCGGGCAGGCCAAAAGGCAAGGAAAATGGCATCAATTTAAAACAAAGAAACGCGGTCCGCAGCCAAGCGGCAGCCTGGAAGGAAACTTTTCCTCGAAGGGGGTGGAGAGTGGGAGCCGGAGAGAAGGAGGAGGAGGAGGAGGAGGAAACCCAAAGACTGGGGGGGGGGGCTTTTTTCCCCCCCTCAATGGCGGGGAAGGGAAGAGTTCGCACAGGAGCAATGCCGGCGAGGAAGGCGGCCGGGGCGGGAGGCGTAGCCCGAGCTCTCTGGGACGGGTAAACAAGCGTGGGGAGGCGAAGGGGGGAGAGAAGGCGAGCGAGCGAGCGCTGGGCAGAAGCCCCAGGAGGAGGAGGAGGAGGAGGAGGGCGGCGGCTCTTCTTTTTCGCCCCTGCCCGGCGAAGGATGCTCCCCGGCGCAAGGAGACCGAGAGAGGGAGGCTCAAGGCGGCTCTCCACCCTAACCCAGAGGCGGCCGGGGGTTGCTCCCGCCCTCGGGCGACAGCTCCGCCTTCCCCCTCCTCCGCAGGCCTCCCCCGTCCTCAAGCCCGGCAAGGAAGCCCGCTCCTCACGCCCTCCCGTTAGATCCGCCCAAGGAAGGAAAGGAGGAGCGAGAGAGAGAGAGAGAAAAAAAACCCGGCTCGGCTGAGCCGCCTCTCCCCAGCCAAGAAGAAGCAGCAGCAGCAGCAGCAAGCAAGCACCAGGTCGCCACCCCTTCCGGGTTAGCCTTAAACCCCACCCCCACACCGCCTGAGGAAAGGAGGCGATGCCGGCGCCGCCATGTTCGCTTAGGGCAGAGTCCGCCGCGCTCCTCGGCGCGCGCGCTAGGAAATCAAGCTGCTCGACCCCCGTTTTGTTGTGCGTTGCGTGCAAATTGCAAATACAAATGCATGATTTTAAATGAGACGTAGGCGCGTATCGGGGCGTTAGGTGCGTATTTTGGGGGTGGGTGGGGAGGAAAGAAACGGGAGGGGGTGGGTTGTTGGAGGCAGAGGCTGTGAGGTTGCCCTTCGGTCGGTTTGTAGTTCCCCGTCCCTGCACGTGATGCGGTGGGGAAGGAAGGGAAGTGGTGGGGGGGGAAAGGTCTCCGGCGGAGTTCCAGTGCTCGCAACGGGGGTGGATTCTTTCTTATGCAGCTCTCTTTCGTGGACCGAACTCATTTCTATCTATCTATCTATCTATCTATCTATCTATCTATCTATCTATCTATCTATCTATCTATCTATCTATCTATCTATC
>NW_020769345.1:48910-88903 GCF_900518735.1 Pseudonaja textilis | reverse complement strand
ATCCATCCATCCATCCATCCATCCATCCATCCATCCATCCATCCATCCATCCACCCACCCACCCACACCGGTGTCTAAGTTTAAATTCGGTTTTAAATAGCCGCGCTTTTATTATTATGATTAATTTTGGGGGCAAAATGCAGATCGGGATGGTTGGT
Source organism: Pseudonaja textilis (assembly GCF_900518735.1). The sequence continues at coordinate 88,745 of NW_020769345.1, read as the reverse complement.
CATTTTTACAAACGCTGCCTTCAGTGGTGCAGGTCGTACAATAGCCCACAGAGTAAGAAGGTTTATAGGAATATCTTGTGCTCGTCTAAATCTCCCCAAATCTTAAAAAATGTGTTATTCTCTTAAAACCGTCAGGTAGAAACATGCTTTCTGCCTACATCAGTTTGGCATAGGCTGCCAACCGAAAGCAGGGAGTTTGAAATCACTGAATCTGAGGCTTCCCACAATTGCAGGTGCCTCATTTATGGGCCTGTTGCTAATGAAAACACCCTGCCGATGTCAGCTACAATAGTGGAAATTTCCTTATGCAGGCAATAGAAGTATCAAAAGGAGAAGTGCTACATTGCTATGACTGTTCTCCCTGAATTGGCCCCATATCAACCTTCACTGAAAGAAATTAAGTTTATCCTCCTGAATACATTTCAGATGTTCTACTAAAATCTGACAATTAAGGTTCCATGCAATGCATAAACTGAGTATTTATTAGCCAAGCTAATTTTCTTCTAATGTCTCATGGTCAGTTTAAAATTTTATGATGGATGGATAAATAGATGGATTGATTCACCACAACATCAGTACTATGAGTACTGTATAGTTTTAATAATATCAGTATCCAAAATTTCTAGTACTGCTTTTTATGTTTATAATACTTGGCCAAATTCTGGAACTACTTCCTCCTCATTAGCTTTTTATGCTGCCTTTCCTATTTAGAGTGCTTTACATGCTGCCTTATTTATTTTGACTTGTACTGTGTTTTATTGTGTTAATGTATATATCAAAATGAATAAATACAGACATTTACTTGCAAGCATATATAATAAAGTAAGTACTGTTTTTGTATCTCTTCTCTGTGTATTCTTTTATACTGCTTCAGTAGTTCAGATATCTATCACTATCTCAGACTACAGTAGTGCTAAATTATGTCAGCCATAATTGGCCTCTTCTGAATAAAAATTATTATAGAAGTAAGTATAGGAGTATAAACCCTATAAGAGTTACAGAGGTAGCTATAGTAGGGAATTGCATTAAGAGATTGATGATCATCTACTCCAGGAGTCTTCAAACTTAACAGCTTTAAGGCTTGTGACTTCAACTCTCAGAATTCCTCCTCCAGTCATGTTAGCTTAGGGAGTTGAAGTCCACAAGTCTTAAACTTCCCAAGTTTGAAGACCCTTGTACTATTGTGATCTACTAGGCTTACTATATAATTATGGTAATAGACATACTAAAAATACTAGTATATTTAATAAGGGAATTACTAGGATGCAGATTCAAATTAACAAACTTTGCTGGGTGGAGCCAATGAAAAATAAGGCATTTTATAGCAAGACAAACCTGTCTGCTCGGTTATAAGATTACTAGTTCTGTTGAGCCTGTTTTACATCTAAGCCAAGTAAATATTATTGAACTCTTATGTCATGCAATTCAGTGTATTTCATTCTGCTAGTAAGCGTTGGATATATTGTTCAAGACTTTCAACTGTCACCACAATTGGAGAAGTGTTCAGTAATTATGCACATATTCACCCAGTTACTAGTTAGCACTAACCAGAATTTGAAATGAAAGTCACTTGTTGATTCCAAATTCATATAGTATTAACTAGAAGCTTTGTCTGCTCTGCATTTATATGTCACATCTTGCCAATGACTGTGATTTAGTACTTCCTAGGAGAAGACAAAGAGGTTGTGAGAATGTTCACACACAAATGTGAATGATTTTTAAAATGTTGCAGTTCATTAATTTCAAGATCTTTTTGCACTTCCGGAAATAATATTTGTACCTATATACAGTAGATTAGAAAAATATTAAGCCTGTAGTCTTGCTCATTTATGTGATTAATAAACCTTGTAAATGGTATTAGCATAAATAAAGCAAGTATAAACAAGAAAAAGATCTGAGATAATTTTCTTCATTTCATGGCAAGGTTTGCATTTTTAATTAATAGCTAAAGGTTTAAGGTCAACTATAAGCTAGATGAAGTACTGATTTAATGAAGCTTATTCCTAGTTAGACAGCCAGTTTAGTAGTTAAGACACCAGACTGGGAGATTTGGGTTCTTCTGCTACCTTAGGCGTGAAGGCATTTGTCAGCTCTAGGAACATGACAATGGTAAACTATTTCTGAAATACTGTCAAGACTTGTCAAGGCAGTTGACAGTAATCAGCACAATCCTAAATAATAATAAATGAAAGAATCCCAGGTTATTATGGCAATGGTCATACAGCATCCTCAGCCAGGCATATACAAGGCTTTGGAGGGTTTTTGTTTTTGTTTTGCTGATAGATTTGCATGTCTTAAAATTATTTTGGCCTCTATAGACCAAAGGGTATAGTCTATTCTGCTGTAATGTTCTCTGAGTGGACAAAGTTTTCAGTCTTTAAATGTCTAAATGTCTTTGCAGTAGACATTTGTAGGTATCAAGGAGCAAAATGTAGGCTCACAGGATGAAGTTACCTAAGTCTGTTTTTTCCCCTGGAAAATACTTATTTGAAAGTCTTATTTGACCATGAATATTCTGCCCGTAAATTCAAAATCTGGTAAAATTTCTGGAAATTTAAGAAATTGGCTAGAACAATCTCTAGAACAATTGGCTAGAACAATCTGCTTGTAATCTCTAACAGTCTCAACAGTAGCACTGTGAGAGGTGACACATCCATATGGTATTATTGGGAGAGATAGCTCATCACTACTGCCACTTGGTGAAAATAAGCAGGCATAGCCAGGAAACCTATATATAGAGGTGCTTTTGGCCACAAAGCAGTGAAAGCATGGTCAAATATTTGGAGGTTTCTCTAGCCATAATATCTTGGGCAGGAACAGTGACACCGCACCTGTTATGTATAATCACACATATGGTAGAACATGAATCATGTATGTTATATCATTTGCATCATGACATGCCTGAAGCAATTTCCACAATTTAATTAATAATGTCAAGTAAAGGAATTTAGCTGATAGGGGAAGAATTAACAGGTGCCCATTTTAGAATGGCTTCTAGAAAAGATTATCTCTTTTTAGGGAAGAATAATACATAACAACGAAACTCAAAATAACCGTGGCTTGATTTTGTTTAGTATAAGATGGAATAGACATAACTTAGGCAGCTTTTTGAGATTTTAATATTTTACCTTATTATAATGGAGCTGCCCTTCCCAGTGCCCTTGTAGCAGAGGAAACTTTGCAAGCCACATATTAAGATTCTCAAGAATGCATGCAGCTTTGAGGCCTAAGGAAGCCTCAAATGTTATTACACTTAATTTGAGGGGTTTAGGAATACTCCTGCTCACCATGCATTCTAGGAGCTACAGATACAAATTCATAGATACTTTTCTTTTATGAACTGGAAACATACATTAGGGTTGTTCCAGATTAGGAAATAAAATAGAGTAGGATATCTTCTTTCCCTGCACATTTGCTGTAATAAAGATGGAAGATACAATTATTTAAAATTCTCAAAAATAACAATGGGGCAACTGAGAGATTTTATAACATGAGGCATGCCACTTCTGACAAATGGGTAAAAGGGTCATTTGTAGATAAAAAATAACTGTTTCATCATCAACCTCAAATGTTATGGGACAACATTCCAAACTCAATGTCAAAATTAATTTATTGTACAGAAATTTCTTAAAACTATTAGCATACAAAAGTTATTCCCTCATATTGAGAATGACGTTACACGCATTTGTACATATCTGACTATAATCAAACTACAGGTTAAAATGTGCATTGTATTGCAGACTGCAACGTACAGACCACAATGTACATTTGGGCACGCTGGATTTTGCACATTCAACAAGAACTGAAGACATGATTCATGTTTTCATTTTTGGCTTTATCATCTTTCGATTTGCAGCTGGACTCTTTCTGAGAGCTACAAAATATGTGTAAAGCAATTTATGCTGTAGAAAATCCTATTTGTAGAACACATGTTTGCTACATAATAAAAAAAGTCACAGATTCTGATAAAAATGCTGGACCCTTCTGTTGTACCAGACTGGAAAACTGTGAGTTTTAGTCCTACCTAAGACATGAAGCCAACTTGATAATTTTGGGCCGGTTATTCTACTTCAACCCTGGGAAGCAGGCAAGAGCAAACCAATTCTGAAAATCCTTGCCAAGAATTGCAGAAACTTGTCCAGGTAGTTGCCAGGAATCAACAGTGATAAACACACATACGCATAAATGGCTGCTAGGGCCACGGTAGCAGTTTGCTAAAGAACACCTAACAAAATTCAGAACAAAAACTTGGAAAGGATCCTATCTCTGCTATTTTAATAGCAATAGCACTTACGGTATATACCACTTCACAGTGCTTTACAGCCCTCTCTAAGTGGTTTACAGAGTCAGAATATTGTCCCCAACAATCTGAGTCCTCATTTTACCCACCTCGGAAGAATGGAAGGCTGAGTCAACCATGAGCCAGTAAGACTCGAACTGCACTCGAACTGCAATACTGCATTCTAACCACTGTGCCACCATAGCTTTACACTTCTTGTAGAATGCAAAATACATTTCGTTATTCTTTGTAAAGTCCAGGATAATACACAATAGAAATAAATTTCATTATTCTTTGTAAGGTCCAAAATCACATTATTCTTTCTTTATAATACAAAATAATAAAGCATTTTTGTTTCCAAAATACTCAGCAGGGTAATAATATATACCTACCAGAGTCACTGTTAATTTTTTCAGGGTAATAAAACACCAACTTCAATATTGTTTTAATGGGATATATAGTATTAATGTTGATTTTCCCTTACTTTTATCTTTTATCTTCAATATATCAGTTAGAAATCTATAAGATTATTCAGAATACTTTTGGACATAGAATAAATTCTATGAATGGATAGAGAAAAGAGAAATCTATAAGATTATTCAGGATACTTTTGGACATAGAATAAATTCTATGAATGGATAGAGAAAAGAAGTAGAAATTAGAAAAAGTAAGATTATGAAGGTTAATATATACTGTATAATGAAAGTAAAGAGGTAGATGAATATAAATGTAGTAATTGATAAAAAAAGTAATTAACCTAATGTAAGAAGAAACCTAGATCAACTCTTTTGGTTATATTATTAGTACTGTTATACCATTACTATTGCTATTAGTTTGTATGTTGAGATTTATTACCAACATGTGTTGTTTGTGTTTTATTTGTAAATAATGCTCTGCCAATGCACTGTAATTCAGAAATGTTTATGAATGAAAATTTATAATAAAAAAATTATAGATTATATAAATTTCCTTAAGATGCCATATTTCTTCAGTGCCTGGAGTGAAATCTGTTAAGGGAAGTTGCTCCAGCATTCAGCCTATTTCAATATTTGGTCACAATGAGTGTTGATAACAGGCTTTCATAAAGTTAACAGTGAAAGAAAAGGAAGTGGTGTCTTCAAAGCCTTTGCACTTAACAGCTCATATTGTCTATGAATGTTCTCCAAAGTTTTAGTGATGACGTGGGATTTAAGAACTACTCTGCCGTCATCACATTTCATTTATGAATTAATAGGCCATTTCTTTGTTTCTTTGCCTACTGAAATGGAGTGAAATGCAGTCAAGAAACAGTAACCTTCAGTGAGGAAGAACAAACTTCTTGGGTATTTTGATGTTATTTAACTTCTTAAGATCAAGATCAAACCTGGGCATTTTACAGCCCCCCAGGACACATCCAGTCCTTTGGCTGTCCCTGTCCAGCCCACATGAAGTCAATCAGAAATTAGAAATCAAATGTCGGTTTGATGCAGCTAATCAAAATCATATAATTTACTGCTTTTTATAAAGTGATAACATTAATATTGAGCAGAATTAAGTTCAGCCTATTGGTTCAACCGTTTACAACAATCCTGGTTTCTCACGTGGCCCCTTCGGAAAATAATTTACCCACTCCTGCTCAAAATAGTATATATAGAATTTCTCCTCCAGTTTTTTCCCACTACAAATTTGTAAATTGGATTAAGATGCAATGACTGGTCTAAAGAAGGTCAGTGAGTTTTCAGGGCTAATGGACTTTAACCTGGATCTCTACAAACCTACAATCCTTTACAAATCTGAACCTTTACAAAACATTGATTTTTTTAATCAAACGATTCATCAGAGCATTTCACAGTAGTTTGTACCTCAATGGAAAAGAAAGGAAAACTGAAAATAGTGGCTTTAATTGCATAGGTACAGCTCCCTGTACTTAATTATTCACTTAGTGTAGTGATAGCTACCATAGGATAAAGCCCAGCAGGTGGCATCAGTAGCTGATTTTGGCCTTCTTAAAAAAGCAAAGCAAAGATGGACCTGCTTAGTACATAAATTTGAAACCATTGGAGAAAATGCAGAGCTGAAAAGTAAACTAGGAAGTGGACAAAACAAACATAATTGCAGATCACTACCATATTGGTGCCAAGAAAATTACATGGATGTGGCCGTGTAGCAATCAAAATCTGAACTTGATTCAATGGAAACCTTATCAAATGGTAAATTATTTAGCACAGTGTTTTTCAAACGTGGCAACTTTAAGATGTGGACTGATGGAACTCCCATGCTAGCTGTTGGGAGTTGAAGTTGCTAACTTTGAAAAACATTGGTTGAGCATTTTCTATGCGGGTCCTAACAGAAGTAAAGTACACGCTAAACTGTAACTTGTAACATATTGTCCATAGCTCTACAATTTCTTTTAAAATGTGCATTGCTAATTTGAACCCGATCATTTATTTAGATATGCAGGTCAATGAATCTTTTTGAAATGTGCAGTAGCAAACATCATTACAGAATTAAAAACAAATTCTATGCTCTTTTTAAAGAGTATGTAACAAACTTACTATTTAAATTATGCCAAAGGTTTATTTTATGGTTTGCATTTTAGTGTGCTTTGGAGAAATGTAAATATGTTTCCTTGATAACAACAATCAAACTACCAGAGGGCTAGAGTTATAAGTTTATAAATGTGACTCACTTATGTTTGACATTTGCCTCCAAGGGATGGGCTAGAAAACAATAAGTTTGCCAGAACTATACTATCGGAAGATAATAAAGAAAAGTAAACAGATCATTATATAGTATTGTGGGAAATTAACTGTTCTTTCAAAACAAAGTTAGGTTAAAACCTGGAGATGGACACCAGCATAGAAACTTATCTTAGTTTGTTTGTTGAAGATTTCTTGAATAAATATTATTGACTGTGTTGATATAACTCGCTATGACAAACTCAATAAATCACAATTGTTGGTCTTAAATAACATCAAAGCACTCATGGCTTAGTAACCTGTATGAACCCATCTATTGTGAATATAAGCCATAGTTATGGCCTAATATATTTTGACTACCAAGGAAGTCTTTCCAATTAAAATTCACCATAGAATACACTTTGTTTATGATGACTGTGTTGCATGAATAATATGCATTGCTGGACTGAAAAAAACCTGTAAAGGCAGTTAACTGGGAAAAGCTGATCTGTTTGATCAACAATGAAATGGACAATCTGTGACAGCAACCAATGAGTTTCATATGCAAGGAAAGTTCCTTGCAGGCTGACATTGAAATGAAAGCTCCAAGGGTAGAAAATTGCCACCATTGTCACACTAGATGAATGGTAAGAAATTTCTTTACAGTATGTAATAGTATACCGAAATGACTTTGGGAAACAGGGGGAAGAGCCACAGCCAAGAGAATGGTTGCATAAGAAGCAATTTAGCCAACAACAGGGATGTGATGGTGGCAAACAGAAGAAACCTTCCCTAGTTTCATGGGCTGTAAAGGCAATGGGGGAGAAATGTACTTTCTGACTTGCAAGATTCCATTAATAACTCCTTCAATAAAGTAGAATTAGTTTATCTGGGCCTGCTTCTTATCTGGACTGCCTTGCAAAGCTGATAACCATTATGGCCTGGAAACGAAGCTTTCTCTATGGAATCTCGTCACAAAGTTTTACTTCTGAAGAAAGAATTCAAAACCCAAACCTCAGGAAAGTCCAGTTGCCTCTTGAAAAAAGCACCTTTGGGACAACCATGACCTGGATGACTGAGAATCTCCATTGACATTTAGGGAAAAGCCATGGTTACAGTTTTTTGGAACATACATGGGATTTTCTTGAACCCGACTACACTATAAGCATAGTGCATTACTCAAAACTAAGAAACAACAATTAAGCAGAATTTAGAAACACCAGGATAATTTGATGTAACATGTCATGATCCATCCAGGTATCAATTGCAAAGTTGGATCTCCCTATTTTACTCCATCTGCCACACAGCCCAAGCTTGGAGCCATGCAACTTCTGTCTTTTCCCAAAATTGAAGAAACAGCTGTGTGGGCATCTGTTTGATTCAGATGAAGAGATGGAAAGGATCATGAGGACTTGGATGAAGAGATCAAACATGGAGTTCCTTTGTAATGGCACCAAGAAGCCCGTCCATGGTTGGCAGAATTGTGTAATGAGTGTCAGTGATTAAATGGATAAATAAAAACAGGTGGCAAAACAGTTCATTTCAAGGATTATTTTCCTTTTCATTCATCAAAATGTTCCTATTTAGACTAAAGCTATAGAGGTGGAGGCATTAATTTTCATTCCAGCCTTGTCACCTATATTACTGTATTAGCCACATCAAATGTATTGAATTTCTCCTCCTCCTTGTATTTGCCGAACAGCTTTGCTCTTACTACTCCTACTTGTAATTTTTTTTGTACACCGGTTTCTATGGCAACCCTGAATCTCTACATCTGCCACCCACTCTAACTTAATTTCCTAGGCCTCAATTGTGGTTCTGATATTTGGCAGATTAACTGTTGGGAAGGCAAATGCTATGCCTGGCTAGCCAGGAATTTCTGTGTACGCTGGGAGTAAGGAGAGAGGGAGCAGGAGTAGCAATGGGGTTTAGACATTATTGCTGGGTGGAAATTTACAGCAGATAAAATCTCTCTCTCCCCCCCCCCCCCCACCCAACTTCAAATCTTGCACTACAGTAGTTTCTGTGAGTTTTTCTATGCTGTGGCTGGTGTCAGCTTTAAAACATTTCTCAATTTGTGTTAAAGTGATTGTGTACTAATTAGACATCTTTTCTGCCTGGGGATGATAAGAATGGTCTTAGCAATAGCAGTAGCATTTAGACTTATACACTGGTCCATAGTGCTTTACAGCCCTCTCTAAGCAGTTTTCAAATGTCAGCGTATTTCTTCCAACAATCTGGTCCTCATTTGACTGACCTCAGAAGCTGGGAAGGCTGAGTCAACCTTGAGCCAGGATTGAACTCCTGGCTGTAGGCAGAGTTTGCCTGCAATACTGCATTCAAAACACTGCACCACCACCACGGCTCCTTCAATAAATAACCAGTTTCCCTGCGACATTTCTGACTTTTTCTTGGTAGGATCTGGTTCGTATATTGGACGAAGCCATAGTTTATTGAATAAGCCAAAATTGACTTGGCTGTGCATTTCACAAACCCCAAACCCTTAATTTTGAAACCACGGTGACCAGGCGCATGCACATGTTGATTTGGCATATATTACATGACTCTGTTGTAGAGTTCAGTAGGGCTTCATTTTAGGTGGGCAAGTTGCTTTACACAGTTGTTTTATACCAATTTATATTTAACAATTATAATTATTAATTTGCTTCCCATCAGGCCATCTGCAAGTGGGATTTTAAAAAAATCAAGATGGTGGCTATTACTATGTGATCAAACATTGCTTTTTAATTTGTGACACACATGAGAGGCATAAAGAACCAATCGAGTGGTTCAGTTGGCGTGCTAGGCTAGAAACGAGATGACTATGCTTTCTCATTTTCCCTTACTCACAGAAACCAGCAAAATGATTTGGGGCCAGTCACTCTTTCTCAGTCCAATCCATCTTACAGGATTACTGTGGGGAAAATAGGAGATAGCATAACAACAACACTTCACAATAGCACTTACATATTGCTTTACGATGCTTTACAGCCACCTCTAAGCGGTTTACAAAATCAGCCTATTGCCTCTGACAATCTGGGTCCTCATTTTACCCACCTTGGAAGGATGGAAGGCTCAATCAACCTTAAGCCAGTCAGATTCGAACCTCTGGCAGTCGAATTAGCCTACAATACTGCATTCTAACCACTGCAGCACCATGGCTCTATTAGGTGTATAGGTTGCTTTGATTTGCATAAAAAGAAGGTACAATATAAATGTAATACAAAATAAAAGATAAATATGAAGCAAAATAAAAGGGATATAACTTAAACAGTTTATACCAACTTGCCTTTTTCATATATCAGCCTGACAAATAGCCAGATATTTGATCAATTTCACTTTGACAGATTTCCCACATCTGTTTAAATCACAAAGTGACTTGTTTTGTTCTGGTTTATTATCCAGCCATTATTGTATGTAAAGTACATTTTGTAATTTAGCATTGAATTCCATTTTTGGTTTAGCAAATTATTGTGTATAGAGATACATAATCCTATCCCAACACCTCATTAATTGGCAGGCCTATGATTAAAATATGGGCACCAGACAAACAAAAGGCGAACTGCTTGTTTCAGGCATAGCAACATAGATTAACTACACCACAGTCTGGTTTTCATATTTGCAGCCATTAATGTGGATTATAATTTCCATTTATCTAAAATAAAAACTTGACAACTTTAAGACTGGCTGGCTGGGGAATTTTATGAGTTGAAGTCCACAAGTCTTAAATTTGTCAGTTTTGGAGACCCCTGATCTAAAACAATGTTTGAAAGAGGTGGGAGGGAAAGTGTCCAATCTTTGGTTGATGTTTATTCATCTTATTCAAGGGGTAAGTAAGCAATATTAAAGGATTTTGATTAAGGCTCTAGAAAGAAACTATAATCTTGAATGTAAATATATAATATGAATAGAATGGAATTTTTGAATGGAAGGGTTTGGCTAGGATGTCAAAGGGATAGATTGTGATATATTTTATATTGTAACCATTTTTGGAACATAAAATTCTAGCCACTGTTGGAAACAGAATTTGGATTCCTTAACTGTCAATTATAATCCGATATAGGGAGAGAGACATAGATTTGGCAGGTGAGAGCACCTGGATGCCTCAATTGGGATTTAGATACTAAAGAGGTCAGCCCAGCTGAATACTTGGGGCTTCTGTGAAATCAAGACAAGACAAGCACCCCAACAGAACACAATGTTGTTCATTTAATTTGTATCCCACCTGTATTCTTTTTACAAGTAACTCAAGATGGCAAACATACTCGCCTTTCTCGTCTTATTTGCCCCACAACAACTCTGTGAGGTAGGCAGGTCTGAGAGTGATTGACTGGCCTAAAATCACCCAGCTAGCTTTCATGGCTAAGACAGGACATAAATTCCTGGTCTCCCACTTTTTACCCTAGGGCCTTAACCACCAAGCATAACTATCCTTACATCACTCAATAAGGGCATTTCCTTTCCTTTCCTTTCCTATGCCAGGTCAAGTTTATAAAGAAGTTTCAAAGATTTTTTTTTTGGAACCAGGCAAATGTGTTTGAATGAAATGATACCAAATAGAAAAATGAGGCCGATGTGGCTGGCATTCAAGCTAATTGGTGAATTCTCTTCCAATGTTTTGTGTCCTTTGTCCTGATTCTCCATACCTTTTACAGGTTCTTTATATCGCAGCTAGCCTAGCCTAATAAGTGGTATTAAAAGGAAAGGTACACCTTGTGCACCTCCGCAAGCTAATTATCTGTTGGCGTTGCAGCACGCTATGACTCATTCAGCCAACCTGTCTTCCTTTATAACAGAATGGTGCAGATTAAATGCTTCTCTGAAAATGTCAGAGTGGGCAACGAGTCACCGGGACTAGGAATCTAGAAGAAAGGCCAAGATAACGAGAAATCTCTCTCATCCTTCCTCTAGTAAAATGCTCTACAAGCATAGTTTTGCTTTCAGATAGTCTGGATCAGTTTTCCAGGCACACGGTGGTACCGTATGGATTTGCCTGCTGACATGGCCATGTCAAGTAAGGGAAGGCTGTTGGAGTCCCAGCCCTTAGCTCTTCTTCCCTAATCAACCACACTTCCATTGAGTTGACTGGAAATTACTGTGGAATCTAGACTGGGGGGGGAAGATGCTGTAGGTATCTTCCTGTAGGCAATGTGTTGTAGCTTCAGCAGAAAATGACTTTGTTGATACTGATCAGCCTTAACATAGGCTGAATCTGGGGTCTTCCAGTGTTAAAGAAACAATTTAGTGGTTTTTTTAAGGCACAGGATAGAAACCACAAAACTGTGAGTTCTAGTCCCATCTTAGACATGAAAGAAAGGTGGGTGACTTTGAGCCACCACTCTCAACCTACTTCAGACTCTGGAGACACTACAGTCAATCAATTCCTGTTGCAACCAATGGATCAACACTGGGCTGTTGGCCCTGTATTTTACGAAAATACTAAGAAGAAGAAAAAACAATCCCACTGCTGTCTTCCAATGTTCATAGATTTAAAGATATAATTACAAACTGCTTTGTTGCTTTGCAAATTTCAGGGCTTCAGAATGTAAGAGCTGATTTGCTGTTTCAGATGAAAGGATCCATGTTGATTCTCTTCCTTTTCCATACATGAACATGGGAAGTTCACAAACAGGACATATGAGAGATTACCCCTACCTTTTCTTTATGCTCAGAGTATGACAGTAGTTGCTGTATAGGACAATAAGTTCCATGTTGGATTGCTTTAACTAAGAATTGATATATAGACCAAAAAATGAAAGCTACGGTATAATTTTTCATCTAAATAGAAAATACTCATTTTTAATCTACTTTGGAATGAGTCATTCTGTTTGAACTGCAGTGACCCCTGAACCCAGGAGATTAATTTTATCATTCTTGCGAAAATTTATTTCTCATCCCATCACAGCCTTTTTGCACAGAGGCAATCTTGACTGATTGAGGAAACAAAGTTCAGTGTACAGAGACATATCTTTGAAGATTCAGATTATTAACACACATAACTGAGATTACATCTGCGTTGCCTTTTGGTTTTCAGAAGTGGTATTTTCTTTATCTTCAAATCTGATGCTTCATCTAGTTTCAGAACATTTAAGCTGAAATCAGGATCTACAAAATACTTTCTCTTTCCTTTAGAAAGACTGGTTTGAAATGCTGTACAGCAGAAATGTTAATTATTCAACATAATTGTCATTTTTCAGTTTGGGATGTTATTGTGCCATGATTCAGTAATAGTGTGATTGTTGAGATGTTGAACTAGGACTAGGGGGAAATCAGCTCTCAGGCCTGGAAACCCATTGGGTGTCTTTGAGACAATTCCTCTCAACCTAATCTTCCTCAGTGGTTTCTTCCTTTATAGAACTTGAAGATTACATTTCGAACTCTTGGGGGAAAAAAGGCTGGATATAAAACTGACAAAGAAAGTATCTGGTGTTTCTGGAGAACAGTCAATATCCTTTGGAACAAACATTTGCTATTAAAATAAACAAACTGCAATAAAAAATATTATTAAACATTCTTCCGCAGCAGGATTGTCTAGATCAGGGGTGTCCAACCTTGGCAACTTTAAGACTTGTGGACTTCAACTCCCAGAATTCCTCAGCAAGTTTTGCTGGCTGAGGAATTCTGGGAGTTGAAGTCCACAAGTCTTAAAGTTGCCAAGGTTGGACACCCCTAATCTAGATAAAGTGAACTCCACTCCTCCGAATGTAAATAACTGCACCATCCCAAGTTAGACCCAGGGACTTCTGGCGGCAAAGGCCAACCTTCGTGGAATCTAGGGCTAATTAAGTAAACCACGAAAGGCGCGAAGAATCCCAAGCAGTCCACCCCCACCACCATCTGCTTCTCGCTCCTTTCGCAGCCACGGGCACGAGTGGGAAACGCCAATTCTTGCACTGGACAAAGTTGGGACGTGTGCAACCATTGGGTGCCCCGTTACTCTCGGCAGGGAGCAAACACAGCCCCAAGAGGAGGGTGTGCTCTTGCCAGTGTCTGCGTGTGTCCGAGTGAGAAAGAGAGAGAGAGTGTGTGTGCGTGCGCGCCTATTATTCTACCTTATTCTACCTAGCGGCGCCTTAACTCTGCCGCTCTCTTGATGCAATGAGAGTCTCTCCCACCCCCCAAAATACCCCCATATCCCTAACGGGAAGAGACCCCTTGGATTCCTGGCCACATCCTGGCCACACAGGCTTGCTACCTTCTTGCCATTTCTCCTCAGCAGGCACAACACTCAAAAGGCGGCACAAGGAGCCCTTTCGCGTTTCATATCCTCGCCCCCCCCCGCCCCCACTCTTCCCGTTATGTTCTTGATCCTTTCCCTCTCGGCTTCTCCTTTCCCCCTCCACCCTTGGGGACGCTTAGCTCCAACGACGCATCCACACGGGCAACCAGCAAGGATCGAGCCCGCCTTTCTCTCCGGGCCTCAGTCGCCGGGCGGGCGGGCTCGCTCTGATCCGGCTCTTCTCTCGTTGGTCCGCAGGGCCGCTTTCCCTCCCCGGCGGGCTGGACCTACGGGACGAAACAGCGGGCGCGGCTTCCAGGTGGGCGGGTGTCACAGCCGCCGTCAAAGCGCTCTGAGCCGAGGAGCGCACGACTCGACGCCGAGTGAGCCGGGGGCAGCCGCGGCTCTCCGAGAGATCCCAACCACGGACCATCAGCCACCGCCGACACCATGCCTCCTTTGAAGGTCTGCATCATCGGATCCGGCAACTGGTAAGGATTACGGACGCCGCTGGGATGGGGTGGGGGTGGGGGGCTGGGAGAGCCGGCGTGGGGGTAACAGACCTGTTGAGAGACCCCCCTCTTCCCCTGTTTCTGCCACTTCCCGGGAGCTCAGCCTGAGGTTTTTCGGGGTGGGGCTGGGGCTTGGGGGGGGGGGGGGCGGAGACACGACACGGAGGAAAAGGATCGCCTCTGGTCTCTTTTAGCGAAGAGCGAGATCCCAGCGTCCCCTGTCAGGCGATCGGGGCGAAACGAGGATTGCATTGTTTTGTTTTGTTTTTAAAAAAGAGGGGGAGTCGCGAGTTTTATAGGCGGCCAGTTCTTGGTCAGATCGCTCACTCTTCAGAGGCAGCGCCGGTCTACCCGAGGGTCATTACACACCTGAGAAAATAGCGACACCTTTCACACAATCCCTCCCCGCCACACACATCCCAGTTACGCGTTCCGTTACCACGTAGGAACACCGAATAATGTTTGGGCGGCCTCCTGCAGGCTCCAACGGGAGGTGGGGGGTGTCTGTGGCAGTAAAACCATCCATGTTTTGTGGCATCTTAAGAACTAACACATTTATTAAGGCCTCTGCTTTCCTGGACAAGATGGCATCTCTCCATTGGGGAGGAAATACCAGACAGATGGGGAAATGAAATGTAGGAAGTACAGGGTGTTGTGGTACTAGCTAACTTAGACATTGTAACCACAAAATTATTTTGGGGATTCACGCATTTTTTGCACTCACACTGAGATTCCTGAAAGCTTGTGCTGCTGCATGTGAGTTGGTTTTTAAGATATGCCCGGACTTCTGCTTGTTAAATTATTCTTTGAGTGCCCTTTATCCACTATTCTACAAAACCAGGCACTCAAGAAATAAATGTTCTTTGGAGCCTGCTGATGATCATGGTTTTTTTTTTTTTTTTAATTCAGAATATTTCATTAAAATATATAATATTGTGCACCTTTCCTTCCAAAACTTCAAGAACCTCCCTCATTTCTTTATAACATGAGTTGAATGAAACTGAAAAACAAGTATTTGACACAAGATTACAATGAACTGGAAATTCAGTTTAATGATATATATGACAATGGTACATAAAGACACTATATAGAGATGGACATTAAAATTCCTCTCAAGGTGTTTACAAGGATTGGAATTGTGTACCAGATGAGATATCGAATATATTCTTAAAGAGTCTGAAGAGAACCCCAGAGAGAAGTGCAATGCAATCTTAACTGTCTTGTCATGACAACATTTTGATAAAATATCTCTTGTAAAAGTCAGTTGACCAGTCACTCCAGATGATTTATATGCGACAGGGAGACATTGGTTCTGTTTTGGATTAACAATGCTATTTATCTAGAGATACGGGGGCAGGGGGGGAATCCAAGCAACTGAAAATTTACAATTTAATTTACAATTTAAAAAAAAAGTACAGGCAGGGATAGAATAAAATAAGAAGAAAATAATAGAGCTTACTAGTATCCCCTATATAAGTCTCCTATCTAAATATTAACCAGGCCCAAGCTTTCTTAGCTTCTGAATCCAGAAGTATACCTATACTTCAAAAAGGGATTAGGAGAGATATGGTTGATTGGTTTTGGAAGGGGCTAAGTGGATTATTGCAGCCACAATTTATATCATTTATTTATTTGTAACCTTACTGGTTAATTCTGGAAGTCAGCTTAAAGCAAGTTTTTGAAATATGCATCTTAACAGAAAAATAATAGAGAAGTTCTAACATTAGACAGAGTGAAGCAACTTTCTCTGATATCTGCTTGTTGGCTCTTTCAATTCCAGGTCCCAAAATAACTTGATTATAAACTTTTTTTTGTTCCAGGCAGCAAACCCCCATGGGTTGACACTTATTACATATTTTCAGATGATAATACCTGACTTACAAGCTGAAACTCTAATAATGTTTACACTGATCAAATCCATCTTTCTCTTCATTTTACCCCACCCTGCTCTTTTCATGAAGTCTCTGTTAATCATCTTTCAGTTGACATAAAGCTTTACATTTCTATTTTACAACAAAACAGCTTTGTTAACCAGACATCCAATTTGGCCATTCTCCCAGAAATCCACATTCTGAAAGAAGTGTTGTTTTGCTTGAATAATTATTCAATCTTGAAGAAAATAATGTAACTGTATGCATTACGGGTGCCTGAAGGCTTTTGCCCAGCAGCTGGTAGAATTTCTTGATCTGATGATTATGTGTTCCAGTTTCTTCCAGTTTACTTGTTCCATGTCCTCCCAGCTTCAATATTGATACCAATCACAAAGCTTCCTTCTTTCTTCTTTGAGTCTTTTTTCTCTGAAGCAGATTTCGGGGTGTACAAACTGAAGAGGCCATCAGTGAGAGGGCTAACCTCTAAAGCTGACCTTGCAGTCATCCAAACCAAGGGTCACCAACCTTTTGGACCTCAGGGACCACTAAACTCATAATTTTAAATCCCGCGGACCACAAATATTAATTTTGACTGATGGTGGCTTGCTGACATTGGTGGGAAAGTCGGCCCCATATTCCAGAGCTGCAGTAGTCACAAGAGTAGCCCTTTGGTCATCCCAGAATATGGGACTGACTTTCCCACCAATGTCAACAAGCCACCCCTCAGCGGAGTTCCCTCCCCCACCGTTGGTCTTACCTCCCAGTTCCAGCTCACGTGGCTCTACTCAAGGTAAGGTTTGCGCTTGGCCGAAGGGTGGGGGCCAGCGGGTGGACAGGCCATGTGGGCAGCACAACCTTGTGTTTTCATGCAGCTAGATTAATTGCTTTGGGAGGGGACATTTCTCTGCGGACCACCAAATTTTCTCACAGACCACCGGTGGTCCACGGCCCACTGGTTGGCGACCACTGATCCAAACAGAAAGGAAATTTTCAATCAAGAGCAAGGTGTACTAGATAAACGTACCCACTCTGCAAAACAAAGAAAAGAAAAAGCCCAAACAAAATTTTAAAACAAAAATCCTAATTTAAAATTTTATAATCTATTGTTTGTTTTTTTGAAAAGTTAGATGTGGGCTCTAGCAAGCCCTTGGTATAGCAGACAAGACCCAATTTTAGAAAAAATTGAAAAGTTTCCTGAATGACAGAAACACACTGCTTATCATTGAGGTCATCAATTACGATGAAGAGAGCTACTGATGACCTTTGCACGATCACCAGAGTTGTAGAAATGATTAGGTTCCAGGAAGGCAAAGATGAGTCCTCCCTTGAGTTGAACAACTTCATTTAACACAACGATGCAATTTCTCACAGTCTCCAAGTATTGGCCAGGTCCAGCTATGCTTAGCTTCCAAGCCCATATATCACCCAATCGGGTGCCGTCATTTACTAAAACTAAATTCTGGAATTTACTTCTAAAAATGTGTCTATGCATTTAAGCACAGCATTGAGTGGTCTGTGGCCAGAGATTCACATAGCCTTTAGCCTTTTTCAGTCAGCAAAAATCATTGAATTATTTTGGTACACAATTTTTGCTTTTTTAAAAAAGAAGAAGAAGAAGCATAAGTCCCTTAGATTTCTAATAATCTTAAGCTATTTTAATAAAACTCCCAAACCCTCCAAATTTGGTAAAGTACTAAAGGTTCTTCTTTGCATGCTCAGGTATCACTGCTCTGCACCATCAGCTACTCCCTCAAAAAATGTTAAAAGATTTTTTCAAATTGAAATTTCCAGGCACAAAATGGTGGCTTGGCTTGAATTAGCATGTGGAACTCTGTGGTTTTTATTACCTTGTTTTTAGGGAACAATCTGATCTTTTCCAGTAATATGTAAGAGCTTAAGAACCAAGGCAGTGCCATGATAAAGTTGGGTCATCCTGATTCTAGTTTTACAAAAGCATGGAAACTAGCTTGATGATTTTGGGCCGGTCACTTTTCTTTAGTCTAAACCAGGGGTGTCAAACGCACAGCCTGTGGCCCATGTGCTGGCCCCGTGCCCGCCCGGATTAGTAAAGAGGGGAAAAGTCCCGATATCTCATGTGACACTGCTGTGATGACGGGAGTTTGATACCCCTGGTCTCAACTGAGAAGTCATTACTACCATGGAAACAAGCATAGTAGATTACAGTCCAAAACCTTCAGTTGATCCTATAATGGGTCAACTCAGGCTGATATTAATCATATACAGCAAAGTGGGTATTTTATGAGTTGCATCAGGCCTGACTGGTATCTAGATAATTCATAATCTCTGGTAATGAATTAGTTAATAGCTAATATTTATACTTTGCCTAAGGATTACATTATTGGCAGAACTACCAGATCCAACCAGCAGCTGTTTCTGAATATGAAATAGCTAATCTAGTATAAAGATCATGAACTCTGCATATTGTACCTCTTTAGCAAGAAAGCAGCTATTGAGAAACACGTGCCAGGTCTCCTTGCGCAAGAGAGGCTTCTCCCCACCCCACCAATCTCTTTTTGAAAAGATTACTCAGCTATGCACTCTTAACAATTTCGTTGGTTTCAGAGATATGGTTCTGAGGACAAGACATAATAAATAGATGCACGGCGCTTGAAGTTTAGTTTGTCTCCCTCAATTCCAGAAACTCGGTGTCCTTCTATCTCCCTTACCCAGAAGGACATGATCCCATGGAGCTCACCCCGTGAGCCCTATCAGCATTTGTAAGGTCACACGCCCTCCATTTCTGGGAGACTTTGACCAACAATCTTTTTGTATGAAAGTGGTTTGAGGTTACATGTATCAACCTTGTTATCCTGATCAACCAGGGATAAGAGAGTTCCCTTTGGTTTTTGAATGCCAAAAGGAATAATAAGAAACAAATGATTACAGGTAGTCCTTGATTTACGGCCACAATTGAACCTAAGTGAGAGTTGTTAAGTGAACTTTGCTCCTTTTTTTTACAGTTTTTCTTGCCACAGTTGTTAAGCGACGCTGCAATTGTTAAATTAGTGACATGGTTGTTAAGTGAATCCAGCTTCCCCATTGACTTTGCTTCTCATAATGCCTCCAAAGGGGGTCACATGACCCGGGGACACTGCAACTGCCATAGATATGAACCAATGGCAAGCATCCAAATTCTGATCACGTGACCATGGGGATGCTGCAATAAGTGAGAAAAATGGTCACACGTCACTTTTTTCAGTGATGTGAACTTCGAACAGTCACTAAATGAACTGTTGTAATCTGAGGATTACCTGTATTGTAATAACAACACAATGAAAATTATGTTGCTTCATTTGAAAGCTGTTTCTCCCTCACAAAAGAAATCCTGAATTTCTTGAAGAAAAGGTTACAAATTTTACCTATTGCAAGTGATAGAGCTTTGATAATGACACTACAAATATGCTTGGGTAAGAAATCCTTGAATCTCGCTAACCCTTTTGCCCAGTTTCACTTGAGACATAACAGCCTTTGTTGAGAAATAGTTACTGCTATTGGAAAGTACTAGATCAGGAGATTAACTTTTGGAAGCCAAAAGTTAGAAATATGTTATGAACTAACTGGATAGAGAGGTCTCTTCAAATATGGTCAGAAAAGACAAGATGGCAGCCATAACAGTACAATCAAATCTTAACCTGTTTTTATGCGCATTGCCCAGAATTCCTCAGAGATACTGTGGCTGCCATCTTGATTTTTTTTTGACAATGCACTGTGGACACCCATGGCAAGATACCTCTTAATCAAGAAATATACTAAATTTAACTGAAGGAAAAACTAGTTTGTTCCCTAAATGATTTATTTTTAAATAGGGGAATTGTCTTAGAATAGCGAGGAATGCAATAATCAATAATCATTTTTTTCTTTCTTTCTCTCTGATAATCATTGGAGCTGGTTGCCTGAAATTCAGGGTCATTTTTCCATGGGGTGCATACAATGAGTTAAAATATAAAAAAGAAATTGGGCAAATTTTTGGAGAGATCCATTTCTTACTTCATTAATTCCTCCTCTGTTATCATTGTGCAAGTTGGGGAAATTCAGTCTAACACTGAAAAGTATCCATCTATAAGATGCTTTTCCCCACCTTCACTGGTTTTGCAACCAGTGCAAAATTACAAAATTACTAATCCCCAATTACTATGCTCCAGAATTCCCGATTCCTGGATTGCCTTTTCATTATTGTCATATGTATAGATGTTTCTTCTCAGAGGAGGACAACTTGAAACTTAATGGGATTAGACTTATCCAGTTAAATCAGCACTGAGTATCTAAAGCCACATATATGTAAAGCAGTGATGGGTGTCAATTTGAAGAGGGGAAAAAAATAAGAGGGGGAAAGTTATTTCCTTGCCAAGTTTCTGTTGGCATCAGTGTCTAGTTATAAGAATGTGCTGATGAGAAACAGAATGTACAAGGAACATATAGATGAGAGAAGTGTTAAATTCCTGGCCTTTGAATGCTTTGAGAATAACTCCCAAGAAGCTCTTCAGATGTTCTGCAAACTTTGCACCCCCTTATATTAATTAAAGCAACCCATCTTCCTTTTCACAGAAACCTAGTGGGAAGGTGTGTGTGGGGGGGGGGGCTCTTAGATTCACATAATTTTAATGATGGAAACTTTCAGGATTGTCATCCTTGATAGTCCTTGAGATGCCACAGGATCCCTCCAGGAGTTGTCCCTAAATCAAGGATTTGCAATAAAGTCGGAGATGCTTAAAAACACCACAATATTAAGTATAATTAATTCAATGTATTTAAATACACTCAATGAAATCAAAAGAAGGTTTCTGCTGTGGCTTCCTCTACTTCTTGATTTAATCCCTCACATTTTTCCAAGCAGTTCTTCCTGTGCTAGCAGACAAATAAATATTAAAGCATTGCATCAAAAGTGGTATAAAGAAAAAAAATATTTTAAGAAGTTACCTCTATTAAATCTTAATCCAGATGGAAGCTTGATTCTAAAACTGCATTTTTTTTTTAAAAAAAAGATCTACTTTGGATGTCTGGGGGATGGGGGGGAGGGACCCTCAAAGGATATGTTTAAAATCCCAAAGTTGAAAATCCTTCCCCATTTCTGTTTCAAGCTGTTATTTATTAGAGCTATGCCTTATATTTTCTCCAGGAGAAAAAAGTAGCTTACATGGCATTTCTTCTACAGTAATTTGCTTGGCAACAGCATTTGCAGATTGGAACCTGTAATCAAAGTGACAACGCTGGGGTTGCATTATTGCAATTCAAACGTTACCCCTTTGGTACATGCTTCTGATGACATAATGCACCAGCCAAATATTTGCCTGACTGTTACTCGAGGTTCTTCCATGGCTCAGTTAAGACATTCCAAGAAATGAATGTAAAGATAATCTGGTTCTCAGCCCCGAAGGTATAAATGGCCTGAACATTTTATCGCCAGATTATAATGCTAATAAGCACAAATCATAGGGTTTTTTCCAAAATCCAGTTAACTGAAGATGCTCTGCTACCTTTTGAATGTGGAGAGTTCTATGACTTATGGCTATTGATTGGTTGAAGAGAACAAATTTTATGTTTCTTTTATGTCCGCTGCAAAGTCAGCCTAAAGAATTCAAGTTCATCAGGCAACCTAAAATTCAGGCTGGTTTCTAAGGTCAGGGAAAGACTCAAACAGAAGTCCTCAATCCTTTTTGGGTTGGTGGGTGCATTTGGCATTTTAGCTGGGACTTTTGTTGTTGTTTTTTAACGTTAAAAAAATAAATGGGTCAACCCTTTGAGACAGGTCAAGAAAGAGGCATAGCAAGGATTCCATACAATTGTATTGTAGGATACACAAATAGTCCTCGTCATACGAAACCCCTGGTCTTGAAAAAGGACAAGAATTTTGAGGAATGGAGACAACCTCTCTTGTAAACCCGGAGGCCAGATAGTCCAACAATAAGATAGATTAGACTGGAAGATTAGGGGCTGCATCCTCAATATTAAATCTTTATAATGGAATTCAGATTCTACAGCAAAGCTGGCTGAGGAATTCTGGGAGTTGAAGCAGAGATGGTATTCAGCAGGTTCTGAGCAGTTCTGGAGAACCGGTAGCGGAAATTTTGAGTAGTTCAGAGAACCAGCAAATACCACCTCTGACTAGAGATTTTATAGTATCCTTCCCCTTCCACACCCACCAAGCCATGCCCACAGAACCGGTAGTAAAACAATTTGAATCCCACCACTGCGTTGAAATCCACAAGTCTTAAAGTTGCCAAGGTTGGAGACCTCTGGTTTAGAACATCTCTGTTTCAAAGTAGGGAGTGATATCATTCATTTGATAAGTCCTCCTCCTCAATGTTCTCTAGATCAGAAGGTGAGGCATGACCTTGGATTTGGTCCTTCTCAGTTCAATAGAGTTGTCCGCCTTGTTTTAATAGATAAAGTTATCATATATATTACAAAGTTCAATTGGTAGGTTACAACTAATTAACAAATATTAAATGAACTGTTCACACCTTTCATCATTTATGAAGCAAAATCTGGTTACATTGCTCAATCTGGCAGAGAGACAAAAGAAAGAGATCTAACTCTGATAAATTTGCCTTTCCTTAGCTGAGCTTTGCAGTATATGTCCTGAATTCTTCCTATCTGCTTTGCCCCCTTAAAGTATTAACCACATAAAATACACCATTATCTACATTTTCTGAAATAAACTTTTATGAGTCCCCCCCAAAAAACCCAGCTTTAAAGACACGTGAAATGTGTACAATATTAGCTTTCTATAACAGCAATTATTCTTCTCATTTTTTTGTGATAGTTTTCTTGGTAAATTTGTTAAGCTTCATATAGCAATTCCATCAGTTGGTATTGTTTTATTCCTTCTTTAACATATGCACCTGTAAAGCATGTGAATATTAGTTCACCTGAAAGTTATTGACTAAATCATGCAAAATCTCCTTCCAATTGAGCTTGGCTCAAAGTGATTCTTGGTATGATCTACTATAGTACAGCAGCCATGAGCAGCACTGCACACCAGAACAACTAGACACAAGGACAGTTTTTCCCCCGAAAGCCATCATTCTGCTAAACAAATAATTCCCTCAACACTGTCCAACTATTACAAAGTCTGCACTACTATTACTGTTAATCTTCTCATTGCTCCTTATCACCCATCCCCTCCCACTTGTGACTGTATGACTGTAACTTTGTCGCTTGTATCCTTACGATCTATATTGACTGTTTCCTAGAATGATTTGATTGCTTATTGTACCCTATGACTATCATTAATTGTTTCTACGTTATGATTCTTGATGAATGTATCTCTTCTTTTATGTACACTGAGAGTATTTGCACCAAGACAAATTCCTTGTGTGTCCAACCACACTTGGCCAATAAAGAATTCTGTTCTGTTCTGTTCTGTTCCGTTCCGTTCCGTTCTGTTCTATTCTGTTCTATTCGCAATGGAAAATTAGCATTAGAATTAGAAAACTGGAAAAACAGAGTTAATAGTCTAGAGCAGTGCCCCCCCCGCAATCTTTTGGGCACCAAGGACCTGTTTTTCCATGGACCAGACGGGGTATGATTTTGTGTGCTGTCTGCATCCTGCAGATGGCATTTTGTTTATTTGCACAGCCTGGTTACTGGCATGCCGCAGCCCAGTGCTGGTCCACAGACTGGGGGTTGGAGACCTCTCGTCTATAGTATAGATGCTTTATAGAAAACGTTAATGAATAGAAGCTTGGGTCACCTTCATAATTCTTTATTTATTTAATTATTAAATTGCTATGCTGCCCATCTCATTATGCAAAGTGACTCTACATTCATAAAAACTGAGTAACAATAAGGTTTCTTAGAATCCTAAAGCTAGAGGGAGCAATTAAGATCATAGAATGCAAAACCTGCTCAATGCAAAATTGAAATTCAAACATTCCAAGGGTAATTTCTAAGCCAGCCTTCCTTCCTTCCTTCCTTCCTTCCTTCCTTCCTCCCTCCCTCCCTCCCTCCCTCCCTCCTTCCCCTCCTTCCTTCCTTCCTTCCTGAGATGCTTGGGATATTTAGAAGTGTAAAGAAAAAGGTTGAGATTGTAACTTTTGTTTATTCTAATGCGCTGAAAAAAGTTGGAAAACACTACTTTTTCTTTCTTTTTTCTTTCTTTTCTATTTTGAAAGTACATCCTATTGTTGGAGTTGCATATATATACTTTTTCTTTTATTTAATGCAGTCAATTAATTTGTAAGAAAGTATGCTTTTTCTATGAACCATATAAATAGTTGCAATTTCACATTTCTCTCTCTCTCTTTTAAGGGGATCTGCCATTGCAAAAATCATAGGCCAAAATACCAAAAGCTCCAACCAGTTTGACCCAGTTGTCAAGATGTGGGTATTTGAAGAACTAATTAATGGTCGAAAACTCACCGAGATCATTAACCAAGAACATGAAAATGTGAAATATCTCCCAGGGCATAAAATACCTCCAAATGTGGTAAGTGACAGCAAAACATACCAGAATGGTTTCAGATTCAAATTATATTCCAGTTAAGTTCAAAGAAAGTAGAACAAATAAGTAACTTAGGCAAGAAC
The DNA here is from genome assembly GCF_900518735.1 of Pseudonaja textilis. The sequence goes on along the minus strand of NW_020769345.1, from coordinate 63,660 downwards.
AAATTACAGCTCCCAAATTCATAATGTGACATTGAAACATACAGGATATAGATGAGATGTGGTCCATGGGGCCAATTGACTTAACTTGATTGCCAGAAATTTTTTAAAAATTCCAAGCAGAGTGTGCCATATAAAATAAAATAGCACTTTAATTATTCATTGTTGTCATAGTGTATGTTCAGCTGCAGCATCCTGCATCTGATCTCTTATCAGCATGTTATTTTATCTCGTTACTTTAAACAATTTACAGTATATAGCTACCCATTTCACAATAGACAGGGCTGTCAAACTCAATTTCATTGAGGGCCACATCAGAGTTGTGTTTGACCTTGAGGGGACGGCGCATGGCCAGCTCGACATTGCTCATGTTGGGGGCACCTGTGGTGGCTCGGGCGGGCTGGGGGGAATCCATTAACCTTCCTTTCCTCTCATTACAATCTTCCTTCCTTCCTTCCTTCCTTCCTTCCTTCCTTCCTTCCTTCCTTCCTTCCTAACTACCTTCCATCCTTCCTCTTCTTTCCCCTCTTTCCTTCTTTTCCCTTCCCCTCTTTCCTTCTCTTTCCTTCCTTGCTCTCTTCCCATCTTTTTCTTTGTCTTTCCTCTTTCCCTTTCTCCTTACTTGTCCCTTCTGGGATGCTCAAATGCAAAAGGGGAAACATTTCCCAATGCCTCCTTGCCTTGTGATCAAATGTCACTTTTGTTTGTTTTGCTAGCACTCTGTCAGCTGGGAAGGGCTGTGTGTGGCTCTCCCAAGCTCCATTTTTGCTAGCAGGGGCACCATGGGCCAGTCCTTCGCTGTTTCTAGGGCAGCCCCACAGCCCAGATCTAAGCAACCCATGGGTCAGATCCGGACCACGGGCCTTGAATTTGACACCCCTGCTCTAAGCAGTGCATATTAAAATCAAAAACACCATCATATTTTCTCTGCTTACAGCCACCTGTTTACTGGCCATTTGAAGTTACAGCGGCATTGGAAAAAAGTGATTTATAGCTGGTCTTTGCACTCACAAGCATTGAGTATTCCCACAGTCACATGATGAAAAATTGGGAGCTTGGCAATTGGCACATATATTTGTGATGGTTGCCCTGTCCCAGGGTCACAGGATTGCCATTTGTGACCTTCCTGGCTGGCTTCCAACAAGCAAAGTCAGCAGGGGAAGTTGGATTTGCTGAACGACTGTGTGACGCACTTAACAAGGGCAGTGATTCACTTAACAGCCATGCAAAAATCATAAAATCAGGTGCAACTCGCGTAGCAATTCCCTTGCTTAACAGTGGAAATAGTGGCCCAGTTGTGGTCATAAGTCAAGGACTACCTGTACCTATAAAAATTAACATTGCAAAAAGAAATGATATAAGTGTGCGATTCCCCCCCCAAAAAAACCCACTTCATTTTTAATTCCAAAAGTGAAATGAAAGACATAACCAGACTCACTTAACCTGCCCCCCACCCCAAATTGGGGAATTGGCAATTAATGGCCAAAAAACTGGCCTGTTTTCTGCTGGGAAGAAAGAACCAAGATAAAGCACCATAACTTATATGCCATACACATGATGCCCCATCGGGACATAGGCACATACTAGAATAGAATAGGAATAGGAATAGAATAAAGTAGAATAGGAATAGAATAATAGAATAGAATAGGAATAGGAATAGAATAATAGAATTGGAAGGAACTTTGGAGGTCTTTTAGTCCAACCCCCTGCCTAGGCAGGAAACCCTACACCACTTCAGATAAATGGTTATCCAACATCTTTTTAAAAACTTCCAGTGTTAGAGCATTCACAACTTCTGGAGGCAAGTTGTTCTAACTGTCAGGAAATTTCTCCTGAGTTCTAAGTTGCTTCTCTCCTTGACTAGTTTCCAGCCATTGCTTCTTGTCCTGCCTTCAGGTGCTTTGGAGAATAGGTTGACCCCCTCTTCTTTGTGGCAGCCCCTGAGATATCGAAGCACTGCTATCATTTCTCCTCTAGTCCTTCTTTTCGTTAGACTAGACATACCCAGTTCTTGCAACCGTTCTTCATATTGTAAAGAGGTGCAGTAATATCACCCCAGGGCAAGGCCTATGTTCCTTTCTCCCATTTTGTTGCAGACCGCATTGCACATAACAGAACACTAGACCAAAGTGTTTCAAGCCATTTTCTTTGGTGAAATTTAAATCTGCCTGTCCTTAAAGAATTCTGTACTGGTAGCGCTTTGACCTATGACCACAATTGAGCCCAAAATTTATGTTGCTCAGTGTGACAGTTGTTAAGCGAATCAGTGCAGTTATAGTAACACAGTTGTTAAGTGAATCTCGCTTCCCCACTGACTTTACTTGTCAGAAGGTCGCAAAAGGTGATCGATCACGTGACACCGGGCACTGCAACTGTCCATAAATGTGAACCAGTTGCCAAGCATCCAAATCTTGATCACGTGACCACGGGGATGCTGCAATGAAAAACAGCCCTGTCACTTTTTTCAGTGCCGCTGTAACTTCAAGCAGTCACTAAATGAAGCGTTGCAAATTGAGGACTACCTGTATTGTCAATGTAAAGCTGTGCAGTTTTTCTCTCTGAGTTAACTGCGAGAGAAGCCCTTCCTTCTTTGTGGCAGGAATAGAATTCTGTATGGAATGTTCTCAAACTACCATATGTGGTCCAAGTCTCTTGTTTTGTTAAGGAACCTGAATCACCTATTACAATTGCTGTAGGAACCCCTGGTGTTATGTGTACAAACTGCATGCTTTTAAACACCCATGTGCAAATATCGTAATAAAGTACATGTGATGTTTAGATTGTGCCAAGCATATGTTCCGGCTGCCTGCATTTTTCACTTTTGCACAAACTGTTGGGCAAACAAATATTTACGGCTTGTTCTATGTTCTCTGTGCTTGATTGTTTTGTTGTGGTAAACATCTTCCAGGGGTGCTTTCCTCATTCAGTATTCAGTAGGAGAATACTGTAATTATTGTGGCTCAGAGGTTTGAGCCTGCTTTGTCAGAGGTCGAGGACTTGGACAATGAGGAAGAGGAGGATTTGGCTCTGAGGTTTGAGCCTGCTTTGCTAGAGGATGAAGACTTGGATGGTGAGGAAGGGGAGGATGTGGCTCTGAGGTTTGAGCCTGCTTTGTTAGAGGATTTGGAATCGCCTTCCTCCCCAGGACTTTCCTCCTCGGCAGGACCTTCCTCCCTGATTGTGCCTCAGGTGTCGGCAGATAATCAGGAGAGCGTATCAGAGCCTCTGACTGAGGATCAAGCTGAGGAATGCTGGCTTGATGCGAGGCAACGGCGCAGGCAAAAGTGTAAGTTGCAACGTAGAAAGAAAGGACAAATCAGAGACTGAGATGAGGGACTGACACGCCCCACAGGGAATAAAAGTGGGTGTGTTCGCTCTGAGAACTTGTTCGGGACAATGTGTTAATTTGTGAGAGAAGCTTCGAAAGATTCTGTGTGTGTGGCGATAGCTTGTGATTTATGTTCTTGCTTTATTATCGGACTTGGCAGACAGCTTGTGTGAGACTTCCAAGAACTTTTCCGGCTCAAGGAATTTAACCCTGTCATTACTGGACTTGTTTGCTTGTTTATATTCATTTGGAAATTTGGACTTCACACATCATTGGCACAGGTGAGACATAACATGTAATCTTTTTTCCTCTCAGGTTGCTGTACCAGAAGTGGTAGAAGCAGCAGAGGAAGCTGATATTTTAATATTTGTCGTACCTCATCAGTTTATTCCCAAAATTTGCGAGCAACTTACTGGTCACATAAAAGCAGGAGCAATTGGGATTTCACTGATCAAGGTAAGGAATAGTGTTTTCTTCTTTCAGTGGGAAAGGTATTTTAATAATGGTCCTTATTTGACATGCATTTTAAAATATCAGTATAATTTTGTTATTTTATTGTTAACCCCCTTAAATGCTACTTCTGGGAGAAAGCTGGAGTATACAGTGATTAAAAAATAGTTAAATAAATACACATACCCATTTTAAGAACTGATGCAAACGCATGAAGAATTGCTCAGTTTACATACTGCATTAAGCCATAGTTGATGTAACCATGGTTTATGGAACAAATAACATTTAACTGAGCTTATGGTTTATCCAAAGTATGTACAGTTTAAAAATCACAATGGCTAAGTCCATAGAGTATTCTAATCTAGAAACCATAAAAATTACATTCTGCTTTAACTCCATGTGTGAAATTAATCTGTTTTAGTAAAAATTGTACAGATTTGTACAATCAGATTTGTACAAATTTGGCATTCTGTACAACCTTTTTTTTTTAAAAGCATTATGGTAGAGGAATACTTTTAAGAAAGGAAGATACCATACTTTGCAATAGGAATCTTAAAAACTATGTTTATTCCCCTTTATTCATTTTAAAACTCAACTCCGGTTCAGTCTCATAAGCAGTTTGTTTGCTGAATACTGAATTATAGATCAGTGGTTCATATGTATTTCAAAATTGAAGTAACAATTGGCTTCAAGTGACTTTTCCAGGCTGGTTTAAATTTAAGATTAAAAAAAACAAAACGGAGTGGTGAGTCAGTCAGCAGATCACACAGACCTTGATCAAAGGTCACTTCTCCTTTCTCTGGTTTTCACTCTTACCCAGTGTGCATATATACAATTTCTGTTTTTGTGAAGACCTTTCACCTACTTCCAGAAGACATAATGAGGCAAACATGATTAAATTAGCAGCGTACATAGGATTATATGTTGCCATGGAGGTATTGGTTGACATATGAGGCCGGATTAATTAGCTGCTAAATGGAATATTCCACGGTGCAAAGAATTTATGCCTCTGCTAAAAAAATGTTAAAGAAGCTCTCCTATTGAGTGTGAAGAGAGGGATTTGGCATTATCTTCCTCCAAGGTAGTTTTTAATTTTCTCAGTCCAGCCAACAGCCTGGCATTCCCACGTGGTTTCTCCTTCAAGGACACATCAAGATTAGCCTCATTTTGCTTCCCAGATCATCCAAAATCAGCCTGGTGTTACCCACCAACCAATGACAGCTTTGACTGTAAAAATATCTCCTCTATAATTCAGAGCCATTATTTTGCATTTCTGTCTTTGTGTATATCTTACGTTATACCGGTAGACCTCAACTTAGAACCATTCATTTAGTGACCTTGTGATGTTACAACGGTACTGAAATAAGTTACTTCATTTTTCACACTTACAACTGTTCCAGCATTTCCATAGTCACGGGATCAGAATTTGGTTGCTTGGCAACTGGCATGTATTTATGACAGTTGTACTGTCCTGGAGTCATGTGATCACCGTTTGTAACCTTCCCAGCCGGCTTTCAGCAAGCAAAGTCAAGGGGGGGGGGGGACCAGGTTTGCTTAATGACTGCATGATTCACTTAACAACTGCAGTGATTCATTTAACAACTATGGCAAAAAAAAAAGCTCACAAAATGGGGCTAAACTCACTTAACTGCTTAGCAATGGAAATGTTGGACTCAATTGTGGTCATAAGTCAAGAACTACCTGTACGCCTTTTAAAAATGTGTTTAAAAGCAAGTTTTTTTGTTTTGATTTTGTAAAAATATTCTTTATTGTTTTTATTGTGATTGTACTTTTGGAATTGTAAGCCCCCCCAGAGTCATTAACTGAGGTGGGCGTTTATAGAAATTGAATGAATAAATAAATGAACATTAGAAAATCAGAACATAACAACTGAACCGAATGAGAAAATACAATGTACCATCATGTCAGAGATGCTCAGCTGACTTTCTTAACATCAGGTTTGCAATTTGCACATGCGGTACTCATTTAGGCTACCCTTACTATTTGTGATGGAGTACGTACGTGGAGAAGTAGTGGAGGGAAGTCTTGGCAGCAGAGTTTTTCCACAGAGATGGCAATATATAGAAATAGCAAAAACATTTACGCTTATATACTGCCCCATAGCATTTTTTGGGTTTTTTGCATATTGCCCCAAACAATCGGTATTCATTTTACCAACTTTGGAAGGATGGAAGACTGAGTCAAACTCCAGGTTGTGGGAAGAGTTTGCCTACAGTACTGCACTTTGACCACTGTACCACCATTCCACCGAAAAGCCCAAATTTAAGAGACTGTGCAGTGCCAAACTGGATGGGGAGGGAGGAAGAGGTTCACGGGAGCCGCACCCTGTAACCTCTCAGGATATATCTATTAGGGTTGAAGGTTATGGCTTTAGTTGGCAAGATTCTGTTCATTGGGGATAAGCAAATAAAGATAAGCCTCAATTGGACTTTGCTGTGTCATCACTGAGCTTGAGCCTAACTCTATATAATCCAATGCAAACAACTTCTGCACTGCTACTAGAAGTTATGGCCTCGAACCCAGGAAACACAGATATTACAGCTTGAATGGACTGGTCATCTCTCATGATTTTAAATAAAACTGAAATGAAATGCTGACAGACAGCTCCCATGGAGGAAGAAAGGGAAAAAATCCTGTTTGTTGCAGCACTGGTTCTCAGGTAAAAAGGTCGTCCCTATGTCTTCCTTGGCCCAATTTTCAGAGAAAACAACCGGTTCCATAAACCACTGTAATCTATTGCAGCGCAGTTCAACTTGCATTTGCTTTGACCCCCTCTTTTTTTCTGCTAAGTAGGGTATAGACGAAGGCCCTGAAGGACTGAAACTCATCACCGACATCATCCGAGAGAAACTGAAGATAGATATGAGCGTGCTCATGGGTGCCAACATTGCCAATGAAGTGGCAAATGAAATGTTCTGTGAAACTACCATCGGTAATTGACTCATAAATTATTGGTCTTTCACGCTAGGGAAATAAATCCACTACTAGCAGATGGAGTCAGCCAGTTTCTTTTTAAAACCAATCATATCTTGGATAATAGTCGTAGATTTTTTAGCAGCCAAGACTTCGTGTCCTCTTATTCTTTGTATGCTATTGCAGCATTTCTCACATTCTCTCATTCATCTTTTAAATTTGCACCCTGATTTTTTTGCTCAGAAAGCCCAAGGTAGTGGATGTGGTTCCTTCCTACACTTTATAAACCCCCAGCCTGGTTGGGAGGCAGTAATTGGTCAATGTCACTAGATAAAATTCATAGCCGAATGGTCCTGAGTAATATCTGGCACTCTTAAATTAACTGTGGTTTGTTTAAATCTTAGTTTATTCAACCCATTTTTCATGAACAATGGGAGGCGCCAAATGACAAACTAAATAGCTTATTTATGAAGCCAATCAGTGTACTGTAGTGATGCAGCTAGTCCACACTGCAGATCCAGATTTTCCTCACCATCCCTGCATTTGCAGTGGCACACTGAACTAGTTTTAATCTTGCTCTCCCACCAAACAGCAACTCCTGTAAAAACTGGCCAGTCTCTTTTATTTCCTTCTAGGAGATACAATCAAGTTGAAGTTCCTTTTTTTCTTTAAGCAAATGCAGGAAGTTTATCCTTCAGGAAGCCTAGTCCTCATGTTCTCACTATGTTACTTTCAGTAACTATGTCCATGCCTCCCCTCCCCACCCCCGCTTCCCTCAGGAAGGCTGCCATAAGACACCACACAGGGGCTGTTATTAGAAGAAAAAAAAGTTCATATATTGCTCGAAATACAGGTAGTCCTTCACTTACAACCCGCAATTGAGCCCAAACTTTATGTTGGTAAATGAGACGTTTAAGTGAGTTTTGCCCCATTTTACGACTTTTCTCACCACATTTGTTAAGTGAATCACCGCAGTTGTTAAATTAGTAACACGGTCCTTAAGTGAATCTGGTTTCCTCATTGCTTGTCAGAGGGTCGCAAAAGGAGATCACATGACCCCAGGACACTGTAACTGTCGTAAACATGAGTCAGTTGCCAAGAATCTGAATATTAATCATGTGACCTTGGGGATGCTGCAATGGTCATAAGTGTGAAAAATGGTCATAAGTCCCCGTTTTCAGTGCTGTTGTAACTTCGAATGGTCAGTAAACGAAGCATTGTAAATCGAGGGCTACCTGTAGAGTCTTTTCAGGAAGCTTGAGATAAAATCAATGCAATCAGAAGGAAAACGTGCATGTTTTTTAAAAGAATCATAATTAGTATCCTTCATTATCCAATGATATAATTATTTTATTTTATTTTTATATTAATATTTCACCACAGTTCAATTGACTTTGTGCCATTTTACAATTAAGAATATAATATAATCTTGTTTTTTTCTCAGAAAGTCTATTTCTATTTCACATTTATTTCACTGCCTGTTGACCAACTTGGAAAATTTCACTTGATAGCTCATTTTCACAGGGAAATTGTCTTTGTTTTAAATGTTTTCTGTATATTTTTGACACAAAGATACATATATTTAAAAAAAAATCATACAGGAAATAATTCTATCCCGTCAAATGCTTTCTTCTATTGTCGGTTAAAATCTCCTGTGATTCTTTTCTTAGGTTCTAAAAATGCTAAAAATGGGAAGATCTTCAAAGAATTAATGCAAACCTCAAATTTCAGAATTACTGTGGTGGATGACTGTGACACCGTGGAACTCTGTGGTGCCTTAAAGGTTTGTTATTCCAAGGAAGTAATTGTGTTCATACGATATATTAAACTATACTATGCTTAGCTGTAACTTACCAATTAAATACTTAATGAGCTAAATGTATACTAAACATGAAACCATCAGGTGTGATTTACCTATCTTACTGGCTATGTTCACATAACACTCTGAGCTATAAACAAAGTTATCACGTTTTAATATTTATGTGAATCCCTCCATGGTTAGGCCAAATGCAGGTCTGCATACCGAGTTTGCTGCTTAGTTGAGTCATAAAAGTTTTACATACTGATTTTTAATTGAGATTATCACCAATAAATAAAACAGTATATCTTTACATTCTAAGTACTAGATTAATTAAATACACCTATGAGGTCTGTCTCAGGTCTGTAGCTCTAATAGCAACTAAAGCTGTTCAACTATAGTTACTAATTGGGTATCCAAAGTTCGTTCTCTCTCTCTCTCTCTCTCTCTCTCTCTCTCTCTCTCTCTCTCTCTTTCTTATAAGGATCATTTTTCATGATATTCTGCTTTAGCATCTTAACCTCTTAATTCTGGCTAATGAAGGTGAAGCAGAAGTCCATTATTTTTGTTTTCCTTTGTCCTATATAATCTCCTAAAACAGAATTATTACTACATCTGAACCATATATCATTAGGACTAATTACAGTCACTAAATAGAACAGTTTAAGGCTTAAACTTTAAGCTGTAGTTTGTTCAGCCATAGTTTCAGTCAGTTTTTCCTAGTTGGGTTTTTATGTATTAAACTATAAAGCATAATTAACATCTGGATTAGCCTGGCAGCCTGGTTGGTGGTATCAAAGTGGTAGTTATGGGTCTTGTGTGGGAGAGCCCAAGATTTGAGGGGTCCTTGGTGGTCTCTGAGTTTGGTTGTTTGCCTCCAGACATTCCATTATCCAACTAAGTAACATCATCAGGGCTAGTAAGGGTTTGGTCTCAGTTATTAGAACCCAAGATTATCTGATGTTTTTAACTCATGATTTCTTTTTTTCCTTCTTCCTCATTTTTCCATTGGATGTTAGAACATTGTGGCTGTTGGAGCTGGCTTCTGTGATGGGCTGGGCTTTGGGGACAATACCAAGGCAGCTGTGATTCGCCTGGGCCTGATGGAAATGATTGCCTTTGCTAAAATCTTCTGCAAGGGCACAATCTCCATACATACATTTCTGGAAAGCTGTGGGGTTGCAGATCTGATTACCACATGCTATGGGGGACGTAACAGGAAGGTGGCTGAAGCATTTGCACGTGGAGGAAAAGTAAGGACATGTTTTGCTATATTCCCTGCATGAGGAAGAGAAGTTGGCTGCATTTTAAAGATAAAACTACATAGCTTAGTAGAGCACAATTTTGGGGAAGTAGCCAGACATGCTGTTGGTTGATGGGGGCAGGGTCAGTGTGTTTTTGACATGTCTGATAATATCCTGTATATATTATTATAACTCTCGTGTCTGTAACGTTTAACTGGACAAAATAGCATATCATAGAACAAAACATTTTCAAACAAGGTACCACAAGTGGGCTAACTTACAGAAAGCATCCCAAATCTGGGAGCCATGACTCCCATGGAATTGACATTTGGCAAATTTTATAGACAATTTTATGACCTAAAATGGTCATAAAACACTTAATGACCTAATAAAAATGTCATAAACAATTTCCTGTGGTCAATATCTGAAGTTTGACTTGGCTACACAGTTCAACATGAGCTACTTTCAAGGCAGATGTATTTGTGAATATCTCCCTGAATTTTTAAGGGCTATATTAATTTTTAATTAAGAAGTTTTCAAGTACAGGTAGCCTCCACAATCCTGTGATTTCTTGAAAGTAAGCCCTTACAATTAAAAAAAAGAAACCCTCAGCTTTATAAGTTTGAATTGAGACTGCTTCCCCACATTGCAAACACAGGGAGAATGCATCTGCCTCTAAAGCAGATTCTCCATTATTCACTTACAGCATTTCCTAGAGTCATCCAATTATTTCTGAATCCATATTTCAAAAATGAAAATGGCTTTTATGTTGCTTTCAATGAAGATTGAGTACTGTTAGAAGCTACAGTCGGACCCTGAGGGTAAATCGATTTTGTGAACCCAGCCAACTGGTTCATTCAATGGTTAAAGTGTGAATGCATGTATAATGTCACATGTAGCTCTAAATTATATTATTATTATAATACATTTCATAATTTTAAAACCATTAAACTCAAATAAGTTTAGAAATGGCTTCAAAATCCTGTTTATTTAGTTTGTACTGTATTGGAAAGTACAAAAGCAGGATAAAGGGTGCCATCTCATTGCTAGAGCTTTAAAATATTCAGATTTTTTCATCAGCTTATATAGAATTTAATGCCATTTCATTCATTCTAAAACAAGCAACTCGTACTTTATTTTAGACAATTGAACAGTTGGAAAAAGAAATGTTGAATGGACAGAAACTACAAGGACCTCAAACATCAGCTGAAGTCTATAAGATCCTGAAGCAGAAGAATATGGTTGACAAGTAAGTAGGGTTTTTTTAAGATACTAAATACACCTATGAGCAGCCGTGGGTCATTCAGAACATTTCAACCAATAATCCAGTGACTTTTGTTATTTTTGTTGGCTGCAAAAATACAGAGCAATATTTTCACTAGATAATAGTGAAGAATCAGATCTCTTTCTCTCTCTCTTTGGTGCTCTCTAGTGGTCAGAATTTTTGCAACCCGGTTTTGCTAATGCTAATTTTGGGCCTGATATTATTAATTAATCTAAAATTTCAAGTGAAATGAAACAACTCAAGCTAATTCAACTCATTTTTTTTCTGCTACTCTTATTGCTATAGCTATTTAGCTGTAGAATGTCCAATTATTATACACCCAGCACTCATACTTGTACATCTATGTAAAAAATAAAAATCCAAAGATACTCCAAAGATGACTTTTTCTCACCATGCTAATTTTTCATTCTTTTAAAAGTAGTGGGATGTTATATTTAATTCCATACTTGTGGTATGAAAGAATTACTTTCAAAAGATGGAACGTCTCTAAATGTTTTAATTTGGTTTCCGTTTCCACGTGATTATATCATGATCTATTGTATGTAAATTGATAATTCAAGTTGATTCAGAGAAATTTAGGAGTTCAGTATTTTTAGATGACCATTCGTTGTGAAGGATAGTTAATTGAAATTTTCAGTTGATTAGAGCAATTCGTAAACAAAACTTGTAAAATAATTTCTACGGTAATTTATACAACCTTCAGTTCTAATCACACTGCTATCATTATCCATGAAAAATTGTATGTCCAAATCTCAGGATCGAATTTCCCAAGTTATCTAACAATCTAGTTGGAGAAGGCTGTTCTACAAAAATAAGTGTAGCAAAATGCTAGTCAAAAGAATTGCTAGTTAAAAATTACCTGATACCGATCCTTGCGTACACATCAATGATTATACAGGGTACAAAACAACATACTGATCGAAGAATTATCTTCAACTGCATTTCTCCTAGGTTTCCACTATTCGTAAATATCTACCTAATCTGCTACCAAGGAAAGTCAATCAAAGAGTTCATCACTTGCCTGCAAAAGCATCCAGAACATATGTAAGATCCAATGCTGCAACTAACCAGTATAGTCTGTCTCGACTCAAGATTTGTCAGCCTGACATGGAGAACAAAGCCAGCAAGCAAGGTGTCTTGTCAACTTGACAATGGAGAATTAAAGCAAGCGCACAACATGCAAACAAAACAAACAAAAGCCCCTGGTATTAACTTAATTGTGGTCTTAAGGGAAATTACTCTCTATTCCTTTTGTGTAACCATCTGCACCAAGTATGAAGACAAAACACTATTATGCATTTCTGTATTGACTTCAGGACCCAAGTATAGAAGACTCTGAAGTGGGAATGTCATTTTCATCACTCAAGTTCCATCCGCATAAAGCTGAACTTGCAGAGAGTCAATCATATACGTTTAGCTGTTGTGAGAATTGTTCAGACTTTTGTGCTGAACACCTGGTAACTGCATAACTTTTATCAAGAGCCACATTTCTTAATTCAGCTTGAGTGAAGTAGAATTTAAAACTAGACATTTGTGGTCGAAGAAATGATTACAGGTAGCCCTTTGTTACAACCACTTTTTCAACCACCATTCAAAATTGTGTCGGTGGTACTTATATAACCAGATCTTGAAGTTCTGGCCATCCCAGCACCCCAACGATCACAAGAATGTCATTTCGGTGCTTGGCAACCAGCTCGCATTTAACAATGGTTACAGCATCCCACTGTCATGTATTCACAATCTGTGTCCTTTTCCCTGCTGGCTTCCTATAAGCAAAGTCAGTAGGGAAGCGAGAAGGGAAGGTCACAAGTCGCTCGGGTAAATTGTTCACAATCCCACCACTTTTTCGCCCTCAAGGATTTGATATTTCCCAGTGTGTTTGTGTCGGGCCATAGCAACTGCCTTTACAACTGTTAACAGTCATCCCTTACCTGATGGCCATGGTTGTGCTGTAGCACTCACCCGCCAGCTACTTGTAAGTACTTGTTTTTGCTTGTGGGAAACTGACAGTAAGTCCTTACAATTCTTGCTTAATGAGGGCAATGGGACTCTTGGGATTGCTGTTGCTAAGTGATGCAGTCATGTAACATTGTGTTTTAGGACCGCGTTGCTTGAGAAATTGCAGTCTCAATTACCTTTGTTAACTGAGGACTGTTCGTAATTGATCAAACTGCATATGTGATGTTGATGGCTAAATTCACAGTGCCATAATAGTTTTTGGGCTGCTAGCTTATACTCTTTGAAACCAGCCGTGTCTTCCTTGACAAAGCATGGTTAAGCAAATGACTGCTCATAATCTATGAGTTCAGCTTGCTACACAACATACCAATCTGTTGATACTCGTCATCTCAACTCATTAATTTCATTTCTACGTGTGTCTTTGGGAGCAGCAATTCTGAGATCTCTGAGTAATTTCAACTGGACTTAGCGATAAGAGGGTTGCAAAGCTGACAAGACAAAGTGTTCTATTTCTATTCCTTTTACTTTATATTCCAAACTTTCCAACCACTGACTAGCTTATTCTGCTCTTTTTAGCTCCAGCTTTATTAAAACTCAACTCCATTCCTCTACCCATCTTAAACTTTCAGTATTTATATCATGCTCCCCCCCAAAAAATTTCTTTTTGTCCGGTGCCTTATCTCAATTTTTTTCTTTCATACATATCTTTTAACTTTTCCACATTAATATATAATCCCCAAAGACTCTGCCAAATTCTGCTGAAAACATAAATCTGCAAAGGAAAATGGATACTTCATACTAACAGACAACAAGGCTTGCAGCATTTTTAATTAAGCTAAATTCCAAGAAGGTTATTTAAAATATGAATCTGGATCATACAATTTTGATAGCAATTTTGATAAAGTTGATAGCAATTTTAAATAATGTCATTCATCATTCTATAGCATTTTTTTAAAAGCAGCTGTGAGCATCTTCTACATTGTCCCAGTTTATAAACAAATGCATAAGTAAATAAGAAAAAACAACATTTTTTAGAAATAAATTTCTTTAATTAACACAATATTCTCATGATGAACCGTATACTAAAAGAACTTTCCACATATTTAACATAGGCAATGGAAATATTTTGAACATCGAATAATTAACCAGCTCTTAAATCAACTCACAAATAAATAGAAAATAATTATCTATTTACATCATGTAGCAAATATTAATTTCAATAATCTGAAATAAGTTTCAGTTTGAGAAATGAGAATTACAGTACCTATGTAAAAGTTAACATTCAGAGCATCAAACAACACACACGTACAAAGTGATCTGACACACAGCATTTTCCAGAAATTCAGGGAAATTAAAGAACATCAATAATGTTATATTTTATCTCGATAGACAAGGGGTACATCACATAAAAGCAAAACTTCTGAATTGGTGAATTACTTCTTTGTTTTCCCAAACATATAATTACAATAGCATGAAATACTGAATTAAAATTAAATTAAAGTTTGTTCAATTGAGTCCTTCCCACCGAAGCGGAACCTATTTCTCTACTAGCATTTGCATGCTTTTGAACTGCTAGGTAGGCAGGAGCTGGGGTAAGTCATGGGAATTCACCCTATCACATGTTGCTCAGGTCTGGAACCCAGACTGCCAGCTTTCCAGTTGACAAGCTCAGTGTCTTTAACTACTAAGAAACCAAGAAGGGGGGGGGAAATTCACTTGTACTTTTTGATCGGAAATTTATGGATATTAAAAAAA
>NW_020769345.1:26093-48900 GCF_900518735.1 Pseudonaja textilis | reverse complement strand
AAATTCACTTGTACTTTTTGATCGGAAATTTATGGATATTAAAAAAAAAAACCTACAGGTAGTCTTTGACTTATAACTGTTCGTTGAAGATAGTTCAAACTTACACTGTCCATGGAAAAAGTGCTTTATAACTTCTATTTGCTCTCATGACCGTCACACCATCCTGCAGTTACATGATTGCAATTCGGGTGCTTGAAAACTAGCTCACATTTAGGACTGCAACACCTTGTGGTCACATGATTGCAATTTGTAACCTTTTTTGGCTGATTTCCAGCAAAAGAAAGCATCCACTGGAAAAGCCAGATTCACTTAATGATGATTTGCTTAAGGCTTATGGTCAAAATGTTTGTAAATTTGGATCCAGTCACATGATGACTCAATTTATGACTGCCATGACCTACCATGGAAATTCCAATCCCAGCTGTCATAATTTGAGAACTACCTGTAATAGATTCTGCAGTTGAAAATGTTTGAAAACCCTTGTATTTAAAAAAGATTGCTTAAAAGCAGGTCTGCTATCTGAGATAGTGTCAACATTTACTTTCTGCACTGATTAAAGACTGTATGAAGGCTCACTGGTTTGCTGGAATATTTTCTACTAACACAGGAAAGTTATTTAACTTTGAGATTGGATCATTAACTGCTATCATGTTCTCGCTCATACAAAGAATCTCAGATTAAAGCAGCCACACATCTGTATCATACAATGTATTGATATACCCATGTTTACAACATACAACAGTAACACAGTCAAAATCTCTTTAAACGCCGTGTATTGTCACATCATACTTTCTTCTTCCTAGCCATTTCTCAAAAGGATCAACTAGAATCCATTTCTCAGTCAAGAATGCCATAGCATTATTTTCATAGCAACACTACATTAACATAAATATAAATACTTACAAAAAAACAACCCCTACTACAGTGCAATTTTTTTTTACTTCAAGACAGACAGGGAAAAAAGGTTCAAGTATTTAAAACATCCTTACAAGATGCCATTTAAGTTTTACATTGCACATATAAAAATAGTTTGTCCTCCTTATTTTTATAGATCTGTTTCACACTAATATTTTAGCTGTATTTGGATTAGAAAATGAACTATTCCTCATTCAAAGTATACATATTTCTCAAACCTAATATTTTATTGCTATTCTCATTACTTCCATTCCACCCTCTTTTATTTAAGGCTAATGCAGGGTGTGTAATATAAGCAAATTCTGTCACACGTTCTTCAGTCAGCCTTTGCATGTTGTGGAGTAGCGGTTCCCAATCTTTCTGGCTTGGAAGCCCGCCCGGGGTGGGGTGGGAAGGGGATGGTTTGTGTTAGCGGTAGAGGCACGCGCGCAGCTCCATTTGTGCAAGCAGCAGGCACGTGTGCCCACCATTCCCACAAATGCAGCTTTGCACGAGTGCCTGCCGATTGTGCAAGTGGAGCTACACACGTGCGCATGCTTGGCCACCGCTTGTTCGGCCAGGTTCTGTATGGGCTGTGCCCCGCTAGTAGGCCGCAGCCTGGCGGTTGGGGATCCCTGTTCTGGAGAGAAGCCACTTAATTTTCACCATTTTATTTCTAAAAATAGGGACTACTGTAGAAAAAATATTATCCAACAGGCACTATTATAGATTTCCCTTTAGGAGTAACGATACTCTGGTTTGAGAGAAGAATTCTTAGAATGGGTCTCATCTAAAATTCTTATCTAGTCCCATGGACTAGTCTGCTTCTACTGGAACATTTCACAAGAAGCTTTAGGACCATTCCTAGTCACCATCTCTATAGGTCACAGCTTTCAGTGAATATGAAACACCATTTTAGACTATATAACATTTACTTCCCAATCTGAAAACAGCACCAACCAATTCAAAGAGAATACTACAACTTAGTCCTTGAACATTTTTCATTCTCCAAGGAACTGGATTATAAAAGTTATTCACTATTTTTTTATATAATGTGCAGTATTCTGTGACACAGTAATTAATCTGTGTCCTGTAAACAGTATTAAGTTCCAATAGAAGAGAATATATGTAATCAGGATTGAATTGTGGAGTCCTTGATGCTCTCTGCGCTTGGTTGTTTCTTTGAAGTTGTTTCATTACCTGATTAGGTACCATCATCTGTGCTAGTGAGTGTGGGGTTTGCTCCTTGTTTATACACAATTTATGTGTAAGAAGGGTAACAGCCACTATGTAGGACAGATAGAAGACTAGCAGAGCCCCTCCATGAGCATCCACTAGCAGTCAGAAGACATAATGAACACTCCTTAATCTCACAAATCATGGACAAACTCATCCATGGTTTCAACTGGAAAACTGGGCATCCTAGACCAATCTAAATCCCAAAAGACTAGAGAATTCCTGGACGCTTATCATTTAGACGAAGCAGTCATCCATCAACAGACACATAAAGATAAGCCACATTTATACACATTCAAGAGACAATAAAAAAAGCTAAATAGGAAACAACCCCCACTCCCAGAACACATCCTTTCCAATAACCAACACCCACATAAGCAGGAATTAATGCCAGACAAAAATAAACAGAAAACAATACCCTAATCAAGGAATTACCAAAGAGAGAAACCACACCCCCACAAACCTTGTAGGGCAAGGTGGGGCTTATAAACAGGGAGCAAACCCCATACTCTCTAGCACTGATGATGTTGTCTAATCAGGTAATGAAATGTCTGCGAGCAAACAACCAAGTTTAGAGAGCACCAAGGACTTCCCGGTATATTTAAGCCCTTGTATTCCATAATGTAAATTTAAGGTTAACTGTTCTTTCATCCAATAGACAAATGTGGTCCCTTGGTAATAAAACTGTATTTTAGCTATGAAGGGATCCATATGTTATCTGTAATGTTTTCCAACTGCTATCATTATGCACTACAACGTAATGGTGAAATGTGTCATCATTTCAAACTCTTTAAGTCAACTGGGATGGTGTGGAGTATAGATTACCAATCTTTGCCTGTTTCATAACACAAGGGAAATATCTACAAAGGTAATTAAATTCCTCAAATTACCTGGTAAGAAACAAAGTATGTAGCCCAAATTCAGTTACTCAGAAATATTGTACTATAGATTCAACAGAGTTCAAGAGAGTTTACATGCCAGCAAACATACTTTGTTTCTAGCCTTTGAAGAAAAAAGCCATTGAATAATAGTTTTGTCTACTGTTAAAATGAAGATATAAATATTTTCATTCAAATATTCTAAAAGTGCATATTGTGCAGCTGTTGAAAAGCTATTTCATATTTTGAGCAGCAAAAGCTTCATAGAAGAAATAACTTGGAATCACCAGAGTCTACAGAGTAACTCTGGAAGCATCTTAACCTCCAAGCCAAGACACTCTTAAAAAAAAATTCTACCCAATGCTGAGTTGTTCTTAACCTAATGGCAACTGATTTTATGGCTTTTGACTAAAGGAAACTGAGGTATATCTCTGTCAAAAGATGCCAAAACAAACACCCAACTACCAAATTATATCATAGAGATCTGCACATAATAAAAAGGTCATCCTGAATAGTGGCACCCAAAGGCATTCAACTACACTGACAAATTTGTTCCTCCAAATTTGTTATCAATGTGAAAATTACATATTTCGGTCAACACTAGCTCTTCATTAAGATAACCTTCCAAATGTTGTCCCTATCTCTCTAGAAACTTCAATCAGCCTTTCCTAGCAGGACTCTTTCCAACATGTAGACGATGTGACTGCCCTTCTGGATAGCTGCCTTCAAGATGTGCTCAGCTGTAGGGGACCCCTGACAAACCATATACACATTTTAACTCCATGCACATAGAAGAAATCCGGCTAGTAGTGGAAACAAGTTCACCATCAGTAGCCATAGAGTTACTACCAGGCTGGGAGAACAAGAACACAGATCTAAAACAGAAAAAAACAGTACAAAGATGAGAAAAATAGTAATTGTACAGGTGCTCTTAATGTTCTTTGAAGAGCATTTAAAATATTTATTCTCTCCTGCCCTTCAAAAAGAGTTAGAAGTTGAGATGCTTCAGGAATTTAGGAATTAATCTATCAAATGAAAGACTGAAAAAAATCATAATAGGTTGTTTGTGTGAATGTGTCAGAAATATTTAGAGCAATGAAGAATAGCTACAATAGTTCTTATCCTCTAAGGGATTGAAGGTTATGTCATTATTTCTGTTAAAAATCAGAAATAAATATGATTAAATGGAGCAATTCTAAAAGTTTTATTCCGATTTTACTTACCAAGAGGTGCAACTCTTGTTAGATTAGCAACTGGAGGGGGATCCTGTTCAGGCGGGCAGAAATCGCAGAAATCCAAGCACGCTGGGCAAATTAGATTCCCCATATGTAGCCATCCATTCATCTGAATATGCACTGTGAGAACTTGACCTGAGCGACTGCATAAATATGCCACGTCCTTGATCCAAACGGTCAGTCCACGGGGAGAGCAAGAAACCTTTGGAATAAAACCAAATATGATACGTTTACAAAGTGGATTGCATAGAGAAACTATTTCATTAAAGCAGCTGCTTTTGAACCTTTCATGATGTACTTTGTTTCCGATCTCATTATATAAAGAAACATGCAAAATGTATTGGTACTTTCCAAATAATTGCTCCTAAGAATAATGATGAACCTGCTCTATTTTCTTCACCTTAGTATTAATAGCTACTTTAAAATTATTTCAAAAGCCTGATGATCCAAACCTGTTATCTCCACATGCATTTGGTAAAAGGTTTGGTGACTGCATACATCTATGTGAGAAGAAAATCTTTTACAAATTACTTAATCTATAAACTGATAATTGTGTAGTTTTTTCCTTCATCGTTCTTAAAAAGTCTAGTCATATACATGTAACACTTGCCTCAGTATAGAAAACATGAAACAAATAATTAAATTAATAATGTAATTATTTTAATATAGCATAGTAGTACAAAATGCAAAATTAAATTAAAATGTGTTGCAGTTACCTGATAACAGCCACTACCCCAATCAGGATAACTCAATTTCTTTCTGCACTGTTCCATAATGAAAGCTGACTTTTGAATGAGGCAAATGGAATTTGGCCCATATTTCTCTGCACCATAGTTTCTGAAAGGATCTACAAAAAAATTTGCAATTTTCTGCTAGGATCTATCAGATTATAGAGACAATAAAATTATCAGATATTACTAAGATATTTATATCATAAGCAGAACTGGCAATAAATTATTTTTCTAACTTGTTCTCCAGCTTTATCATTTATTCAGTGTATATTTGACTGTCCACTAGGCAGGCAACTCAAAAGAAATGTAACATATTTTGAAGAATGCACACATAATTTATGACTGGCGTCAGGGGTGGGATTCTACAGGTTCACACCTATTCGCTAGAACCGGTTATTAACATTCTAAGCAGTTCAGAGAACCGGTTGTTAGAAGAAATTACTGGCCTAATCCTGTAAGGAAGGCAGGAAGGAAACATTTTGGTGTTCCTTATAGAAACTACCTCTCCGTTTACCCTTATTACATTCTTGGCAGGACTAGACTTCCTGTCTCAGGAACTTCTCTGGAGTTTTTTATTCCTCCTTTGCTGGTGCTTTGCTTGTGTGGAGTGACCATTCAAAGTTACAATGGCACTGAAAAAAGTGACCTATGACCGTTTTTCACACTTACGACTGTTGCAGCTTCCCCACAGTCGTGAGAGGGCAGGTGAGGAGATGGGTGCCTCGATGTGAGTGATATTGAGTTGGCCCTGCCCAGCCAGTCACATGACCACCAAGCCATGCCCACCAACTAAGCCATGCCCACAGAACCAGTTGTTAAAAATTTGAATCCCATCCCTGACTGGCATGTAGCAAATTTAAAATCAATAGCATTCTAATAAAAATCAATAGCAATATATTCCCATGGTGAGACATATGTTCAGCATAGGCAAGCATTTCAATGTAACG
This sequence comes from Pseudonaja textilis, assembly GCF_900518735.1. The sequence goes on along the minus strand of NW_020769345.1, from coordinate 42,979 downwards.
CTGATCAATAGCCATTGTCATCATGTTCTCTGCAATGCTAGCACTAACTGATAAATCAAATTTTAGTAAACGAGCAATGTGTAAACATCCAAGATATAAATGCATTTATTTAACTTCTGTTCAGAAATCACCAAGAAGACATATTGTTTTCTGCCATACCTGTATATAAAAAGAATTTTAAATAACACAGATTGGTATCGGATAAATAATATTTTCAAGTTATCTCATCAGTGGTGCTAAAAGGGTTTGTCAGAAGTTCAGCTATGGTGATAGAATGTGGGATAACCTCAGACCTGATGACAGAATAGCTGTATACATATATGAACTGGGGTATATACAAAACAGGGAAAACCCATAATAACAAAGCATAGCCCTTTTTGGGACCAGCTGTCCTTTTAGCCACCAGAAATTTCAGCATAGCTGCTTCCCATAATGGTTCTGTTCACAGAGCAGATTACCGGATTGCCTCTTCCAATTTAGGTTTACATCACCCAAATCCAGATATTCTACCCATACAACAGCTCATGCGTAGAGTACACCTCCCAACTTATGGAATGGTCAGCACTGGGTGAGAAGGTGTGGGCAAAGCACTGTAGGATAAAAGACCACCTCTGCCAAATTTTAAACATTTCAAGCGCAGTACTGGTAAAAGAAATCTCAACGACCATTTTCAGGGAAGGGAAAAATATTAAAATTGCAGGTCCCCTAAAGATCTATGCAGCCACCATGCGTTGTCCATAAACCAAGATTATTACCATTCAAAGAGCGTATATAGTGGAAGTTCTTGCTGCATCATAGCTCTAAGCAGGGGTGTCAAACTCAAGGCCTGCCCAAAATCCCCCCCCACCGCACCCCATTTTGTCTGGCAAAGTGCTGCAGGAGGCCGTCCAGGTAGAAAACAAGGTGTGGGCGACTCTACGAGGCCCCTGCACCCCATTTTGGCCGGCAAGGTGCTGCAGGAGGCATCTGTCCCATCTCCCCGACCCTGGCTGGCCTGTGGAGAACTCCAATGCTGATCTGGCTCTTGAAGAAATCCAGCTTGACACCTCTGCTCTAAGGCTTCCTTCAGAGTGATCTGGGATCCCCTAGCATATTGTGTTAAATTTGAGCCAAATGTACACTACTGGATATGACCAAAGGTGGAGTCAAGTCCAAAGCCAACTGACCTGGTTGGTTTTCCCGTATCCGACAATCTGAACTGCGCTGAAATTCGCCGCTTAAGTGCCAACTGAATTCTTGACTAAAAGGGCAGTAGTCAGCAATTTCAACCGACCCACCATAGTGAGGCAAGTCGTTTGGCAACACGCCATACAGACTATCAAAATACTGTAAAAAAAAAAAAGTGTTACAGATATGGTTGCAAAAGCAAGGAAAAGTTAAGTTACAGTAACAGCTTTTGACGATAACTGCATCATTATTACTAATGGAGAAATTATATTCACATACAGAAGTTTCAAATGAAAGGAAACTAAATAACATAGCGGCAATTGTTACCAGAATTAAAACTGCCTCAGGATATGCTTTTTGATAGTAACAGCTGTTACTATCAAACAGCTAACAGCTTTAACCCAGAAGAAGGGTTAAAATAAACGTTTCCCTATTCCATTTTTACTTTAAATTCTTAAAATTTCCACAAATCAAGATGTAATATTGAAATCTAATTTGTAATATTGATAAGAAAATTATTTCTCTTTTCTCAATATTAAAAGCTATCTAAATAATAATATTAACTTTAAATGCAGTATACAAACAACTGTGTATTGAAACAACACAATGTACTAAGCTTTATAACAACATAATAATTTCTATCTCTTCCAGTAATATTATTGTGTCACCCAATGATCTCCAAAAGTTGTAGAGGCTGATCTACCCATCCCTGGTCTCACAGTCATATATTGCATTAAAGTGTGTATTGTTTAGTTACGGTTTGTTGAACAAGAATAAACAAGTGAATTCCTAACACAGGATAAGCGAAACCTGACAAACCACGATATGGTTTACTTTAGCGCAATGCATTAATTCAGCCAATGATGTATTCAAATATAATTCTAATCATGCTTGATAGCTCCTACCTTATCTCTCTATTACTGCTGGAGCTACAAGGATGCTTCCATAGCTGGCTGATTTTTAGATAAGATTAACTTCTATTTAAATGCAGTTTAGCTTTAATAAGATTAAAAGCTAATTAATGAAATAAGTCTGGTGCAGTGGTTAAGGCATCAAGCTAAAAAAGTAAGAGATGATGACTTCTAATCTTGCCTTAGGCACAAAGCCAGCTAAGTATACATGGGCCAGTTCTTCTCTCTCAGGTGTAAGAAGAAGCAATGGCAAACCCTTCTGAAAATCCTGGTCAAGAAAACAGCAGGGATTTATTTAGGCAGTCGCTTAGAATTGGGAGTGATTGAATGGAAAAAAAATGAAACATTGAAATTTTTAACCCAATGTGAAGATGCTTGTACACTCTTCAACTATAATTATACAGATTTCAATTCCTTTTAACTTCAAAAGAAGTAAGTTGGATTCATTAAAAAAGCACTGATCTAAACCCTTTTTTCTGCTATGCTGGAAGAGTAGCCAAGAAACAGGGATGATGAAGACAAAGGATGCTTTCACAATATTATTAGAAGACAAAAGATGCTCTTGTAATATTAAACCTGGATTCACACAAACACGGTGAATGAGGATGCATGGCTTTTCACAATGTTTAAACCTAATCAATACAGTTTGTAACAGGAGAATGTGCTTGTTATGACTTACTATTACATTTTGTATTCCTGCTCTTTGAACCAGCAAGGTATCTCTCTGGGATGTTTTATTTCCTAATATGGAGATTTAGATAGTTTTAAGAGGCAAAACGGGTAGCCTAAGTCTTGTAGAACCTTAAAGCATCTATCTTCCCCCCTTCTCCACTAGACAGAATCAGTGCAACTGTAAGTATACAGAAGGACACCAGGAATGCTTTAATCCCTTGTAATGATAAAACCCAAGTAATTATCACCTAATACATAAACCCTGGCATAGCCCATTGAATGAATACAGCCTTTGGTTTAACACTGCTTCTGAACAAGGTTATTAATTCAGAAGAATGAGGCATACTTTTGTTTCATGTGTCATACAACATACCTGATATTCCTGAGGCAACTGCTGAGGGAATTTCTGTAAATTGCACACTGCTACTGCTCTTTGGTCCTGCCTGCATGTTAATTGTAATGGATTACTTCTCAGAGTGTCACAATATGGGGCTACTGGTTCTTTTCTTAAGATTAAAAACAGAACAGCAGGTAACGTGTTATACATATGTGTTTCGGTATTAATAAACACTACTCACTATTCACAATAGTTAATGTGTAAGGACAATTTCAAGGCCATCAATGAACATGCAGTGCACCTATATTATTCTTACTTTCTCCGTTGCTGATTGATCCAAAACTTGCAGCTTTTCATCACAAAATCACAGCCTTTTCCTCGGCCCCATTCTAGTTTTTCTGCCATGCTATAATTCACTTTATACCAGCTGCAAAAATAACAAAGGGAAATGGAAAGATTCTTTAGAGTCCAACTTTCTGAACTATTAACATCAAAGAATCAAAGTGTTTAAAAGTCTTAGGGATTATTAGGTTGTAAAGACGGCACCTGTGTTATGATGCCCAAGACTCCTGGGTCCTCCTTCCCAATACTTAAGCATATTTCATTAATGAAATAATTAAAAAAAACCAAGAATCCCCAACCCCCTAGTCTGTGGTCCAGTATTGGGCTGCAGCCCATTCAGAACTAGCCATGGACGTAGCGGGTGTGTGCGTGTGCAAGTGAAGCTGCATTTGTGAAAGCAATGCACATACACTGAAACTATCCCCTCTCCACCCCCACCCTGTCGCTGCCACCTCCGCAGGTCCACTGAGCCAGAAAGGTTGCTGCAAAAAGTACTGGGAATGTGTTTCAACGGATAACACAAAATCCACCATAAACACCGTTCAACTCTATCTGACTAGGCATCTACCCACCTGTTTCTGCTATTCCCTTCCATGTCTTTTTATGCATTTCCAACAGTGCAGAGAAATCCATGACACTTATGGCCTGTTAGGAAGTATCTCCTACTCTCCACATACTAGGGCTTTGCAACACTTTGGAAGTAATTTATAAAGCACTACAGGTAATATTATATAACTATAATGCATCTTTTTTTTTACCCCGTGTCTTCCATTAATGCCAGAGTAATCCGGGAGAAGACCCTGTTCTGTGTTTGTGATCCAGTCATTGCTTCATTCTGGAATTAAACCAAATCAATAATAGTTAGCTGCAATAAAGTAACCAGAGAAACAGTTCTGCATTTTGTGGGAAGCAAAGAAGTGGGAGAGAAAAATAATATTTTTGAAATTTTGCATATTTCATTACTTTAATAATCACAGAGAAATTAGGAGTTGCTCTTGGGATATCAGGGAGCTATCTGTAAATTACATCCAGGATTTTCTTATAATAAGAAATAGAGCAATGGAGTAGCTAAATGGAAGAATGGAGAATCAAAATTTACTGTAACTGTTAATGTGAATGCTTCTAAATTATAAAATATACATGAACTTTCATTCCTGGCCTGGTATCTTGACAAAGATGTCTTGCATCTTTCCTTCGCATGCTAAACAATCAATTTTCTATTATTTACAGACTAACGTAGAATTCTTCTCTACAACCTTCAAAATAAAGGAATTAAATAAGTCCAGGTATGTAGATAAATATATTCTCTGATGACTTTTAGTTTTTAGTTAATGATATATACCTGTATTCATTCCGGCTGTACTGATCGATAAAAAAAAAATCATTCTAAACATCCTTGAGTTGCTCTACTTACTAGAGACAAAACCGGTTGCAATTCTACACGCTGAATTTCATACTGAAACAACCCCATGAATATCTATGTATTAATTGACTATACTTACCTCTAATAACCGTTTCTCCCAGTGATTAAGCTCTGTGCCTATGCCACCTTGATTTTCTAGTTCCATTCCTTCTAAATTTGGACAGTCAAAGTGTTTTCTTGCCTCCTCCTTTAGAAAGGTATAAAACAAATCTCAACATTATTTATTTCAAAATAACACCTGCTTCATTTTACACATCAAATTTACATTATATTTACCCAACGGAGATTTTCAATGAGAACCTAAGGTGCTTTCATATTTTCTTGAAGTCAAGAAATTTCATTATAAATTAATAGCACTTGGAAACCAGCAAAAGGGTGATTCTGTGACAGATCACCTAACCTCAGCCCCTGCGGTACATTATTATGGAGCATTTAGCAATGATTCAATTCTTAAAATCATTACAAATTATAGAGAGCAGGAAAAAACATAAATATTTTAATAATTTAAATACAACTGGAACCGTCAAGAATTCCCCATAAAGTAGAAGCAGCAGCAATAGTGTGGAAGTGGAATAATTTTCCCAGAACCTTTGTTCACACATAACAGTGTGTGGCAATTTAGATCTATTTAACTCCCAGGAGCCCGAGGAAGCAGAGTACAATAAGGGATGCTAGCCGAACTAAATTAACACCAAAAAGATTGACAAATTTGCTTCTTCTGCTATAGAGAATTGAGGGAGGGAGAGTATTGAGGCATTATAATTATTCCAGATTCTGTGGCAGTGTTTGAAGGACATTGGGGGTTTGGAGAGTATGCATCTATAGGTACAGTATATTTCCTGGTTAATCTTCTCTTGTCATTCAGAGAACCCTCAGGAATTGGTTTCCAAGCTAAACTGATTTCGAAACTGACAATATGAGGAAACATTTTTGTCAGAGACTGAGCAGTAGGGCTGAATCTTAACATGTTGAACATAGCTTCCATCACTATTTGCCACTAAGAATCTAGACAACCAGTTCAGATTTTTGTGAAATAAAATAAAAATAATACTTACAACTACCTTAGGAGTTACCAAAAGGAATACATTATGAGGCAAAATGTTATTATCCCGCACATCCCATAATCTTACTGCTTTACGTATAACTTTATCACTCCACTGATACACACCAAGGCTGAAAGGAAGACAATTCAGTTGTTACAACTGGGAAGCAGGATTAGTTCTTAATATGATCAATAAGCTGAGTCTCAACTATTGAAAATCTGAGTAAACTAGCAATTGTATCTTCAAGACAACTGACTTCCAATGCAATTACCAAGAAGCAGGTATGCTATAATAACTATTTTTAATCACATCCACAAGTACTGTTCAGTGAAATCAGTTTTGTAAAAATTGTAAAAGTCAGTATATACCTTTCATTAAATAGTGGCAATCCATTTGCATATCTAGCAGTCAAAGGATTTCCATCGTCATCATGATAAAATGCAAAAAGTCCAGCAGAGAAACCCTTAAATAAAACCCCAAAAGTATTTTATGTTAGAACAACTTCTGACAGAAAATTGTTAGGAAGAGAGGAAGAAAGACACAATCCCACACCAAGGTAGTCCTCAATTAATGATAATTGGGACTGTTAACTGCATCACTAATGACATGACTAGTATCACATGACTGCACCAGACTTATAACCTCACTTTTGCCACTGTCATTAAATGAATCATCAGCAGTCGTTAAGCAAGAACCATAGGTAACCACAACATTCAACAGATAGCTTTTTTATTGACTCTACTTGTCAGAAGCTGGCTCTGAAGCATGCAAAAGGCAACCACATGACTGTGGGACACAGCGGCAGTTGTAAGTATGAGGACTAGTGATAAATTTACATTTTCAGCATTGTTGTAACTTTGAATAATCATTGAATAGGGCAGTCATTAAGCAAGGATTATCTGTGTCAGAAATATTCACAAAAACACAACCATCACAAAAATTCTAGCATAGTATAGCATGAAGAAAATATGACTAATATGTTAAATTCCAAACCAAGTATTAGGGCAATGCCTTATTTAGCCAATCTCAAAGATAAGACTTTGAAAAAAATGGTGAATGACGAAAGATATAAAGAGAAGTTGGGGAATTGGACAGGATCAAAAAATGCTAATAATATTGAAGCTTAAATGTTTATAAACAGTCTTGATTTTTCATCCTTTTCCTTTGGTGAACTACTACTATCTTTTCTTCCTCTTCATTTTTTAATATTGTGCCTGATATAAAGATCTAGAGATTGTGATCTTGTATACTTTACAGAATTTTTGAGCCCCAGTACAAATTTTTTAGAAAACTAATTTTTACGGGATTTTTTTAAAAAAAACACAGCATCAAATACCAGCTCTTACCAAAGCATGAATGATTTCATGTTTCACTGTAGACAACATGCCAATAAACTCTTGTGGTTGGGTTGAAATCATATTTGGACACAGATTAGCATATCCTGCAATTGGTCTGGAAAAACGGAGATACGTTGTACAAAATAAGGAATTTAAAAATGCTACGCTTCATTATTACATGTAAATATCTTGTATTATGATAGCCTACAAACATCTTATATACAAAAATGTTCCTGGAGTAACCTTTTCTCATGCAACCATTAAATCTGTGGAATGAAAATTCAGAAAAAAGAAAAAATGTTCTCTCTCAACTAGTGGTACTTATGCATGGAAAACTATAGTACCTATACAAATTTCATCTATCGAGTTTCCTATCAAATATCCATTTCCCCCCTTAAGTTCACTTGACATGCTCACTTTCTACTGTGCTAAGAAAAAACTCAATATTGATCACATATCCAGCAACACAGGCCATACAGAAGTGATTCTCATATTTGGGGTTTTCTCAGCCATGGATACAGTCTATGATCCTGAGATGATGACCCTTCAATAAAATATTTCTTGCTTCAGGCTACAGATCTTTAATAATTAATGTGTTAATATCATGTCTTTCCTCAAGAAGCTTTAAATAGTTTTCACACAGTCATTTTTTATTTATTTTTTCTTGTAGCAACTCAATGAAGATAGGAGGGAAGTCCAAGGGCAAGACCACAATTGTTATATTACTGGGTCTCAAACTTTTTGGTCTGTGGAAGTCTTTAAATATTGACATGATATTGGTGCTTTTGCCACAGAGTTACCATAAGTAACTTGATAGTTTGTTGGATACATAAAGCTAACTGAATATAGCCTCACCTTGCATGATACTCTTTATCACTTTTCTTTTCTAGGCAGATAAGCATATTTTTAAACAAAGCCTGTGTTGCAGCCAACTATTATGTATACAGTATCCATCTGAGCAGATTCTGGGAATAAAAGTTGGTCTACCTTTTTAAAAAAAATGTTAAAAACAAACAAACAAGTGGGATAGGAAGCATGAAAGGTATACTATGGGAGATTCTGCAGGCCAACTGCTCACCATCACACCCGGGCACCACAAGGGGAATCACTGTGGCATTACACTTTAAAATGTGGCTTCCTATGAAAGCCTTCAGATCACTGCAGGGCTATCATTCTCCTATTATTCTCACATGGGGAAAAACTCAGTCAGCAGGACTCACTTGGAATCCTGTTTCCTGCTGCTCTCTTCACTGAAGGTTCTGTGTGACCTTTCCTGCAGTGTAATCATAGAATTATGCATTATCAACTGAACATCAGCAGGGAAGAAGTGAGGGGGGGGTTAGGATATTTATGTCTTTCTGATTCCCTGGCTACATTATCCTCCCTTCCGTCTCCCTGCTCAAAACAGAATACATGCAGGTAAATCTTCATTGGAAATACTCGAGGTCTGTAGCTCCCCACAGTCCACCCTCTAAACCAAACTTTCTGAGATTGGGAAACAATAACTTTGGGAAAAGTAGCCAGTTGTGAAGACTACTTGTGACATCTACTGAGAAGATCTATCCTTGTCCTTGGAGAAATCTGATCAATCCCCAGATGGCAAGTAAGTCTTTTCAGAGCTTTTCATCTGATAGTTCATCAATTTAAAGTAAGCTTGGAGATTACCTGTCCATATCTGCTTCTAGCTGACAATATGCCGCATATGCGATGATGTTTTCTTGGCCACATCTTTCAGTAGTCAGAGCACTAACATACAGTATAAAATCAGCATCTCGAATGCCTTCCTTGTCTGCTTCACCAACAGTCTGACAATTCCGTCCATTCATATTACATACCCTACATTGCTAAGACATTACATTTTAAGAAATCAGTGTCAAATAGTCTTCAAATATTTATTTATTTATTTAAATTATTATCCCACCTTTATAAGGCGAGGAACATACCTAATTCTCCTTTCCGTTCCTATTTCCCCACAACCATCACCCCATGAGGTGGGTTGGGCTGAGAACGAGGTTGACTGGTCCAAAGTTATCCAACAGTCATCATGCTTAAAGCGGGACTAGAACATTTGATCTGCTGGCTACTAACCTGATGTTTCACCAGTAGACCAACTGGTTTCTTTCTTTTAACTATAAAACGTACATATTTCCTACTATTTTTTCTTAGGCTAAAAAAACATTTGAATTAAGATTCTATTCTAACTGTTTTCAAAGTTTTACACTAGGCAAAGAAAAAGAGCTTGATAGCTTTCAAACGGGGTGGGATTCTACCGGTTCTATGATTCTGCATAGTTCAGACAACAGGCAAATCGTGCTCCTGCCATGCCTTCTGATGAACAGCTGTGCCGGGACCCCCCTCACTGTCTTACTGCTTTGCCCAGAAGGCTTCCCTGTGGCCCAGGAGGCAAAGGGGCACACAGGTACACTCCATTTTTTGCCTTCCTGGGAGCAAAAACACACACACCCCCCCGAGGCTTCCCTGGGGTCCAGGATGCCCAAAAACAGAGCGCGGGGGGTGGGTGGGTGCCGTGCCTGCCCTGCACTCCATTTTTTGCCTTCCCTGAGGCCCAGGAGCAAAAAGGAGGCCCACAACACATGGGGGGGGGGTACACCCACCCAGTCACATGGCCATGCTCACCTAGTCACGCCCACAGAACCGGTTGTTAAAAAATCTGAATCCCATCCCTGCTTTCAAAGTATTCTAGACAGCAACATTTTCAAATTCTAAAAGAGCTTTGAAAAGACCCAAAGTTCATAAAGAAATTTGAAAAAGAAATGTAATATTCACATATATATTTATCATCTTTTTTTCTAGGTTTCTGGTTTTTTTAAAAAACTTAAATTAAAAATTTTCACATGTCATGGTACAGCTGTCTTCCTTTGGTCTTGTGCAAAAGGTAAATGTAAGAGAAAATTGCCGTATCACACAGTTCAAAGTGCATCAGGCAAATTAGATTGATATAGGTGCTTTAGCATTTTTCTTAGCAAGTTTTGCCAATTAGAAGGAAATGTGGTGGCTACTATATTTGCACGTTTTGTTGGTATAAATATTCCTGCATAATCTGAGCTACAAATCATAAAGTAAGTTTGAGTTACCTGCAGGTGTTCTTCAGGGACTATAACTGGCCCACACTTGGTATGTTCTGCACAGGCTTCTCGACAGTATCTGTGAGGATCATCCTTCTTCCTTAAATACTGGTTTGTTACACACTGTCTTCAATTAAATCATAATCACATATTTATGAGTGAGATGAATGCACATAACAGTCCCAAACAAAACAATAGCCTAATTATAAAAACTATAAAGCAGTGTCAGAACGTTAAGTTGCTTATTCAAATTGAGCTTCTCTCTTTGAGAGATGGAAAATAATATATGGAATGCATTTGTAAAAATAAATCTCCTTGATTCTCCCAATTAAAAATGCTGGAAAATATACATACCTACTTAACAAGACAGTACCCATAGGTTTCCGAACTTGAAATGCCTTCTCTAAATAAGAAATAGCTTGTGGGAAGAGCTTGTTCTAAACAAAAGAAAAATAACACAATAAAAAAAGATTTGACACTTTAAAAAATTCCTTCTAAAGATTTCAGTCAAAACTCTAATGACCTTGTAATCATATTTTCACAGCCATGAACTCATTAACTTTATTTTAAAAGATATAGTAACCCCTTGCCAATCACAAGAGTTCCATTCTTGAAAACCATCATAGTTGGATAATTTGTGGTTGGTAAACTTAAAATCTTAGGGAGGGGAAACAATCCCACCTGATACAAGACCTCAAAGATATTATGTCAAACCTATAATAAATTAAAATAGTAACATCAGGAAACAAAAAGGAATTTTAAGAAGAAATAATAATTCAGAAAAGCATACTGTATATTTTAAATTAAACTCTGGCACTCCTGAAAATATTACCTTTACTGATGTTATCATTTTATGCTGAATCTACTAGTGGACAGTTGAGGCACAGATTCTGGTGTTGAAATAAAAGTTTTGAAGAATGAATAACTGCCTACCTACTTTTGTTCATCAGCCGAACTAGCTGCATGCTGCATATATGTAAGGGCTGAAACTGATGAGATGGGAATTCACTTCTTTAATCTGGCAGGTAACTTGTTATCTCTGAGATAGAAACAAATTAATCCTAACATATTGTGATTTTTGCTAAATCTGGACTTAAAACAAAAAGGAATTTGTATATGGGAGGTGTAAAGAAAGGAAATGAGAAATGTGAGCCTGTATCTTATTGTTGACATATTAATCATAATGAAGGAGATATATTTATGCTTTGTTAGAGTGACCTAATCCATGCATTGTTTTAAATCAAAAGCAAAGAAACAACATTATGGCTTAGCATTATGGGTGAATTATATCTGCCATAATTTCTTAGAACAGTTATAGATGTTAGGCAACTTAGAATGCAACCTTGAAAGTATACATCACACAGATCTTTAGCCTAAAATAATTAAACCAGTATTTCATGTAAGAAAAGATAATTCAAAACTAATTTACCTTTATAAGATTTTTTTTTTCAGGGAGCAATCTACGAACAGAGAGAGCAGTTAGTAGACATTTTTTAAACTTCATAAAGCACTGTTACTAAACAAATTACAAATTACTTCACTTTTTATAAAGCCAGCTGAGTCCCATTCCCTTTTCCTTTGCTACTGGTTACCATTTGTTTTAACTACTTGTTCAGATAGGGAAACTGAATGCTATTCCTATTAACAATAATAATTTTGGAATTATTATACTTACACTTCAACACTTCTGTCATATACAGTTTTAATTCTTAGCTGTTCATTAATGTTTCTTTTCATAACTCGATTTTCTTTAAGATAAACTTTGTAAATAACCTGTTTGGAGAATAGGTGCATTTAATAAAAGTGCTTTGATAAGTATTAAGATCTATCATGTTTACAACTGAAGGATAGATACAACTGGTTTGTGTTCAGTTCCTAATAACCACAATGAGCCTTATTACTCAATAACATTTGGTAGAAAGGAAGGTAAACATATTTATTTTAATAGATTGTATGTAAAATATTTATTATTTGGTTGCACAGCCTTCTATTATTTCTATTATTCACCACAAGTATATAGGCAAAGTTTCTGAAATAGATCTATGAACTAATTTCAAGTGATTTTTCACTTTTACAATTTTCAAATTACTTGCCAAGTTTTTAAAACCCATCTTTGCATTTTCAACATATGTTTTTCTCTGAAAAGCCTGCAAAATCTTCAGAAAAATAGCCTGGCCAATAAAGCATCTTGATGAATGGGGAATCCAACAAGAAAACTACTAGGTAAGATGCAAGAGGGCTAACTTCCAGGTAAACCTGTTTGGGATTATCATTTCAAACAAGCAGTTGACCAAGGGCCGCATTGATTTTAGAATGAACAGTTTAAAAACAACGTTTCAGCCTTTTCTTTCGTAACCCTTATGTATCACCAACAGGAAATGTTTCGTTTTGAAATGTGGCTATACTTCCATTAGTGACTTTCCCCCACAATTTGGTTCAATAATCTGTTGTTCAGTCAGCTAAATCCCAAATACGATGGGAGCAACTCTGAACACTTAAACGAGCAAGCGAAAAAACACATAAAAATGGAATGTATGGCTTAAGCCCCGCAGTTCAGCCCATCCGTTTCCCTTGTTCGGAATATTTTGCCTCCCTCTATTCCCCCAGGATCCTCACCTCCCTGGCATTGGGGATGTGGTGGTGACAGAAGGGAGAGGCGACGTTAAAGGCCGGGGCTTGAGCCAGCAAAAGCAGCTCAGCCAAAAGAAGGAAAGCCGAGAACGGGCTGGAAAAAAGGAAAACATCCCGAGCCGCCAAAGCGGCCGCCATCTTGGCCTCCTTCTTCCCGAGTCCCGTATCACCAAGGTGTCGGAGCCGGAGTGAAAGCGTGCCGCTCCTGACAGCCAATAGGAAATCACGGAATCGTGGTAGAATGAATGCTATTGGTCACAACTCGGCACAGAGGGGCGGAGATAGAAGGAGCCCGGGCCTCCAGGGTGCGCGAAGAAAGACCAAGGTTAAAATCTACGTCACGAGCACTCCTGCCTTGCAGATTGCTGGCGGTTCGGTTGAACGGCGTTGAATGGGACAGGCGGTGATCCCGTAGCAAATGCAGACAGAAGACTTATTTAATACAGATAGGACACCGTCGCTCATTGTTTAGGGCCCTTGCGGTACTTTAGAATTTTTTTAACCTTCCAATAAATTCGATTCTGTGCCTGCTGAATGTGAAAGAAAAAGGCTCCCGCGTTGCAGACGGGGGTACTCCTCCGAAACAACTTTTTGGAATGTAATGCCAAACGCTACCATTACAACACGTTCGTATTATGGACCTCTTTGAGATGCTTTCCTAACCAAGACTTGGAGAGCATTATTTTAGTATTAATGAGATCATATCCTTGTATTTTTGCAACCCATCCAGAAACATCTTTTTTTTAAAAAAAATGGTGTAGGGTCTCCTGCTTGGGAGGGGGGTTGGACTAGATGACCTACAAGGTCCCTTCCAACTCTGATGATCTGTCTGTAAAAAAAATAGGAAGTTTCCTCTTCACGTTCAAACGGATGTTTCAAGTGGCATTTATTAATTGACCCTAAGTTTGCTCTTATGTTATCATCAAAATCTTTTAAAAAGATGCCAAGAGAAAGGGCACCATTCCTTTGGCTCACAACTGAGACAGTCTAGATTGCCACACCTGGGATGAATACACTGGACAGGTCAGTTCTACCTAGAGAAGTTACTCTACAAGGTACAGGTAGACCTTCATTTAATGACCACTCCTTCAGCAGCCAAACTTACAATGTCACTGAGCAAGTGGTAGTTATAATCAGTCCTTGAATTATGGACATCACAACATTCCATGCAGTTACAATGATTACGATTTGGAACCTTCCTTACCACTTTCCGACAAAGTAATAGGAAGTTGGTAGGAAGTTGCAAATCACAGTTATGTGAGGTCCTCTCCTACTAGAACTGCTATTGTTTTGCAGGGCAGTGATGTAGTTTCTCACATACAATGGACTTTCCTGTACAAATTACTGTAGTTAAATGAAGGTTACCTGTACCTTGGAGTCAAATGACGTAGGGCATTAAAAACTGGAACTAAAACTTGAACTATACTCAGAAGGTTATTGGGAATGAACGAATGGCCCACAACACTGATACTATACATCCATAGCTGTTCTCACCTAGCAGCATGGAGGCCACTGTATTCAGCACCAATTTCAGATTCTGAATGGTCTTCAAAGCAGCAGCATTGAAAGTGTATTGCAGTAGTCCATTCTATTTGGAACTGCCTTGACCACATAATGTTACATTTTCTAGAAAAAAATTGTTTTGGATACCACTGAGGTCTTCTGTTCTTTCTGACTGACCTCTCCATGCCTGGAGATATTCATCCACAGCTCCAAAGCCAGGTATTTGACTACTACTGTAACAAATGAAGATCAGTGAGGAAGATCAGCTCCATAACTGCCCTGGTATCTCTTTTAAGCTCTGATAGGCAGATGGTGCCTTTTCTTTTGTTTGTTTTTTGCATTGAGATATTCTAATTTAGTTTAGAATTGGCCCAGAAAAAAAGAATTGCAGAATTCAAAACTAAAAAATATTTATTTCATTATTTTTCTAATAAATAAAGTGTTCTACTTTGTTTAAAGTCATTTATGTCGGAATCATTAGGAAAGAGACAAAGAGTTTTCCCCAATTTCTGTGATGAACCTCCGGTTTTTCTTCGGACTGCATAAATTGTTTCCTTTCAGCAGAAAAGACTTTTGGCACCCCTATAGAATAGATAATAGGAATAAAGGGGGAGATAGGAAAAGTGAGCGTAAACAATGGAAAGAAAACTAATAGGGAGAGAAAGAATGTTGCTTTATTTTGGCTGTCATGCAATAACAATAAACATTCCAAGCAAAAGAAAATAGTTCTGATTCTATACAAAATGACAAGGAAGAGCCCGAGTGAAGAAGGAAATCCAACTAAATTTATTTTATTTTATTATTATTTATATGCCACCCATGTCATGGTGAAGCAACACTGGGTAGTTTACAAAATGATAAAAAGATAATACAAAAAACAATTAAAATTTAAAAAAAATAGAGATCAAATTCCAACTGCAGAAATTGAGTCCGATTTCTGGTGCACTCCTTGGATGGGAAGCCCAGAGGTGTCCTCTTCTGCTTCTGTACCAAAATAAAAAGAGTTTGTGCTTTGTCTTTCTGTAATTCTGTATGAAAATTGGTTTCTTCACTTTGGGTTCCTATACCAAGCCACCTTTCTGGCTTCCCTTACCTCCTTCCTGGGGCTGAGAGAAAGTGGCTGGCCTAAGGGTCAGTCAGCTGGCACTGCACCTAGAAAGGACAGGACAAGGCCTTCTGGTCTCCCAGCTTTTTTTAGTCTGCATCAGACTGTTTCTCAAATTTCACTGGTTAAGAAATATTGAAGCTGGCTTCATATTTAAGGGCCTTCTCTGTGGTGGCCTCCTCTCTATGGCTCAGCAATCCCCCTCCGAAGTTATGGTTGGCCCCCACCCTCTTGCTTTTTCGATAGGCCCTAAATTCATGGTTGGATCAACAGCCCTGTGGATCCTGAATGGACATGGAGCTGATCAAATGGTCAATTTGATGATGTTGCTGCTGCCATTGGTGGCTGCAGTTTTTTTCATGGGTTTATGTTTATGTTGTGATTTTTAATTCTGTAAGCCGCTCAGCGTCACCTTTGTGCAAATTGGGTGGTCATATAAATTTAATAAATAAATGAGAGTGAAATATCAGAGCAGGTAAGTGAAATACTGCCCAATTTGAAAAATCAGAAGAGCCAGTATAATGCTGGTCCATGTTCTAAATGCTCATTCTAAATTGGATCACAGTACAGGTAGTCCTCAACTTACGACCGCAATTGAGTCCAACACTTTCATTGCTAAGTGAAATAGTTGTTCAATGAATTTTGCCCTATTTTACAACCTTTCTTGCCGTGGTTGTGAAGTGAATCATTGCAGGTTAAGTCAGCAAAACAGTTGTTAAGTGAATCTAGTTTTCCCATTGACTTTACTTGTCAGAAGGTTGCAAAAGGTGAGCACACGATTCCCAGGCACTGCAACCGAATTTTGATCATATGACACAGGGATGCTGCAATGTGGAAAAACAATCATAAGTCCCTTTTTTCAGTGACATTGTCATTGAACGGTCATTGAATGAACTGTTGTAAGTTGAGGACTATTTTGTAGTAAAGCATCTCTTTTGCAGGGCTTAGCTGTGGAATTAAAAAAGTATCTAAAGTCCCAGTCTTGACTGCTAAGAAATCACCCCCAACCTAATTCACAATAACAGAGTCTGAAGGTACCTTATAGACCATTTAGTCCACCCCCCTCCCCCCCCCAAGCGGGAGACCCTACCCCATTTCTGACAGATGGCAGTCCAGTCTCTTCTTGAAAGCTTCCAGTGATGAAGTTCCCACAACTTGCGAAGGCAACTTCTGTCCCATTGCTTGATTGTTCTCAGCGTCAGAAAAAATCTCCTTATTTCCAAGTTGAATCTCTCCTTGTTCAGTTTCCATTCCTTAGGAGTCTTCAAACTTGGCAAGGTTAAGACTTGTGGACTTCAACTCCCAGAATTCCTGAGCTAACGTGACTGG
>NW_020769345.1:0-25993 GCF_900518735.1 Pseudonaja textilis | reverse complement strand
AATATTGGAATATTGAATATTGGAATTACGGGTCAACAGGACTCCGCTCCCACGGTTGTACCCCGCAAGAGTAGGCAACCAATCCTGGCCCTCGCGTGATCTGCAATACAACTCCCATCAGCGGCATTGGCTGGAGAAGGGATGGGTGTTGGTGAGTTCAACGTGCTTTAGAGGGCGCTCGGTTGGAGAAAGCCTAAAAGTTGCGTAAAGCTCTCGCGAGGCGCGGCCAAGTTGGAGCGGAGAAAGGAAATCGAAAGTGGAACTCGGGAGTCCGCCTCGGCATCGGAGCGAGGGGAGCCATGGCCGAGGGCGAAGCAGATTATCGCTTCCCGCTTGTGGTCAAGGGGAACTGGGGCTGCAGCCTGAGCAAATCTCTGAAGAACAAGCTCCTTTGTTACTTCCAAAGCCCCAAGCGATCGGGAGGAGGGGAATGCAAGATCCTCGTGGATCCCGACAGAGGAGAGCAGATAACGGTGTATTTCGCTCAGGAAGAGGGTAGGTGTGGAAGGTTTGGGTGTCGCTTCTGGCGGGGAAGAGATATACGATACGAGCCTTTTCGGAAGAATATCGGGAAGATATTCTATTCTATTCTAATATTAGTGGGGCGTGCATAAGCGCACCAACGTGCCTACCGTCCCTGTCCTATGGTTTCTTTTATTTTTCTTATATGTACCCATTTCATGTATTCGTAACTATGTACATACTTATACCTATTATCTTGTAAGCAATTGACAAATAAAATAAATAAAGTTAGTTAGTTGGTCCAACAAACTCACGCAGCCCTAGCATAGGGCTTGGATGAGAAACGCCCAGGAGAGAAGCCGCTTAGAAAGAGAAGTAAACAGTGTGAGGTAGTCCCAAAGGTGCTATTTCATTTTCCAAGATGCAACTGGGCTTTTCTTGTTTTTCTTTGAAGACGTTTCGCTTCTCTTCCTATAGAATCTTCTTCAGCTCTCAGGTTCAAAGAAAAAAAAACACACAAGAAAATCCTATTTGCCTCTTGAAAAAAAAGCACCTTTTGGGTCGACCACGGACCAGGACGACTTGAAAATCTCCATAGACAAAACAGCAAGGGAGACGACACCAAACCGGTTTCTAAACGTGGCCAAGCACACTTAGTTTTTACCTTTACCTTGAGATTTGTTACATGCTCCCCCCCCCCTTTAATCCAGGATATAATAGTCGTCGGAAGAGCATTTGTTTCAGGCACCAGGCTAGAAAGTGGGAGACTGTGAGTTCAAGTGTTGCTTTAGCCATGAAAGCCAGCTTGGGGGACTTTGGGCCAGTTAGTTCAACTCACTTCACAGGGTTGCTGTTGTGGGGAAAATAAGGTGTATTGGCTATGTTTGCCTTCCTGAGTTATTTGTAAAAATAATAAAGAGAAATAAATGTAAATGTAAAAATGTAGTTGATCAAAATACAGTAAACTTGAATGCTGATGATGTTTATATACTTTGGGCCCTTTCTTTTATTTCCTTGTATTTGTTTGCTGCTAATACATTAAAACTGAATTCCAGGAATTGTATTTAGTCTGCTAATGTTTACTTTTACTGCCATTCCGGCACATTTTACAGTATAATCTAAAATAGGGATTGCCTGTTTACGTGACTCAGTATATTGAAAACATATTAATACTAGAGTATTCTGTTGTTAACTGTAATCCTGAAGTATTATTGAATTTTGAATTCATTTGTGTGTTGGTGTAGTTGTAAATATTTTCTGTTCCTTCTAACTAGAAAATGTTTAAACAACTGAAGTTCTCTCAGAATGTAGTCTTATCTGCTTCCACAGATTGGAAATAGAAAATAGCTGTATTCAACCTTGTGTAAACCCAAAATCTCAGGCAATTTCCTAACTGATTGAACTCTGATATAAACCAGCTTGCTTTCAATTCCTGGATTCCAACCAATACCCCATTTTTTTATTTTATACTCATTTTTTATATAACATTAACTAGATCAAATGACAGCTATCCTTTTCTACATTTCAGTGAGAGAAAGAGTCCTTCGTATTAAGAGCCATGAACCCAGTCTGCCAGAAATGAAGCCTTTGAAGCTATCTGTCTCATTGCCTTCAGTAGAAGTAGCACCTAATAACAATGTGCCTCCGGAAGAACAAGATCCAAGCCAGGTAAGTATGTGCACTATGCTAGTATAGTCCAATTAGATAGATACAATCGGTGCTTTGTGTCTTCCATGCACATTTGTTTTAGAGACAATGGCTGTGCTGGTTCATATATACCATTAATGATGGTTTGTAGAACTAACCGTAGTAGCCTTATGCATATAACAGAGAACTAGTTTGGTGTAGTGGTTCAGGTCTTGGCCTAGAAACCAGGAAAGACTGAATTCTAACCCCCATCCCACCCCCACCTTAGACATGAAAGCCAGCAGGGTGGCTTTGAGCCAGTCCCTCTCTCAGTCTGTTGTTGGGGTTTTGGGGGGGGGAGTGGGGGGGAATAGGAAGCAAAAGTATTAGGGATGATAGCTGCTTACAGACAGACAGGCAGACTGATAGACATACATACACAGGGGGGTGGGAGATAAAAATTTAATAATAATAACACTAAGCCTTATATTGGCTTACAAGAATATTTGGGCCCCCATCCCTTTCTGAATTAAAATCACACAAGCTGCATTATGTCTCAGTGTAGCAATATGATTGCCAAGCCTTTATAAGTATGTACTTGGGCCACTTACTACCGTTAGTGCTAAGAATAAAGTCAGCTCGAGGAACAATATTATCAGGAAATTGATATGTCGTCTTTCTAATGGTTTTATTTGTTCCCTTACCTTTAGAGGCCTGTCGTAGCTAAAGAAATCCATCAACTTGGTAAGTGATATTACTGAATTGTGGTTTCACTTGCTAATGAAATGCTGGTTTGGTATAGTGCCGTGATGGCAACCTATGCCATGTGTGTCGGAAGTGGCATGCGGAGCCATCAATCCAGGCACGCCAGCCGTTGCCTGTTGCTCTTCCGGATTCCGGCTGGCCAGCTGGTCTTCACATACACATGCATGCTGACCAGCTGATCTTTGTGCACGCATGCGCATTAGAAACCGGAAGACCAGGCGCACGTTTCAGCACTCAGTGCCGAAAAGGTTAACCACTGCTATAGTGTATTTCTTAATGGTCATTATCCCTTAAATGAAAGACAGCTATGGTATTAAGTCACTGGTTTTAACAAATGCCAGATCTCCAGTCATCACCAACAGGGCAACTTTTTCTCCAAGTGACCATTGCTGAAAGATCTTTCTAAATCAAACAATGTATTTGTTTACGTTTTATATAGTGTAGGTGTAAACCACAGTTCCTATGATGTTTCAGATTACGCAGAAAAGGAGGCAGGAAAAATGGCCATCCAGGAGGGATTCAGCATTGTAGTAACAGCAGATGCAGGCAGGGAAATTCAGATTGACTTCTTGGAGCTATACTTTGAGAATAAGAAACATTCTGGCGGAGGGCCCGTGAAGTCCTGCATTAAAGATGGACAACAATTCATCGTCACCTTTGAAAATGAAGCAGGTAGTTTCTATAACAGCTTTTATCTGTGAGATACTCCATTTTGAAAAGATGGGCTATTTCTACTTTCCTTGCTCTTGCTGTGAAGATCATGTCACAAGTATTTGGGGAGGTGCATTTTCTGATCTTGGAACAAAGCGTGGGTTCTTAAAAAAATAGTCAAAATTTCACTTCCCCTATTATATGCAAGTTCATAAAAAGATGTTGAGTTCCCACAAGATTTGATCATCTTCCAAGGTGGAGGCCATTTACAGTTTGGCATTCTGCAAACATTGCTGTCTATAGCAGTGGCTTCTACATTTTTGTCCTCACACCTTCCTTTAGTGTACTGTCATCTTAATGTACGTACCTTCCCTAAAATCTGATCACCAAAGTGAACCCAAATGAACAGTGAAGACAATTCTCCTCCCTCCCCCGCTCTCCCTCTTTCACTTTCACTCACTCACTCACTCATCATTTTAGCCATTGTCTATCCACTACAGGATGAAGACCTCTTCTGCATGTTTCCAACCTGAGCTTTCTTTTGCCTACACACACACACACACACACGTAAATGTTTTGGGGGAGTGGAAGACTTTGGTTAGATGTTTTTCTATAGTTTTTTTTGAATGTTAGATTTTTAAAAAATTATCTTTCTCTTCAACTAGATGCGCAAGAGGTTTTGCAAAGAGATCGCCACCAAATCAGTAAAATTGCACTTCATGTCAAAAAATACCAGCAGGAACTGAGTCAAAATCCATCATCTTCTCTAGTGGCTCTTGAGAATGTGCCGGAGACTACAATTGAGTGCATGCTCATT
This sequence comes from Pseudonaja textilis, assembly GCF_900518735.1. The sequence continues at coordinate 21,672 of NW_020769345.1, read as the reverse complement.
CTGTTGGTAGAGACTGTGAGCGGCCTCTCAGAAGAAGACAAGGATTTTGATATGGAAATGGTGCCTGAGTGCAATGCTGCTGTCATCACTTTTATCAAGCCCATTGGTAAGAAAGCATCAGGAATAAGAAATTAATAAACATGCCTTGCATACCTTGTTTATAGCCATATAATTCTTTAGAACTTTTCATTAAGCAAGATGTAGGAAAAAAGAAGGAGCTTTGGGGCTTTAGGAAGACATGACTGATTTAATCATTAAAATCATCAGTTCTTACACAGGTAAAGGTTAAAGAAGTTAAAACTAAAAGGTTTTATATAAAATTTTTAGATAAAAGTTTTAAAAGATAACACAGAAGGAAAGTAGGCATTCACATTGGATTGTACAGATGGCATGGATGTTTAAGTTTATATTCCTTAGAATTGGTAGAGTGAAGAAACAAGCAGGCAGTAGTTGAATTCCAGGCAGTCCTGTGAGAGTTTCCTCTGCATTATTAAATGATGGCACTCTCTGGTTTTCTACAGTACTTCTCTAATAAAACATCAGGAATAAGCATTCGTGCTTTATTCACAAATGTAAAAAGTTAGAAGCCTCAGGCCAAGATTGGCTACGCTGTTAATCAGACATTGTTTACTCCCAAAAAGTTTATGCAAAATAGTTTACTCACTGAAAGATTTGATTCTCTGAAGGGGATTGGAGCGTTCACTGGAAGATATATGAATGTTATCTAAACCATTGTGCTTACTGTATATGATTTTGGAAGTGGCTCTGTTTACTCTAGTTCTGGTTGTGGTTGTTGGTTACACAGGGCTGCCATATCTGGTTGGCAAAAATCCAGCCGGTCCCAGAGGATAGAATACAATAGAAAGATTCAGAAAACTAGTGACTGTCTGGATTTTTTTCAGCCGCCATCTGGTAGCCTTTGTGGGACTTTATCATGTGTGGAATTCTGAAGTTCAATAGTTAGCATTCAAGTTAGGTTTATGAGAGAAATTGTGAAGTGATGTAACCAATAAGTGCATGAAACAATGAGGTAAATGGATTATTGGACTGAATCTGAGCCAAACTGGTTTCTTGGGCTTCACTAATTTAAGGAAATATTTGTACATGTTTGTAAGCAAACGTGCGTGTGAACCAAACTGAAAAGAAAAACAGATTGCATGTCAGCCTTGGAAGCCATATTTTATTTGGAAGCTTCGAAGCTGCCAAATTTAGTGCCTCGGAATTTGGGAGGGGGGCTTTCTTAGAGAGGTAGAAGATTAGACTCAACAACGTTTTTTCACAGAAAGTCAAGGCCATGTTACCCTGCACCTGGAGGGGGTTGTTTGGAGGAAGGTCTTCAGTTGGGCCGATGTTTGATAGGACCATGTGATGGACTGCTGGGTGCAGGGGAGGGATTTTTTTATTTTCTTTTGGGAAGGGAAAACCCAGAACTCTCAGATTCGGGTTTTCCCAGATGTGCCAATATGACGACTCTAATAAAATGGAACTTTGAGGAAATGCTTGTCTCGGAGTTTATTGGTTTGGAGGTTGTTAGTTGGAACGCTGACATTGCAGTTACAAATGTGCATTGAATGCTTAACAGTAAAATGTAATGAAACAATAGATTAAGCCATAATCCTTAAAAAGGAAATAACAAAATACTGCCTCATAGAGTTTCCGTTTTCTTTATGACTCATAGAGTTCTGTTTTCTTACAGGAAAAGCGAATGAAGAGAGAACTCTTCAGTGGGGAATCTAAAGATACAGTGTAGAATTACACTTTTATATTAGAAGACCACGGTAGACCTTCCCCAGGCTAGAAGTCACTTAGGACCATTAAGACTCTTTTTGCAGTTTTGAAAGTCTAGTCATATCTCAGCATCAAGACTCAACCAAAAAGCAGAGGTGCTCTGCTTTTTGAGGGAAAACAAGTGCAGAGGTGTTGAAAATCCTTCTCCGTGTTGAAAAAATGTGTGTTATGCCTTATGTGCTTAGTATTTTAATGTAGTGGTTAAGGGCCGGGAATCCAGGAAATTCTGATTTCTAACCATGGTCATGTGATTGTAACTCTGATTGCGGGTGAGTGTGAGACAGTTGTAGCTTTCAACTGTCATTAACTAATCAGTCCTAAGTCTAGGACTTTATGTAGACAGCAGTTGAGCATACTTGCCTGATTAAAATAGCAACTTTTACATGAAGAAATAGAATGAACAGGGGTTAAGTAATCAGTGATATTATCTAAAATTTTTTGTTTATGTTTCAATTTTGTTTGCAGAAACAAACCAATTTATCAGAGCGTTCAACCAGTACCATAGGGTTCAGCAACAAAAGATTTCAGCTCGAACTCTGGAAATGCCTAAAAGCATCTTGGTTGAAAATATTTCCCCTGAAATTCCTAAAGACTATATTATTATCTATTTTGAAAGCAAGAAGCACGGTGGTGGTCTGGTGCTGGATATCAGTTACATTCCTGAAGACAATTCTGCCATAATTACATTTCAGGAGAGCAAAGGTAATGCGTGGTGCTGTAAACTCATTAAATATAGTTCAGTTTGGTCAGTGCAAATACCAGATGAATGCAAAAGGCAGTTAGGATCCAATTATTTTTGGGCCTGATGTATATTTTAATGTGTAGTGATGGAACCAAGAGCTATTGGGCACATTTAACAGTCTAACAGATAATCAGAGTTGGAAGGGAACTTGTAGGTCATCTAGTCCAAACCCCTGCCCAAGTGGGAGACCCTACACCATTTCTGACAAATGGCAGTCCAGTCTCTTCTTAAAAGTCTCAAGTGATGATGCTCCCACAACTTCCCAGGGCAAGCTGTTCTGTTGGTTGATTCACTGTCGGAAAGTTTATCCTTATTTCCAAGTTAAATCTCTCCTTGTTCAGTTTCCATCCATTATTCCTTGTCTGACCTTCGGGTGCTTTAGAAAATAGCTTGACTCCTTCCTTTCTGTGGCAGCCCCTGAAATATTGGAAGACTGCTATCATGTCTCTCCTGGTCCTTCTTTTCATTAGACTAGTCATGCCCAGTTCCTGTCACCGTTCTTCATATGTTTTAGTCTCCAGTCCCCTAATCATCCTGGTTGCTCTTCTCTGTACTTTTTCTAGAGTCTTAATGTCTTTTTTATAGTGTGGTGACCAAAACTGGATGCAGTACTCTAGATGTGGCCTTACTAAGGCTTTATAGAGTGGTATTAGTACCTCATTTGATCTTGATTGTATTCCTCTGTGAATGTATCGCTTCCTGTTTAAGAAACAGTTGGTCTCTTTCAAGACATATGCTGGCTAACAACTGGGAGGAAGACATAATTTTATCTTTTGTTTATGGATCCTTGTGGCAATAGAAAAATAGACTAGGCAGGCCTTTTGTTGAATCCAGCACAGGTGGATTTTGTTTTTGGTTCTTCTTAATCAGTGATTTCTGGGCCAGACATTTTTCCAAGGTCAGTACTTTCCAATTCAGGGATGTTTGACAGCTGTAAAGTTTTATGGTGGTTGTTTTACAGGGAGTTGTTGTGAAAATAGAAAGGGAGATACTGGCTGTCCTTGACTGGTTCCAGTAATTGGATAAGAGAAGAAGGAAGCAGCAGCAAGGAAATAACAGAGAGAGACAGTTGTCATATTTGGAATCGTACTGATTTGGATGGGAAAAATTCCCAATTCTTTTTCCTTTACAAAACCCACATCTTGATTCATAATTACTTTATCTGAAAGACTACCAAGCCTGCTGATCCATTCTTGATCTGTACCCTCCATCTCTCTACCTGAGTTCTGGGCTACAAGGTAGTCCTTGACTTAATGGCCACAATTGAGGCCAAAATTTTTGTTGTGAGGCAAGTCAGTTGCTAAGTGAGTTTTGCGCTATTTTACGATTTTCCTTGCCACAGTTGTTAAGTGAATCACTGCAGTTGTTAAATGAATCTGCCTTCCCCAATGATTGCTTGTCAGAAGGTCACAAAAAGGTGATCACATGGCCCTGGGACATTGCAACCATCATAAATATGAGCCGGTTGCCAGGTGTCTGAATTTTGACTACTGACCATGGGGATGCTGCAATGGTCGTAAGTGTGAAAAATGGTCATACATCATTTGTCAGTGCTGTTGCAACTTCGAACGTCACTCAGTGAATTATTGTAAGTTGAGGACTACCTATATTTGAGTGTAAATTGCCACCACCTCCTTCTTCAATGGGAATGTGTCTCCAAGAGTTGGAATCTGAATAGGGCAGAACAAATACATGGATTCAGGTTTCTTTTCTAATTAGGCTTATCAGGCCCAAGTGATTTTGGAGTATCTGGTATACACCTGACACTCCAAACAAGGAATAAATAATGTTTATTTTATTATCTACAGCAAGGTCAGTACTTCAGAAACAAGACAGCAGGGAGCTTAGATCTAAGTGGCAGCCATTAAGTTGTAAACAGACAAGCCAAGCAAGCAAGCTAGCTGTAAGATACGAAAACAGACAGGATGAGGTTCCCCATCTGGGCAAAGAAACATGGGAAGGAAATCAAACACCTATGATGCTCCTGTTTTCCTTGCCAACTTTAACTTCCTAAATTCCAGTTTTCCACAGGGCTTTGGGGCAGTTGCCATCTAGCCAATAATTTACCTGTGTGGGGACAAACAATGATACTTTTAACTCTTTTTCCCCAAACCCATACCAATGTCCTCTTTCTGAAAGAGGATGGAGGGTTTAGAACTGTAGAAAGCTTACTGTTACAATTGCTCAGTGTGCCCTACAATAAATTCAAATGTATTTTAAGTAAAAGTTGCAGGATAGGTTCGGTGAAGCTTTTTTTCTAATTTTCATCTCCTTGTTATTTTTTTAAAGTTGTAGCTACCATCTTGCAGCGAAAGCATTCTCTTATGAATGGCCCTGTTTCTGTTTATCCGTACTACAAATCTTTGGGAGCTGCCCTGTATGGGAAAGAAAGACTACAAATTAAGGTGCCAGATCCATTCTCTGTGTCTATTGACCCCTACCACTGGAGATTTCTACAGCAGAACTATTTACTTCAGGAAATAACACTCGAAATGGCGGGCCATTGTTGTGAGATCAAATGGCCTTCTGAAGTCTGCGGAAATCCGGAAATCATGGTACATCCTTCCCTTGACGTGTCAAAGAGAAAACGATCCTCGATTAAGACCTGGAAAGAAGACGCCTTAACCGTTCTTACACAGATCCTGTCACGGCAGAAAGTTGTCAGGCGTGAAATAAATTCTGAATTGTGGGAAGCCATAAGAAACAGTCTAGTAAAAGATGACATATTAATCGTAACAGATGCTTCAAAGAGAGAAGTGATTTTGGTGGGGGCAGCGGGCAGTGTAAAGGAAGCAGAGGAGGAAATGAATATGCTCATAGAAAATGTTCTTAGAAAGATGGAAAGAGAGAGATCGACAATAGAGGAAACCATATCGATTACTGCTTGCAAATATGCCATTTTATGCAATTGTGGATTACAAGAGAATCTTTGCTTAGCATATCCAGAGCTAAAGATTACTTACGATGCTTCCAAAGAACGTATAACTCTGCATGGCCTACCTGCTGAAGTTTTTAAACTAAAAAGTGACATCCTTGAAAGAATGTCCAGCATGGTTCAGAAGCCTGTTGATATACATTCTAATATTTTTGTTTTTCTTCAACATGTTGATAATGAGTCTCTGTCTCGGCTCCTATTCTGGACCAAAATGATAAATGCCTACTATGAACTCAGTGATAAGTCTGTACTACTGTTTGGAGGAATTCCTCAGGACCTTCACAGAGCTGAGGAGGAGCTCAAGAAAGATCTGACTTTCCAAAGTATTGAACTGGAAGACTGCTCGGTTACAAAAAAGAATGAATGGCAGGAACTAACGGAGCAGTTGTACAAGAAGTACAATTGTTCGGGTGAAACCATCTTAATTGAAGAACAGGAAGGTAAAATAGTCATTGCAGGTTATTTCAAAGAAGTGGCCACCGCCCATCAGAAACTCTCTGATTTTGTTGACAACCATACATACATTCAGAGAAATATCAAAACTAAGTCTGCTGCTGTTGTAATGTATATACAACAGGAAAAGAGCCCAAAGTGGAACAATTTAAATGGACAAGGTGTAAAAATACATTTTGGTATATTGAGAAGTCGTAAAGTGATTTCCCTTGAAGGACCCAGAGTTGCAGTTCTGAAGGGAGTTGAACTTTTTCATAACATTCTGTCTTCTCTCCATGCTATTAGCATAGCCATTGATAAACCAGGGGCAAAGTCATTCTTCAAAGAACAAGAAGAGTTGTACATTAATGGTGCGAGACAGAGGTTTAACTGTTTGATCAGGATTCAGGAAGGCACAGAAGAGGTGGAAGAAACTGGAGCAGAAGGGAACAGCTATGGAGAGGAACAGCAGCCGTGCTATAAAGTGAAGCTAGGAAACGGCATTCTGGTAGTTCTTCAGAAAGCTGACCTGACCCAGTGTTCGGCTGATGTTGTAGTCAACGCATCAAATGTAGATTTGATGCACATTGGTGGTCTCGCAAGTAGGCTGCTGGAAGCAGCAGGTCCAGAGCTCCAAAAAGAGTGTAAGGATCTAGTGAGGCAACGTGGCTCTTTGAAGCCTGGCTGTGCAATAATCACAAATGCTTGGAAGCTGCCATGTAAACAGGTGATTCATGCTGTTGGGCCAAGGTGGCAGAGTGCCGAAAAAGAAAAATGCATAAAGCTGTTAAAACAATCTGTGAGGGAAAGTTTAAAGCTTGCAGACCGCTGCCAGCATCGCTCCATAGCTATCCCTGCCATAAGTTCTGGGATTTTTGGATTTCCATTAAAAGAGTGTACCCGTTCCATTGTAACAGCCGTCAAAGAAAGCTTAGACGATTTTTCTGAGAACAGTTGCCTAAAACAGATTTACCTTATGGATATCAGAGATGATACTGTTCAAGCTTTTTCTGAAACCCTGAATGAAGTGTTTGGGCCCTCACTTTCTACAGCCGACCCATTTCCCGAAGCTAAGCGTTCTGTGGCAAAAATCCAACCAGAACCGGAAATGTTGATGACAGCTGAAGGCTTAAAAATTGTGCTTCTGAAGAAAGGGATTGAAGAGGCAGCGGTAAGTAGACTATAGTTATTTTAATATAGAATTGAGATATGTGTGATTAATGTGGCCACCTTTAATTAAAGTACATACACATGGGTTTTTGTTTTTTTAATGGAACAAGCCAGGATTAATAGTGAGCTTATAGTTAAGCAGGCAATAATGTTCCAGAAATATGAGAAAGCAGGAAGGAAGATGGAGAAGAACCTTGACAAACTGCAGGGCAAACACTTGTGTACAAAACGTATTCAGAATGATATAGTACTACATATTAATTCAAAGAGACAATTAAAATCTAAGATCTTCTACATGCCCTTGAGGTCTCATTCTTTGTATCCTTTTTTGAGGGCTAATGCTGCACAACACAACTTGTCACTCTTGTTCTTTTAATTCCAACAATCTCCACCTATTTACGAAAAAGATCTTCGGATGTAAGCTGCTAGTAAAATGGTATATAGGACCGTATATTTGAATCTGTGGTGGGAGTAAAAAATGGGAATGGCTGTATACTTTACAGCAAATATAGGTAGGTAGGGAGGTAGGTGGATGACAATTCATATCATTGGAAGACAATCTCCCTGTTGAATGATAAAAGGTTCAGAGATGCCTGTTGAATATCACAGTTATGATTAGATATTTTTAGTTATGCATAATATTGGAGTGTGCCTGTGTTTTGTCAGGTTAGTGCAGGTTTGAGTCCCTTCAGTTTTAATCACCTATTCCAACGTGTCATTTTTAGACCGATGTGATTGTCAATAGTGTCGCCAGAGATTTGCAGCTGGACAAAGGACCACTTTCCAAGGCTCTTCTGGCTAAAGCAGGAGGAGAACTCCAAGTGGAGTTGACCCAAGAAGGTCAAGGGAAAGACATCAAGGAAGGCTGTGTGCTCAAAACTAGTGGCTATGACCTGAGCTGCCTTCACGTTCTTCATGCTGTTTTACCTGCTTGGAATCAAAGAAAGAAATCAGAAAACAAGGTAAAGGGTCTTTTCGATACCTTGGATACATAACTAGGTGCACTTATCCCTGATCTTCTTCCCTAGAAATTTTGATAGCCTTTGATGCATTTTTGCAGAACTGTTCAGTGGTGCTACTGCAGTGAGAATGTATTTGTGTGCAGGTCGTCCCCAAACTCTGGGCTGTGGCCTGTTTGGAATTGGGCCACGTACAGCAACAGGCGAATGCAGCTCCATTTGCACCTGTGGCGGGTACTTTGTGTGAGCGGCGTGTGTGCCTACCTACCGCTTGTGCAAATGGAGCGGCACACAGGAGCATGCACACCTGCTGCTTGCATGGCACCATCTTCTCTCCCCCTCCTCACTGGTTCGCAGAGCCAGGAAGGCTGTAAATCACTATGAAGCGGTATATAAGTCTACTATAAATGCCCATCCGTTGTGAAACCCCCGAATCTGTCACGTAACTGTGGGGACACAGCAACTGTTGTAAGATTGAGGAATGGTCACAAGGTTACTTTGTTCCACACTGCCATATTTTGAAACAGTCGCTAAACAAGACATTCGGTAAGCAAGGGCTTCCTGGAAACAGGAAGTGAGTAGGCTTTTAAGCAAAGGTTAAAGGTCCTTTACTCATCGTTGGTTATATCCTACCTTTCACTACTCGGGTTTCATTATTTACTAGGAATTGGTGGCTTCCCTTTTAACCTAAGTGACCACGAAGAAGAAAATAAATGTCGTGACTAAGAAAAATTGTAGAGAACTTTTCCTAGATCTAGGTAGTCCTCGACTTACAACAGTTTGTTCAGTGACAGTTCAAAGTCGCAAGAGCACTGAAAAAGGGGACTTACGACCATTTTCCACCCTTTTGACCATTGCAGCGTCCCCATGGTTACGTGGTTTACATTTGGATGCTTGGCAACTGTCTCACATTTATGACGGTTTCAGTGTCCTGGGATGACGGGATCTCCATTTGCGACCTTCTGACAAGCAAAGACAGTGGGGAAGCCAGATTCACTTAACAACCATGTTATTTATTTAACAACTGCAGTGATTTCATTTAACATCTGCGGGAAGAAAAATCGTAAAATGGGGCAAAACACACTTAACGAATTTCTCAATTAGCAAGTTGTGATCGTAAGTTGGGAACAACCTGTATCTATTTTCATCCACTTGGCTTTGGGTGTCTACTGTCTATTGGCTTGGGATAGTCCAGCATGATAGCACAATGTGCTGGCAAATTAACTGATAGACACATCCTTTTGCCCGATTAACGCAGCTATATTCATGTTCCAATTTGTTTTTATTCATACCATTAGTAGAATTAACGCCAAGGCATAGTTCATTGTAGACTAATCATTTAAAAAAATATTCTAAGAGAATTTTGTTCTGTGATCCCCCAGGACTTACGGAACATAATTAAGGAATGTCTGAAAGTCACTGAACAGCTCTCTCTGAGTTCCATCACCTTCCCAGCTATTGGAACTGGAAATCTCGGATATCCCAAGCAGTATGTGGCCAAACTCTTTTTTGATGAAGTTTTCAAGTTCAGTCAAGCTGAAAATCCAAAGTCCCTTAAAGAAGTTCATTTTGTGCTTCATTCCAGTGATGCTGCCACCACCCAGGTATTTTTTTTTTTATTTCGCTGCAGTTTCTTTGAAAAGTGTTGCACCCAAAATGTGGCTCCAGAAGATCCTGATTCTGCTGACAACATTATCAGACTTTCTTAGCTTGTCTCATGCCTGTCTCAAAAAACATAATTTTTTTTAAACCGTTGCTTAACAGTCTTGGACATTTAGTGTCTGATAACACAGTAGAGGTTGGCTTTGGAGAATCTGCTTTAATAAAATTCTGTTTTGGGTAGAAAGCAATTCCACTTCAATTTTCATCTCTCTCTCTCTCTTTTTTTTTTTTTTTTTGCAATTTGCCTTACATTGCTTATTTCCCCCCTCCCCTCTTTGGGCTGTTCCTTTTAACCATCTGGTCACAGTTCTAAGAAAAAGATCTAATGGTACTAGAGCTGTACAAAGCAGTCAAATAAGTGACTTTGCAGGAATGCAAACCATGTACCTCTTTACAGGTTATTAAAATAACTGGATCCTCTTCATAGTCTCTTTAGCAGCTTCAAAAGCTGATTCTGGCTGTCTGCAATTCTGTGCATGTATACCCCCTCCCCCCCCGTGGAGGGATTCATATTTTTTTTAATTTTTATTGGTTTTTAAAACGAACATAGACAAACAAAACATAAAAACATCAAGCCATCTTCCATATATATACATACAGTGTGCCAGTTGGTTTACAAATTGTGTTGTGCTTCCATTTCATAGTCTTCAATTACAATTACATTGTATATATTCTCATATTTTCAATCAAGTATTAAATACATTAATATCATTTGACTATTCATTCATATTTTACGAAATAATCATATTTAACTTAAATTGTTTTATGACAGTTCATATCATCTCAAACCTATCCTACAATCATTTTGTAGATATAATAATAAAAGAATACCTCTTTATATATTTATTATTTTCTAAGTAACTACATATTTCATTACCAAGTTTTATTGTCTAACCATTGATAGAATAGATCCCAAATTTTATAAAATTGTTTATCATCTTGCTCTCTGATTTCAAATGTCAATCTACTCATTTCAGCACATTCCAATATTTTCTTAATGATTTCCTCCGGTGATGGTATGCCACCTGTAAAACATCTTATACGAATTTTCTTTATATGCTGTTGACATTGTCATTTTATAATTTTGAGACCACAATTTTTGCCATTTCTCTAGATCAATCTCATATCCAAAATTCTTCCCCCAAGCAATCATAATTTCTTTAACTTGTTCTTCTTCTAGTTTAATTTCAAGTATATATCCATACAATTTTTTAATCACTTTTTCATCAGTACCTGTCAAAATCTTATCTAAATCAGTCAGTTTGTCATAGAAACCTTCCGTTTTAGAGTCTTTGTCATACCTTGAATGTATTTGCGCATATGAAAACCAATTCATCTTTATACCTTGTTCCTCTAATTTTTGTATAGATTTAAGTTCACCCTTTTCATTCAATATTTTACCATATCTAACTGTTTGTTCCTTTTTATGTATTATCGGATAAGAAAATGCTTCAATAGTCAATAGCCAGACTGGAATTTTCAAATAACATTGTCTTTTAATCTTCTCCCAGTTTAACCACAGACTCCCGTACATAATGTCTTCTAAAATACCCCTGTGATCTCGTTCCTTTATACCATAGTAAAGCTTGCCACCCCAACAACAGATCATGTATTTCTTAATGTTATCCATTCCTTAACCCACATCAAATTTGTAGCTTGGTAGTACAACTCCCAATTAGGCAAACCAAATCCTCCTCTTATTCTAGCATCTTGCAAAAGTTTTAGCTTTATTCTTGCTTTCTTACCTTGCCATATATATTTCAACACAATTTTATTTAAATCTTCAAAGTAATCTTTTCCAAGCCTAATTGGAATTGTTTGGAACAAATATAAAATTCTGGGTAATATAATTATCTTGATTGTTGATATTCTCCCTATTAATGAGAGCTGTAAATTTTCCCATTTCGCCAAATCTAACGCTATCTGCTGCTTAAGTTTGATATAATTATTCTCTTTTAGTGTACTGCATCTTGCTGTCAAATGTATCCCCAAGTACTTAATCTTATTTGTGACCTGAATTTTCAATAGATCTATCAGTTCTTCCTTTTGCCTTGATAGCATATTCTTTGTCAAGATCTTTGTCTTATCTTTATTTATTTTCAAACCAGCCACCTTTCTTTATGCCTCTATCTTTTCTATCAATTTTGATGCTGTTTCTAGTGGGTCTTCTAAAATGAAAACCAGATCATCTGCAAATGCTTGCAACTTAAATTCTTTCTTTTTAATTTTCATCCCTTTTATATCCTTTTCTTCTCTAATATTTCTGTTTAGCACTTTCAAGGTTAACACAAACAACAGAGGTGATAGTGGGCACTCATTTTCTTATATCAATAGAATCTGTCAGTTCTCCCTCTTTCATTACCTTTGCCATTTGCTTATGGTATATAGCTTCTATGGCTTGGATAAATTTTTAGCAAAGCCCATCTGTTCCAGTTGTAATAACATGAATCACCAATTCACATTATCAAATGCCTTCTGTGCATCTAGAAATATCAAAGCCATTTGTTTTGCCTCGTAGTATTCCAAAGTATCCAAGATTATTCTCATATTATCTTTAATTTGTCTCTTTGGCAGAAATCAATTTTGATCAGGATGGATAAAATTGTTTAAATATTTTTTAAGTCTTTCTGCCAATATTGAAGCAAAAAATTTATAATCTGCGTTTAGTAAGGAAATAGGTCTATAGTTCTTGATTTGTAACGGATCGGCCTCCTCTTTTGGGACAAGTGTATAATATAAGCTTCTGACCATGATTTAGGTATCTTCTTTAATATAACTTCATTCATAACTTCTAGCAGTGGAAGGTTCAACGATTCTTGTAATGTTTTATAAAATTCTGCTGGAAGTCCATCTGGGCTGGTGCCTTTCCATTGTTTTGCTTCTTGAGTGCTTCAGTTAACGCCATCATCGTTATATTGCTTTCTAACATTGCTTCAATCTCTTTAGGTATCTGAGGTAAATTAGCATTCTGTAAATACTGTTTAACTCTTTCCTCATCAATATTCTCTTGTGTGTATAGTTTCCCATAATAGTCTCGTATGATTTCCTTCTTCTCTTTACTACCATAGCAAACTTGGCCTTGGTCATCTATTAATTGCAATATTTTCCTTGATTCTTTCTCCTTTCTCAGTTTATTTGCTAACCATCTACCTGGTTTGTTTGCATCTTCAAAGTAGTTCTGTTTAGCACCTCTGATTTTCTGTGCTAATTCTTCTTTTTCTATTAGACACATTTTATGTTTGAATATATCCATTTTTAACTTAATGTCCTTTTTCTGTGGCATTTTCTGTAGCTCTTTTTCAAGTCCTTTATACTCATCCTCTAATGCCTTAGAGGCTAGTTTTTTCATGGTATTTCTTTTCCTTGTATCATCTATTATCAAGCCTCTGGCATATGCCTTCATTGTATCCCATACATTCTGAATTGATGTATCTTCTTTTTTGTTTTCTCTAAAGAAGAAAGCCAGTTCTTTCTCCATCCACTGTGTGAAGTCTTTTTCCTTTAATATCTAGATCTTCTTTGTCCTTTCCATTTAATTGTCATTGGATTGTGATCTGCCCAAGTACTTGTTTCAATATTTATTTCTTGAATATTAGCTAACAATTCTGTTGACATCCATATCATATCTATTCTGAATCATGATAAATGTCTATTTGAGTAGAAGGTGTATTGTTTGGCTTTAGCATTTCTTTCTCTCCATGTATCTTTTAAGTTTATTTCATCTACCATTTTAAAAAAAGATTTAGGGAGAGTCTTTCTGTTTTGCTTTATTGTTTTCTGTGCTGTATAGTCCAGTTTGTTATCTACAATTCCATTAAAATCTCCCATCATAACTATATTAGCATAGTCCAGTTCAATTATTTTCATGTGTAATTTTTAATAAAATTCTTGATTGTCATTCAGGGCATAGATTGCAATCAGGAGTGTTTTCATATTATTGTCCATTATTTCCACCATTAGTATTCTTCCATCGTCATCAGTATAGATCAATTTCGCTGGGATAATATCTTTAATGTATAAAGCCACTCTTTTCTTGCATTGTGTCAAAGAAGTAAATATTTTCCCTAACTTTGGCTGTATCAACAATTGTTCATGTTGCTTTTTGATATGTACTTCTTGTAGGCAGATTGTATCAAATTTTAATTTCTCTAATTTATGGAAAAATTTCCTTTTAACAGCTGAGTTAAGTCCATTTATATTAATTGTAGTCAGTTTTTTCTCTTCCATGGTTATATTTTGTAGTTAGGTTTAGCAGCTCTCGTAGATCTTGGTTCACGTTGTTCTTTGGCTTCCACCTTTCCACCTACTGCACCTTCTTCTTTTTTAATCGCCATTTGGCAGTCCTCTTGGTATTCAATTAGTGAGATTTCTTTTTCTGCCTCTTCTTCTTTCCCTCCAAAAAATTCTGTGTAAAATGATTCAGCTTTCTCAACTGAGTCAATTCTATGTCTCTGTTCTTGCCAGGTGAACATTAAACCTTCTGGAATCAGCCATCTATAATTTACCTCTTTTTTAAGTAGCATTTTGGTCAGAAATCAGTATTCTCTTCTCATCTCTCTCACTCTTCTGGGTACTTGTTTCAGAACCATAGTCTCCTTTATATTTCAATGTTTTCTCTCTTGCCACTTTGCATTTAATGGCTTTCTTTGTAAATCTGATGTGAACTTCTCTTGGTAAGCTATTTCTCATTGCATATCTTGTGAAGACTCGATAGACCTCATCTATTCCATCCATCATCTTCTTTTCAGTTATTTCCAAAGCTTCAGCCAAAATTTCTATCATTATCTCAGCTAGGTTTTGTCCCTTTTCTTCCTCTGTTTTGGAATCTGAGATAAAATTCTGATCTGTCCATCTCCCATCTCCGCATCCCACTTTTATCTTGTTCAACTACAGTTAATCTGCTAATAATGTCTCCAATCTTCTTATCTCTTTGTTTATCTTCTTCAATTTTTTGGAATCATCATAATTTGTTGAATGTTCTTCACCTTTTCATCAGTTTTCCCTGTTCTTGGTTCAATGTTCTCTGTTCTCTTTTCAGTATTCTCTGTTCTTCTTTGAATATTTTGAATTCCTTGCATAATCATCTGCAGGACCACTTTTTCCTGTTCTTTTTCTTGTTGTAACATTGTCTGTATTGAACGTTGTCCTCCAGATGGTGAAGAAGTAGAAGTTGAGGAACCAGGGGCTGTTAGTTTCCTACTCATTTCAGACAATTCAAAATCTTCAGGTTCTTCTAGACCGTAATCCACTTGTGAAATAACCAATTGCAATTCCAAATAAAAATAGTAGGAAAAAAGAAACCAAATAGTAGTGATAATAAGCTGATTCTGGCTGTCTTCAATTCTATGCATGTACAACCCATCCCCCCCAGTGGTGGGATTCAAATTTTTTTACTACTGGTTCTGTGGGCGTGGCTTGGTGGCATAGCAGAGGAAGGATATTGTAAAATCTCCAGTCAGAGGTGGTATTTGCTGGTTCTCCAAACTACTCAAAATTTCTGCTACCGGTTCTCCAGAACTGGTCAGAACCTGCTGAATGCCACCTCTGCTCCCCCACTCCACCATTTAATTTCTGCCTATGTGTTGTGAAGCTCTATCTCTAATTTGCACTTGCCTTTGTAGTCTTGTTAATTGTGTTTCCCCGTTTTCTTATTAGGCGTTCATGGATGAATTAAACAGTAGGCTGAGTGTAAGCCAAACAAGCTCCTCAGTGTCCAAAGCTTCATCTGAGAATTTTCAGCAGGGAAGTCAAGGTAAAACTTAATTGTGGGTCTTTGGAGGTCTCTGAGCTTGGTGGGTTTGTTGTTGTTGTTGTTTCTTAGCAGACGTTTCACTACCAAACTAGGTAACATCATCAGTGCATGTGTAATTAAGAAATAGAAATCTTTTGTGAAAAATGAGAAAGAATAAAACATAGTGAACCAGAGTATTGTAAAGCCTTAACTGGAGTAAAACAAAAAAGACTAATAAGGTCTGAGGAAAGAAAGGATATTTTATTGTCTTCTATTCTGTACAAGAAGAGTTAGCTTTGCCTTGACAAGAGAGCTTCGTGCTATAGAGGAGGTGCGATTCTCCATATGGCAGAAAAGATACATCCAATTTTACATCCTTGGAACACTTTAGATCAAGGGTCTCCAATCCCTGGTCCGTGGACCATCAACGGGCCATGGTATGCCAAAAATTGGGCCATGCAAACAAGGGAAGCCCCATTCACAGGATGCAGTCAGCACACAAAACCATGGCCCTTCTGGTCCGCAGAAAAATCCCTCCGTGGAACTGGCCCCTGGTGCCCAAAAGGTTGGAGGTAGCTGTTTTAGATCCTCTTCAAACATGTCCCCTGCCTGTCCCTTGCCAAAATTAGGGATACCTACCATGGTAGACTCAACTTATGACCAGTTGCTTAATGACCGTTTGAAGTTACAACTCTGAAAAAGCTACTTACAGCCTGGATTTGAGACCCACCACCATCATGTGGCCACATTTAGGGTGTTTGGCAACAGCCTCATATTTACGGCCATTTGCAGTACACGACTGTGTTTTTTTTTTTTTTTTGGCACGGTCGTTCCATGGCAAATAATGAGTGTGCTTAAACAACGACTTGCAAAAAAAGATAATAAAAACTGGGGACAGTCACACGATGACCCCTCTTTAGGACCGTCACAGCTTATGACCGATGTTGCGGGCTCAATTATGTTCGTAAATCAAGGACTGTTTGTATTCCAGTGTCACTGGGTACTCTGGAGCAGGGGTCTCCCTACCTTGGCGGCTTTAAGACTTGTGGACTTCAATTCCCAGAATTCCTCAGCCAGCAAAGTCTTAAAGTTGCCATGGTTGGAGACCCCTGCTCAGGAGAATGTGAGGGATCAGACATTTTCACGCCATAGAAGCCTGCGCTGCTCCTGGAAGAGGCTTTGATACAGGGGCTGCAGAGGAACAATTTTCAGGATGCTAGGATAGGGTTGCACAGCAGAGCAGAACACAGTTGCTTCTCCTCCCTCTTAATGATGACTCTGTGTGTGTGTGTGTGTGTGTGTGTGTGTGTGTGTGTGTGTGCACGCATGCGCGCATGCAGTAGGCTGGGGGCAGATGGGATGAGTCATCAAATCAAAGCAGCTCTTTGGAGGGTTGTGCAGCTGTCTCCTCTCATATCTTTAGAGGCCTCTCAGATTCTTGCTCTTCTAATGACCTACTTGTTTCACTTCTGAGATAGGAGCCTATTTTGGACATGAGCTAGTAGCTTGGAGTTTAAAGACAGAATGCAGGTGTTTCCAATAGTTGTGGCTTCAGCAACAGTAGATAAAGAGGATGAAAAGGAGGCAAGGTCACATAAGCCAGAAGTCTGTTCTTGCTGGTTTATATTACGCCAAAAGCCATGGCCACAATTCAAGGCCTTGAGCCACACATGAACACCTGGGAGGCTTCATCTCAGAGATTGCCAGAGATTATCCAAAGACTATTCATATGCAGAAGAAAATTATTAAATGTCTAACCATAGTGAAATTCAGTTAATTTTATTCGATTTAGAGCAATTAAGTGCAAATGCAGGGTAGCTACATATTTTACTGTTAGTTTTTAGGATACGGTGCCTATCAGGGCACTTCAGAGCCAAGAAAATGTTGTAATACTCATGCCCTAAATTAAGTGATGTTTAAATCGGACAACTTTTATTAAAATTTTAATTAAATCTAAGATTTTGTCATCTAGCCCAGCGCTTTTGACTATCAGTTGAAACTATATTGAATTAATGAACTCAGTATAGAGAGAGACATTTATAGGGAAGTGTAGGATAAAAATTATGCAGTCACAGATGTTGGGAGGCAGGAATATAGAATAAATGGATTTGTCTGTCTCAACTTCTTTTTTTACCTTTTTATAGCTTTCTTTGAGCCGAGTTCAGCTCTAAAATATGGAATTCTTAAAATGCAAATTGGCTCAGTTGAGTTGCAGCTGGAAGAGGGAGATATTACTAAACAGAAGACAGATGCCATCGTAAACATAACTAATCAAACGTTTAATCTCAGAAATGGTATGTTTTTCAACACTATAGGTGTCCTGCCTCAAATTTTGTCATAAAATTAGGCACTTGTTCTCTAGCTTGTTTCCTTTTGTTTGCTGGAGTTAAGAAGCGTGCTAGATGGTCCAGTTTTGGTGGGTGTGGTACAGGAGGGTAACATTATTTTTAAAAAGTAATAATCTGCTGAAAAGAATCACTCATCTCATGTCAAAGGACTTACTATGGTTGTACGGATAGTCCTCATTCAGTGACCACTCGTTCAACAACCATTCGGAGTGGGGGCACTGAATGAGTACTTAGGACCAGTCCATGGAGTTCCAGCCATCTCAGTACTCCTGCAACCCCATGATCACAATCTGGACACTCAACAGCTGGCTCACTTTTACCATGGTTAGAACATTCCTCGATCACGACTGCCATTTGCAATCTTCCCTGCCAACTTCCTATAATCAAAGCCAATGGGAAAGCTGGCAGGGAAGGTCATAAGTCATGCTTGTAGGTCACTTAACACCACCTCCTTTCTGGCAGCAGCCACCACTGGCCCCTCCACATTCAGGTCGACCTCCAGCACACCCTTCACCTGCTCAGCAGCAACATACCCGCTTGCAAGCTGGCTGGGACTTGCTTAACGGCTTGTGATCCTGGCTTAACAATGGTAACCGGGAATGCCGGGATGCGGTCAGAGGATGTTGCATGTTAGGATCCCCATTCAGGTGTGAGATTCTACCGGTTCGAACCGGTAGTTCCAGTGAGCATTTGGCCCTGCCTACCTGCCCCTGCTCTTTCCTGTGCTTTATTGCCTGGATTTTTAGCACAGCTGATTTGTGCAGCAGAGCAGTTTACCGCGCGTCAGCGGTTCCAGTCCCAGGGGCTGCAGTAGAAGGTAAGTAATTAAGTTGAAAATGAGCTTTTTAAAATGTAGAGTACACCGGTTGAATCGTACCACTGCTCCCATTGCTTAGTGATGGAAATTCTGGTCCCTGATACTATAGTTAAGCAAGTGGTAGCCTTTTTTCTTATTTCAGCTGCATTATTAGTAAGTGATGCAGGTACCTCAAAGGTGGGGAACTATCATTTATAGGAACAGCCATGCTGAATTATGTCAAGGCTCATTTTGCCCCAATATTTATACATAACCCTTCCTGTAGCAATATTTGGAGGCAAGGTGGAGGTATCACTGAATTGCAAGATTAATAACCCAGATAAAGCTGTTCCCCTGAGGTGTAACCATTCCTTGTTAACCTCTATCCAGATTAATAGCCATCATTACTTCATGGAGTAATAAAAGTCCATAGGTGAATTACGCAGTATGTGAAGAACTGTTTTCTTTTGTCTACATGAAGTCTTGATATTTCAGGATCTGGCTTCTCATAGAGAAGCTTGTATGCTGACCATTTGCATCCTGTTTCCTGAGGCCTGGGTAGAGATCTCCCTTCCACTCCTGAGAGCCAAATTCCCCCTTATCTCTCCTGCACAAAGAAAGAAGCAAACTTTAAGAGAAAGTCACAAAATAATTAGCAATGGACAAAGAATCCATATGTTCCTTTATTATCTCTGAAGGAGAGGGTTTCCTCTATGACAACAGGAGGTCTTCAGGAGCAATTCACCATAAAGCCTCCATTTTGAATCCTGTGAGTTTTGAAATTGGTTCAGGCCTCATTAAACTCTCTCCCCTTTTTCTGTATGATTATCATCAAAGGGGCTCTTTTTTCCCAACCCTATAAATGGAATTAATGTTTGGGTCTTTCTGGGCTCTGAACTTAAAAAGGTTGTCCTTGCCTTAGAGAAAAAAGATGGAGTCAGAGCTTCACATATTGAAATGATTGTTCTGTTCAGTGTAAGCTTTAAATATGACCAGGCATGTTTATCTCATCTGCTCAAACTGACTTTATTTATTTAAAAGGTGTTTCCAAAGCAATTATGCAAGGTGCTGGTCCACAAGTGGTGAAAGAATGTAATGATCTGGGTAAGGACAATGTTTTTAGTAGGATTTTATGGCTTAATCGGTTGTTTATCAATTTCAAGATACTTCTAAAACAGTTGTGGAAAGTCAAATACATTGGATTGTTTGTACATTGTTATTAACATTGTGAACAATGTTTCATATCAATCACATTTACCTAGAACTGCATTAACTTAAAAATGTGTAAATAGAATAAAATGAAATTGCAGATATGGATTATGCAGGTAACAAAGGAAGCATAAACTGATTCCACCTATTGACTAAACCACACTTGGTTTGAATGGCCATTTGTTGAACTAGTCATACTGTTCTGGCTGATACTTGCTAACCATAAACCCATAGTTTTGGGGTTTATTCTTCGTTTTCAGCCAAAAGCAAACTAATTTGTACATTTGTTGCAATATATAATCCAGCTGTTCTCATATATGGAAATTGTATTCCTGTTGATTCCTGGCTTGATTCCTAGCTGACTTTTGTTTTCATTCAGCTTCCCAGCCACATAATAACCTCATATGCACTCGAGGAGGAAATCTGCCTTGTAAAAATATAATCCATCTTGTGCACAGCGATGATATCAAAAATCAAGTCTCTCAAACACTCATGGAATGCGAGCAGAGGCAGTTTACATCTGTTGTGTTTCCAGCAATTGGGACAGGTCTGTATTGCCTTGTGAAAAATTGTATAAGTAGAAAGGGCCATAATAAAAGTTCTAGTAATAATGTTGTAGGATCACCTCATGTTGCATCATAATCCTAAATAGCATCACTGTGGATATTAAGTTGTGAGCTGGGGTTTTGGCTGCTGAAAACTAATTTAAATTTGGGCCCCTCAATCTATTTAGAAAATTGAGTGGGACTCAAAACTAAGTTGCAGGCCAATAGTTGGTGGTTATTTCAAGGGAAGTGTCTTGGACAGTCAGAGTAACTAACAGAGAGGTATTAAGTTGTATAAAACCAGACACATCACTGGAGGCTAAAACGATGAGACTACTTTTGATCTACTTTGGCCATATCATGCGTGTAAATTCATTGGAGAAGGCAACAATGCTAGGTATGGTTAGGTGAACAAGAAGAAGAGGCAAGCAGAGAACACGCTGGCTTGATAACATCAGATCTGATACAAAGTTGACCAACAATTGAAAGAAACAGTGTTTGACAGGGTAGCATGGAGAGCGCTTGATTTTGAAGACACTAAGAGTTGACTAAATGACTAAATGGTTAAAACAATAACAATGTCAAGGGAATGGGTTGGGTATGTTGGGTTAAAGGGAAGACCTTGTCAAGAAAGAATAACAATACCTTTTTAAGACTTGTGATCACCTGGAAGAATCTATTGTTTCCTTAATCAGACATTTTTGGATTGCAATTCTCCCAAATTTCTGATAATTAACCATTTTTTAAAAAACTGTTAAGGATTGGAATCCAATATTTGGAGCGTCAAAATATTCTTCCCCCTCCCACCCAAAATAAAGCAGTAGAGAATTTTTAGCTGACATTTCCATGATATTGTACAATATTAGAAGAATTTTCCCTTCACAAAGAAAGGTGGGGTTTAGTACTGACTAGTAAAATAAAAGACTTGGTTGAAACATGCACTTTTTATTCACCCCGCAGGAATTGCAAAACGCGATCCAGTTAGGGTAGCTGATAGCATGATTGATGCTGTAGTGGACTATGCAAGTACAACATCGGCCCCCGGGGTGAGAGAAATTAAAATAATCATTTTCCAGCCGCATCTACTAGACATATTTTATGAGAGCATGCAGAGAAAAGGTGTCATGGCTAGTAAATCTGGTGGTGAGATGCGTACACCGAAATCCTTTTTCTCAAAAGTAGCAGGTAAGAAAATGTCTTCCGTTTGGGTCTTAAATATTTGGCTGGCAGACACATTAGTTAGAAGCACTGAATCCTTGACTTTTTGTTGATTTGTTACAGAATTCTTTACCACCAAAAAACCTGCTGTGGAATTAAAACCTGCCTTATTTTTCGAGAGAACGGTTGAGCCAGCC
>NW_020769344.1:12305976-12323587 GCF_900518735.1 Pseudonaja textilis | reverse complement strand
CTGGTTTGCCGGACAGAGTAAAGATTTATGCTGTGGTTTCTGCCAGCCGTTATCTTGTAAGACTTCTTTCTGTTTGATTTAATTGTGAAATGGCTGCTTTCTGTTTTGTTCGTTTGAATTTCGAAGGGGAGTCATAACAAGTATATATGTATAGTTGTGAAGCATGGTTGTTATTTTAGGGTCAAATCCCTCTGCAAAAGTAGATTGGTATGAAAACAGTCCCTCAACACCAGGAGGAGGAGGTCAATGACTAATAATCAGAGGGGAGGAGATATAGGCAAACACCAGCACAAGGCTACATCATTACCAAGATTGTGAAGGAAGCTTAATGGACATATGGATTTCTGTTGGGAGAAGGCAGAAATACTACTTTGAAGCTGGAAATACTAAGTATTGTTTCAGATTGCCTTCACAATGGCATGTGGATGAGATGAAAGCTGCATCAGGAAAACCAGTTCTCCAAAAACATTGGACCATTTTTGTGTTATAGTTAGTGGGGCATGTTTCCATAGACTCCTGTGACACAGAATGAATAATAGATTAATAATTAATTTACTCTCATGGCTTTTATGCATTTTGGCTTTTATGATTTTCACATCCATAAAAATATGCAGAGTAGTAAATTTGTTCATCTGCAGTAAAAACAACAAAAGTTTTTCTGGCATCTTAAGGAGTCTTGCAAAGTCCAAGTGTTTTCTGGAAATAATTAGGAATGTTCAGATCTTGCTTTCTGTGTCATTGATTTAAAAAAAAATCCCTGTCCTTTAGGTAGATTTTGTAATCGCAGAGAGGAAGAAATGGCAAAACTACCTGAAAGTTTAACATTGAATTACAGTAAAATGGAAGTCAGCTTCCCTGGGGAAGGGTTGGAGAGATGGATAAATGGGAGAAAAGCTGGGTGTTTGTATTCTTCATTTTAAATATTTAGAGACAGTAGATTTGGAAACTACTGTTTCCAAACCAGCAGATCATATGAAAATGTCTAATCTCCTATCTGCTGTATTGAAAACAATTATGTCTCTCCTCCAGCAAGAATCTTATTTTTTCCATGCAATTCTAGGTTGGTTGTCAACAGGATTCTCTGCTCTTTCTATGGATCATGCTGACATTTCACACTTCTTATATTTCATCTTTTTCTCCCCCCCCAACCCCCCGCCCCCAAATCCCACTTCCCATGACAAAGCTGGCCTTAAGCTGCTCCGGATCTCAAGACTTGTCTGATACCAATAGGGTGACATTTTGTCAGCATGCCAGCTCTGGAATGCATACACTCCCATTAAGGAACATGGATTTCCGGCTTCTCTCCAGCATCTTCTTTTGATTTATTCACATGCAAAATATGTTTCTTGTTACCTCAGTGTAAAGCCTCTTATTTCAGTTACATCGTATAACTGATTTGGCCCCGAAAGCTCATTGTATTATAGTCAAACAAAAGTCTGCAAAGTTTCTTTCCAAAGCTGTTACGTCCGGGAGATCGGTCCCGGGTAGATCGGGTCGCATAGAGAGGCGAGACTCAAAGTGCACATTCAGCTATTGATTATACAGTTCGGTTAAAGACCTGTGAGCCACTTGGCTTTATTCAGCCGGCCAGTGGCTCAGCGGCCAATGGCAGCGCTTTGAATTTCCCGCGATCGGCTCGGCCAGTCGCAGTGGATTCTTAGTGCACCAATCACAGTGGTTTAGTTAGCCAATCAGATTGTGGTCCGCATGGACCAATCAGAACTCAGGATTTCGAGAATGTTAATATAGAACACCCCTCCCCTCTTGGTTTCGTCTGACGAAGCATGGTGATGTAGTTGCGCAGGTAGGCGGGGCTCCGTACTTGCCTAGTTGACTTGTGCGGCTCAGTCTGTGTGTGATTGTTGGACGGTTCAGACGGGCTCTGCATCGCTCTCAACCCCTTTGATGGAACTGCCTGGAAGGGTGAGCCGGGCTTGTCGCTGCAGCTCCCGCCCGGTCTACCTGGGTCGGTCGAGCTGCAGTCTCTGCTGTTCCCACCTGGTCTTTCTGGGCTGGTTGAACTGGCTCGGCTGTTCCTTCCAGGTGAAGCTCCTGTCTGCAACGGTTCGAGGTCTACTGGTGAGTATGGCTGGTTTATTATTTGGGGTTGGCTTGTCCTAGATGGGGGGTGTTCTGCTTGTGTTTGGGGGTGTTCTGTTTGCATTTTAGGCCCTTTATCTTCCCCCTGCTTGGTTGTTGTAGTTTCCCCCCCCTCTGGTTTCTGTAGTCATTGTTGTCGGGGTGTCGGGGCTGTTGGCGGTTAGTCTTGACTGTAGCTGGTCAATGTGCCGCTTTCAGCTCCTTCCATCGGTGGTTTGCAGTCTGTACGACCGGGGCCCCGTTACCTGGGTTATTTGCGCTGGTACCCAGAGTGGGTCTCCCATGAAGTTCTTCGCCTAGACCGTGTCCCCGATGTTAAATGCTCGGTGCCTGCTGGATGAGTCTGGGGTTTTTTTCTGGGTTGTATGTGGGGTGTAGTCGGTGCAGTGGGGATCTTAATTTTCTGCCCATCAGTACTTCTGCCAGGCTTTTATTTGTGGTCGTGTTTGGTGTAATGTGCTGTATGAGTAGCATTTTGTTTATTTTCTCCTGTATTTCACCGGTTTCAATTTTTTGGATGGTTTTCTTTGTTTATTGGACCATCTGTTCTGCCCGTCCGTTCGCTGCCGGGTGAGCTGGCAAGGTTAACACGTGCCTGATTCCCTGTTCGGCCAGGTATTTTTCGAATGCTAGTGCCGTGAACTGTGGGCCGTTGTCCGACACTAGAACATCTGGCAAACCATGTGTCGCGAAAAGTCTGTTAAGTTTATCTATGACGGCTTCTGTTGTACTTCTCATGGTGCTTACCTCCAGCCAGTTGGAGTAGGCATCCACGGTGATGAGAAATGTATGTCCCTTGGTCGGCCCGGCGAAGTCTATATGTATTCGCGACCATGGGCCTCTGGGGGTTTCCCATTCCAGGACTGGAGTGGCGGGGGTGGTGGTAGACCTCGTCTCTTGGCATCTGTTGCACCCAGCTACCCATGTCTCGATTTGTTTGTCCATCCCTGGCCACCAAGCATAACTTCTGGCCAGGGTTTTCATCCTTGACTTTCATCCTGGATGCCCTTCGTGTAGCATTGCTAGTACTCTTCTTTGTAGCGTCTCTGGTATAACCACCCGGTCTCCCCAAAGTATGCACCCTTTCTGTGTGAACAGTTCAGTTTGCCGGTTCCTGAAGGCTTTGAACTGTTCGCTGCTGTCGCTTTCCGGCCACCCCCTCTACTCAGCTCAATACCCGCACCAGCCATTTGTCTTTATTTGTTTCTTGGGCAATGTCTGGTGCAGTTAGGCGTGGGCTGGGTAGAGTATTTGCAGGGTTGTTGTCGTGGGTGCCGGGTCATCATCCAGATCTGGTAGGGGGGATTGGCTTAGCGTGTCTGCGTGCGAAATGTCCTTGCCGGGCCGGTGTGTCAGTTCATAGGTGTAGGTGGCAAGGAACTCGGACCACCTTGTCATCCGGGGTGACAGGATGTTCGGGGTGGCCTTGATCCCCACCAGTATCCCAAGTAGAGGTTTGCGGTCCGTGATGATTGAAAAGGTCTTACCATAAAGGTATTCGTGGAACCTTTTCACTCCAGCAATGATTGCAAGGGCTTCTTTGTCCAGCTGGCTGTAATTCCTCTCCGGTTTGGACAGCATTCTCGAGAAGAAAGCGATGGGTGCTTCCTTCCTGTCTGGTAGGGTGTGACTGAGGACTGCCCTGATGCCAAAGGGTGATGTTTCGCATGTTACCGTCAGTGGCAGGGTCTCACTATACTGGATCAGGACTGCGTCTGATGTTAGCAGGTTTTTGGTCTGTTGGAATGCGTTTTCCTCCCGCTTCCCCCAAGTCCAGGTGGCTGTTTTATCCAGCAGCCTATGCAGGGGTTCCTCCACGGTTGCCTTTTGGGGTAGGAAAACATTGTAAAAGTTAATCAGTCCCAAAAATGCCTGCAGTTCTGCCTTATTCGTTGGTGTGGGGGCTTCCTTAAAATGGCTCTTTTTCCGGTGGGGTGGATTCCGTGTTGGTCTAGGAGTACCCCAGGAATTCAACCCTTTCGGTGCAGAGCTGGCATTTCCCTTTTTTGACTTTAAGGCCGGCGTCTTTGAATTTTTGCAGCACTGCCCTTTCCAATTGTTTTTTGTTGGCAGCTGCGACCAGCACGTCATCAAAGTAGGGCACCACTCCTTTTATTCCCTGGAGAAGTCTTTCCATGAGGCTTTGGAAGACTCCTGGTGCGACGCTGACTCCAAACTGGAGTCGGTTGCATCAGAATGCCCCCCGGTGTGTGACAATCGTCTGCGCCTTGGCTGTTTCAGCATCGACCGACAGTTGCTGGTAGGCTTGCGCCAGGTCGAGCTTCGCGAAGACCCGGCCTCCCCCCAGTGAGTGCAGAAGATGCTGTACTACTGGGACAGGGTAGGCGCTTTGCTGTAGAGCCTGGTTGAGGGTGGCCTTATAGTCACCGCAGATTCTTATGGAGCCATCCGGTTTGATGGGGGTGACTATGGGTGTTTCCCAGTGGGCATGGTCAATTGGTTCTAAGACCCCTTGTGCGATGAGCTTGTCTAGCTGCTCATCGATTTTGGGTTTGAGTGCGAATGGCACTCACTGTGGTTTGAGGCGGATTGGGGTGATGCTTGGGTTAAAGTTGAAAGAAATAGGGGCCCCTTGGTACTTGCCTAGGGTGTCATCGAAGACCTCCTGGAAGTCCCTCATGAGCGTCGCTTCCCAGTCTGCCTCGTCTGTGTGGTGGATGCGCGTCACTTCTATTCCCAGCGGGGAAAACCATTGCAGTCTGAATAAGCTGGGGAGGTCCTTGTCTACGATCGTGAGTGGTAGTACCTTGGTGTGGCCTTTGAAGGTGATCTTAAAATGTCTGATGCCAGCTACCGGGATGCGGTTTCCCTGGTAGTCCTTCAGGGTCAGCTTTTGGTCGTCCAGTTCATGGCGGCGGATGGTTGGCACTAGGCACTTGATTGTGCACGAAGAGACCATGGAGAGGTAGGACCCGGAGTCCACTTCCATCTTGCAGGGTTGGTCTTCGATTCCTACCTCCACGTGTACCTTCTGGGCATCGATGGTTGAGGAATGGCTGATGACGACCGTCTGGTGGGTTTCCTCTTGTCACTGTGCCTCGCTGAGTCATCTGTTCTGGCCATCATGGCTCCATCGGCTCTCGGCTTGGCGGTCTCGGTTTCTGGGGGGGGTGCCATCTCGTCATCGGGGGCTGCTGCCTTGCCGCTGGGGGCTGTAGTTCCGCTTGTTCCGGCACACCTTGGCGATGTGCCCTCGCTTCTCGCAATGCCAGCAGATGGTGTCGAGAAAATGGCATTCGGAGTGGGGGTGATCGCCGCTGCAGCCGGCGCAATGGAATCCCGACTTACGTCCCCTCTGGTCCCGTCGATCGCGTTCTGCCTGGAGCCAGTGGATCTCCTCTTCCTCATCGTCGGTGTCAGAGTGGGAGTCGCTGTCACTGTGGTGGGTGGTCGTTTCTCGGTGGCTGGTTTCTGCGGGCCTCGCCGGTGCTGGGATTGCCTCATTGGTCATCGGTCATTCCGTTGCATTCGCTTGCCTCATCCAGGCTGCCAACTTGCGGGTGGCTTCGGCTGTGGTCGCCTCAGCAAGGGTGTCGGCAAGGGAGATGTCACCCTTGGCCATCAGCAGGCTTTGCAACACGGGGTCTCTGAGCCCAAGGACGACTTGGTCGCATAGGGCCTCATCCAAGTCGGTAAACCCGTACAGGTCCCCGAGGTCCCTCAGTTGGGCCACAAAGTCACTGATGGCTTCACCCTCACGCTGGTCTCGCCAGTAGAAGTCGTGCCTTCAGATGAGGGTAGGCATGGCAGGGGCGTAATGGTGGCGTAGGATGGGCTCGAGGTCAGCCCAGTCCATCTCCTTCATGTCGGCAGGCTTTGCCAGCACTTTGTCCATCTTGAACACTGCGGGCCCGCAGTGTGTCAAGAACATGGCTCGTTTCCTCTGCCCGTTGGCATCCTTGAGATTGCTGCATTCCAGGAACATCTGGAATCGGTCAGTGTAGGATTCCCAGTCCTCGGTGGCTGGGTTGAAAGGAGCAGGTGGAGGGGTGCTGCTGGCCATCTTGTTGGTCATTTCACGCCGTTTGCCACGTGCTTGGTGGTTCCTCGCCTCACGATCCCACCTTCGTCACCAGTGTTATGCCCGGGAGATCGGTCCCGGATAGATCGCATAGAGAGGCGAGACTCAAAGTGCACATTCAGCTCTTTATTGAATATACAGTTCGGTTAAAGACCTGTGAGCCGCTTGGCTTTATTCAGCCAGCCGGCGGCTCAGCGGCCAATGGCAGCACTTTGTATTTCCTGTGATCGGCTTGGCCAATCATGGTGGATTCTTAGCGCACCAATCACAGTGGTTTAGTTAGCCAATCAGACTGTGGTCCGCATGGACCAATCAGAATTCAGGATTTCGAGAATGTTAATATAGAACAAAAACCATGATTATACTTGCCAAATTAGATAGATATTGGACAATAGCAGAGGTGAAGGAGAGATCATTGGTCATGCAGGACCGTCTGTTTGACAGTCTCTCACCCATATATGTAACCCATTAAGTGAGCTGGCATATCCTCAGTATCATACAACCTGAGTAGCCACAGATAGTCATTGGAATGATAAACATGATGGGGGGTGGCTGTCTTTAAATCTGCAGAGTTTCAGATTGCACGCCAGCTTTCTGATATATCACAATGTACACAAAGGGACCCTCCCTGTGAATATTTTTATTATATATACAAAAGGGGGATTGTCAGGGCACTTTAAAATATAGGCAAGAGCACAGGGTTAGCTCCTCTCCCTCTATTCCTACAGAAAGAAAATACTTGATATTTTCCCAATACTTCAGAATGGGAAGCAAATGAGCAAAAATGTTTCCAATACATTTGCCAAAATGATCTCAAGCTCAAGAAAATATGTTGACTAAATAGCAGCTATCCTACTTTTCATTTCAATTAGCAGGTATTTCTATGGTGACAGCTCTTTACTATTTTTGTCTGAGAGAGAGACAGTTAGAGAAAGAAAGAGTGCATTTGGAGATAGAGATAGAAAACACTGAAGCAGCAGCAGAGTTCTGTCATACAACTGTGTTGCTTTATTTTTGGAGCAACTAAATAAAGTGGATTTAGCAAAAGAACAAAGACTTTCCTGTCTGTTTTTTTCTAGTGCATAGCTGGGTAACAGTAAGCTGTTCAAACAAGATCTCAAACAAAGCAAGGCAAAGAAGCAATACTGGTACTTGCTACTGTAGACTTGTTGGTGTTTACCCCATCTTCCAAATAGATGCATTGTGTACAATACACATGCAGTCCATACTTGTTCCATATTTTGTATTGTTTGGTTCTGTAAACATGTCGACATTAACACACAAAATGCATTTAGGTCAATTAGTTCTGATTTTGTCTAAAGAATCTTGTGTTGTGTGGTGAGAAATTTCTCTGCTTAGCTATCGCTAGAAAAATAATACATATTTTCAGACCAGGATACCAGCCTTACAATATTTTCTTTTGCAACTTTATTTGGACATTTGTTCAGGGGTGGGATTCAATTTTTTTAACAACCGGTTCTGTGGGCATGGCTTAATTGGGTATAGCTTGGTGGTCATGGCTGGGTGTAGCCAGCTTGATTTCATTCACATCGAGGGGTGCTTCTCTTCGCCTGGCCTCTCATGACAGTGGGGATGCTGCAACAGTTGTAAGTGTGAAAAACAGTAATAAGTCACTTTTTTCAGTGCCATCGTAACTTTGAGTGGTCACTAAATGAACTGTCGTAAGTCAAGGATTACCTATACAAAAATGCAAAAGGCTTCTTTGCTTGCAAAAAGCTGCCCTAAATACCAATCATTAGATTAAAAATACCTGCAAGCCGGAGTTACAAATCAGGCAAGGTGCCAGAGCACCTTGAGGAATTAAAATAGTTAAATGAAATGATAACTATCAGCAGCCAACTCTTGCTCATAGAGTGAAACCCTTTAGCAGAGAGGTCATTTAAGCTCTCCAGAAAGAGCACACTCAGGAGAATCAATCCTTAGATCCATTTGCACCACTTAGATACCAGCTGGTCTCACTCACCTCACAAGATATCTTAAGGAAATCCCCCAGATTTAAGGAAAGGTCACAGGCAGTAAAGGCAATAAAAAAATCAGTGCCAAGCTTGCCTCCTGCCTCTTGGAAGTACACTAGGGGTGGGATTCAAATTTCTTAACAGCTGGTTCTGTGGGTGCGGCCTATTTTGTGGGTGTGGCTTGGTGGTCATGTGACTGGGTAGGTGTGGCTTGTATGTAACTATTATAAATATTTATGTAAATATTGATTTTTTTATAAAAAACAGCAACTTTTACCCAAAGCAGGCAGGCAGATTGAGTTGCTCACAGAATCACAAATTCACTTAGAGATCTATCTTTCTCAAATTTGCTACCTGAGTGTCACATAAAATTTGCTTGCAAGCAAACTCATAAAATTAACTCACAACACACCATGTATGTAAATATTGAATTTTTTATTTAAAAAGAGCAACTTTTACCCAAAATCAGGCAAAGCAGGCAGGCAGATTGAGTTGCTCACAGAATCACAGATTCACTTAGAGATCTAATTGACTACTTGAGTCTGCACTGGAAAGTAGAAGATTCAGTCCTAATAAAGGTTCGGCTCTGCTTTTAGATTAGCTAGAAAGCAAGAAATCCAAGGATTTCCTGCTTTCTAGATAATCTAAATCTAGGCAAGTTGGATGGCTGGCTCATGCCAGTGAATGGGCGGGGAGGGCCAGGGCCAGCCAGTGGAGTGATTGCCGGTTCTCCGAAGTATGCGTGTGTGCAGCATTTGCAAGAAATCTGCTATGCCACCTGGACAGCTGACAAGCGCTGCACACGGTTGAAAATCCTCTTGTTTGCTGCTTTTGCAACCTCAGCTGTGCTGCGCAAAACAACTGAGGAGGGAAAATCAGGGAATAAAGGACAGCCTAGAGCCTGGGCAGGTGGGTGGGCCAAACACCGAACTGGTTCGGTGTCAGCTGCTCTTCGCAGCCACAGGTTCTATAGAACCGGGCCGATCCGGTAGCATCCCACCCCTGAAGGACACCCGAAAAGGACAGTACCAGATACCACTAAAGCAGTGAAGGAAAACCCCACTCTCTAGACAGAAAAAGAAACCTTGAGGCAGGAAAAAATTCAAACACAATACAAATAATTAAATCACAACAGTAGCTGTTGCTTGTTAAACCAATTACCAGAACAAATAGACAAAGGAATTAGCCAGATTTCTCAATCCAGTTTCTCTTCAGGAACAGAGATGAACCTTTTTCCTTCCAAACAAAGCTGAAAAGGGATAATTATCCCATCAGTAAACACAGGATTAAATGTCACCAAGCACAAAATTAAACTTCACCAAAAACCAGTTTTAGACCAAAACTCAGAAAAGGTATGTAAACTCATGTTTGAATGTCAATCTTTCTAGCTAGCCAAGAAGCCTTGCTCAGGGGTGGGATTAAAATTTCTTAACAACTGGTTCTGTGGGCTGGCCTAATTTGTGGGTGTGGCTTGGTGATGATGTGACTGGCTGGGTGCGGCTTGCTTGTTGGGCGTGGCTTGTTGGTCACGTGACTGGCTGGGTGTGACTGGGTGGGTCAAAAGATAGTAACTCACTTTAACAATGCTCTTGGAGCAGGGTTGGACTAGATGACCTCTGAGGTCCCTTCCAGCCTGGATTGCTGTGCTGTTTCTAAAAATCCTCAGAAGCTGCATCTAGAGCCAGGGTTTGTGGTCCTTCCTTCCTCTCCTTTTTCTTTCCTTCCCTCCCTCCCTCTATCCATCCGTCCATCCATCCATCCATCCATCCATCCATCCATCCATCCATATCACTCACTTTCTTTTCCCTTCCCCCTTTTCCCCTTCCCTCTTTTTCTTTCTTTCTCCAATCCCTTCCTCTCTTTTTCTTCTTCCTTTTAAGAAAGGAAAGAAAGAAAGAAAGAAAGAAAGAAAGAAAGAAAGAAAGAAAGAAAGTTACCATGCATCTATATTCATGGTATATTTTCAGCTGGAACCTCTTTCTACTTAAAAAAGGGGTCCCCAAACTTGGCAACGTTAAGATTTTTGGACTTCACAGAATTCTCCAACATAGCTGGCTGGAGAATTCTGGTAGTTGACGTCCAGAAATCTTAAAGTTGCTAAGTTTGAAGACCACTCACTTAAACCTTAGTACACCCATATATTTAAAGCCATTAAATATTTTGGATTAATCTTGAAACTTTTTGCATACTTGTTCTTAAAAAGAACAAATTTTGTTTTAACACATATGGTTTTAATTCCAAAGCTACTTTTTATGAAGACCAAGTTGACTTGAGAAAAGGAGATTGGAAACAAAGCAAAGGTTAACCTTCTGATTCTTTCTAACCTTTTCTAAATGACAAGTAGAAGTGAGCCTTTCTACTTGCCATTTTATTTCCAAGAATTTACCACTATCTTCAAATTACATAACAAAAAGCACAAGTTTGCAAACTGCCTGAATAATTTTGTATGTTAAATATCGAACCACAAAATGGAAGAGGGAAAATATTTGTGAGAAATATTTATTGTGCTTTTTGCTTGTCAAATTTAAAAGGCCACTGGACTCCATAAAAGTTGTGACAGCAATAAAAGTAATGAAGCAGCAGCTAGGCAAACTGCTTGAATAGTCTGAATTATGCTTTGGAAATTGTGTAATGTATGCTCTGAAATTGAGCAAATGAATGAGACCTAAAGGTAAGCTGTTCTCTACAAAATAACTTACCACGCTGGCATGAAAAATCAGAGCAACTAACTAGTTTTGAAGAGGAGAATATGGAATAAAGAGATTGGCTCCAACAGTTTTAGGAGACTGCATAGTTTTGTTTACCTAGAGCATTCCCAAGGCAGTAATCAATACTGTATTAGCACCAAATGTTCTTTTGGCTAAATGTTATATATTTGAATATTTGAATTATACAATTTGATTGGCCCGTCAGACGGTGGGAAATTCGAAGAGCCGTCATTGGCCGCGAGCCACGAGCAGCCGCTATAAAAGAGGCTGCTGCGGCTCCGTGGCTGAGCAGTTACAGAGAGACTAATAAAAAGAGCTGAAGTCTAACTGGTCTCGAGTTGCCTTTCCCACAACTTAACACTGGCGACGAGGGTGGGATACTGAGACAAAGGAGACCAGTTGAGCATGTGGCAACAAGAACTGAGCTAGATGAAATGGCCAGCAACAACTCACCACCTGCACCATTCAACCCAGCAACGGAAGACTGGGATTCTTACATCAACCGGTTCCTCATGTTCCTAGAAGGGTACGAGCTGCAAGGAATATCCGATCACCGGAAGAGAGCCGTTTTCCTAACCCACTGTGGGCCCACAGTGTTCGAGATGGCAAAGGCATTGGCAAAACCCCAGGATGTGAAGCAAATGGCGTGGCCAGATTTAGACAGATTGATGCGAGCCCATTATGTGCCAGCCGTTTCAAGCCTCATCAAGAGACACAAATTTTACAAGCGAGTCCAGAAGGAAGGTGAGAGCATAGGGGATTTCGTTGTGGCTCTAAGAGACATTGGTGGAGCGTGCGAATTCCTAAACATGGACGAGGCCATGAGGGACCGCGTAGTCCTCAGACTAAGAGACCTCACCCTACAGAGCCGACTGCTGACCAGACCCAACATAACAGTAACTGAGGCTATTGCAGAAGCCACTGCAGCTGAAGCAACACAAAAATCGGCAGCCACCATGTGACAAATGAACAAGGTAAGACAAGAAACTCCGAGAGACCCTAGCCAAGCTCAAAAGAAAAAGCAAGAGGGAACCCAAAAGCCCACCACCACAAAGCACCATAAGGACATCAAATCCTTGTCTGAAACCGATGATGAAGAAGAGATAAATAGACTCCAGTCAGAAAAAAGTAGATGAGAGCAAAGAGAAAGGAAGTCGGAATTCTGCTGTGCCAGGTGTGGAGGGGACCACCCACATTCCGAATGCCGTTTCCTCGATGCTGTTTGCAGGCATTGTGAAAGGCTAGGGTCTGCTGAAACAAAAATAACTAGAGCCCTAGACGAAGATGAAGTATCCCCGCCCCCGAGCGAGAGGGAGGCAGACAGGGAGCCGTTGGAGCCGAGAAAGGAGAAACAAGTTGTTCAGCGAAGCCAATGGAAAAGAACAAACACACCAGACAATAATTATTGGACACTCACGCACAACCAATGTCAGAAAGGTACAGGTACAAGTCACCATAGAAGGTCAGCCCTGTGAGATGGAGGTGGATGCCAGTTCATATCTATCCATGATATCATGGAACACCCTAAAGAGCCTGATACCAGATGTGGAAAGGAAGGAACTAGAAAGACAAAAACTTACACTCAAAGACTACCAAGGAAACAGAATTCCCATAGTCGGACTTGGACATTTCCAAGTCAACTTCAGAAAATACAAGAAAGTCCTTCTGCTGATCATAGTAGACTGGGATTGCCCCAGTCTATTGGGACTCGAATGGTTTGCACCACACTAGGAATCGGAATGATCGGGATAAACAACGTCACCGAGATGGACTGGGAAGAGAACCTGCTGAGAGAATTCCAGGACGTCTTCAACGGAGAACTGGACAAGTACCGAGGGTCCCCTATCTCATTTAATTTGAATCCTAATATAGCCCCAATTAGGCTAAAGGTGAGGCGAGTCCCTTTTGCGCTAAAACCAAAAATCGATGAACAATTAGATAAACTTATCGCACAGGGTTGTATTAGAACCAATTGACCACGCAAGGTGGGAAACCCCAATCGTGACTCCTATTAAGCCAGTTGGGTCTGTACATATCTGCGGAGACTATAAGGCCACCCTCAGCCACGCATTACAACAAAGCGCATACCCTGTTCTGGTGGTACAACACTTATTACATTCATTGGGGGGGAGGAAAGATTTTCGCGAAACTCGACCTTGCACAAGCTTACCAACAATTGCCAATTGACCCTGAAACAGCAGAAGCACAAACAATTGTGACCCACAGGGGGGCATTCAAATATAAAAGACTACAATTTGGAGTTAGCGTGGCCTCAGGAGTATTCCAAAGTTTGATGGAGCACCTACTGCAAGGAATCAAAGGGGTGGTACCAATATTTTGATGATGTATTGGTATCAGCC
Organism: Pseudonaja textilis; assembly: GCF_900518735.1. Next base: position 12,310,401 of record NW_020769344.1, on the reverse strand, counting down.
AGGGGCAAAAAACAACTGGAAAGCCGCCTGAGGGAAGTCTTACAAAAATTTAAAGAGGCGGGACTCAAAGTGAAAAGAGAGAAGTGCCAACTAGCCACAGATAAGGTTGAATTTCTGGGATACCTCATAGATAAAAAAGGGATCCACCCCACTGAAAAAAAAAATCAGAGCAATCAAAGAAGCTTCTAGACCCAAAAATAAAACAGAATTACAAGCCTTTTGGGGACTTATTAATGTTTACAATGTCTTTTTGCCACAGAAGGCAATGACAGCGGAACCGTTACACAGGCTGCTACCTGGACCTGGGGGCAGAGAGAAGAAACCGCATTCCAGGGAATCAAAGACTTACTTACATCAGACTCTGTGCTAATCCAATACAGTGAAACCCTGCCACTAACATTAACCTGCGATGCATCACTGTTCGGCATTGGGGCCATCCTCAGCCACACATTACCCGATGGAAGAGAAGCACCAATCGCATTTTATTCAAAAACCCTATCAAAAGCGGAGAGAAATTACAGCCAATTGGACAGAGAAGCGCTGGCCGCAATAACAGGAGTCAAACAGTTCCATGAATACCTCTACGGCAGGACTTTTTCACTGATTACAGACCATAAACCTCTTTTAGGAATACTTGCAGGAAACAAAGCTACACTCAACATACTGTCACCACGAATGACGAGATGGTCCGATTTCCTCGCTGCATACAGCTACAACTTAATCCACTGGCCAGGGAAGAACATAACACACACTGACGCCCTGAGCTGTTTCCCCCTACCTGAGTTAGAAGATGATCCTGCACCAACCACATCAACCCTACAAATTGAGACATTGGCAATCCTACCCATAACAGCAACAGACATTGTGAAGGAAACCGCGAGAGACAGAAAACTGGTGTGGATTTTAAATTGGGTAGGTAAAAGGTGGCCAGAGACCGAAAGTGTTGAGACTTTTAAACCATTCCGGAACAGACAAACAGAACTCTTGATTTTAAAAAGATGTATACTATAGGGGGATAGGGTGATCATACCAGACAGACTGAGGGAACAAATACATTGCATGAAGGACACCCAGGTATTGTAAGAATGAAGTCTCTGGCCAGGAGTTACGTATGGTGGCCAGGGATGGATAATGATATTGGGAGATGGGTGGCAACATGCAAACAATGCCAGGAATCCAGACCTACAACCCCTTCTGCACCTGTACTTGACTGGGAAACACCTAGGGGCCCATGGTCAAGGACTTCGCAGGGCCAATGAAAGGACACACATTTTTGATAGTAGTAGACGCTTACTCCAATTAGGTCATGCACTCCACCATGACAGAAGCTATAATCAGACAACTGAGGAAGCTTTTTACAACACTTGGGTTACCGGATCTAATGGTATCTGATAACGGGCCACAATTCACAGCTCTGACATTTGAGAGGTTCCTTGCCGAACAAGGAATAAGGCATGCCCTAACAGCGCTGGGGCAACCGGCTACAAATGGATGGGCGGAATGCATAGTTCGGTATACCAAGGACACACTAGACAAACTAGGAACTGGAGACATCCAGGAAAAAATCTATAAATTACTAACTATACAGCACATCACACCAAACACCACAACTAATAAAAGCCCAGCAGAACTATTAATGGGCAGAAAATTAAGATCTCACTTAGACAGACTACACCTCACCTACAGCCCTGAAAAGCCAACAGACTCCTCCAGTAAGTACCGTACATTTGGAACAGGGGACCTGGTCTATGCAAAAAACTTCATGGGGGACCCACTATGGATACCAGCTAACAAGTAACCCAAATAACAGGACCCTGGTCATACAGGGTAGAGACAGAGGACGGAAAAAACTGGAGGAGACACATAGACCAACTTAGATCAAGAACACTATTCAGAAATACTAACAATCCAAGGGATGAAGGAGAAGGACATGCACACACACACGCACAGGCACCATCTCAAACACTAAACCAAATGAATAACCAAACCAGAGAGGGCGGAGACCCCTCAAACACAAACGAGAGGGGAGGGGGAGACCCTATGCAAGCACGAGAAATAACTAAACAAACACTAACAACAACTCACCAACCAACACCACCGATAGCCCCATTAAGAAATCGCAATCACATACCTGAAGATGACTTCGGAAGAAGGGAGCAGGCAGGGGAAAGTCACTATGAAGCCACTCCTGGTGGGAGCAGCCGAGCCGACTCAACCAGCCCGGATAGACCAGGTGGGAGCAGCATGGCTGACTCGACCTTTCAGGAGGTTCCATGGAGAAGGACGGGAGAAACAGCGAACCCGTCCGAGCAGCCCGAAGACAACACCATGACTGAACTGCGCAGGTCCAGTAGGAACCATAAGAGCCCCGCCTATTTGCGTGACTACATGACTTAGGGAAGCCTGATTGGTTGGACTGGACCACATAGAGAGGGGTGTTATATATTTGAATATTTGAATTATACAATTTGATTGGCCCATCAGACGGCGGGAAATTCGAAGAGCCGTCATTGGCTGCGAGCCGCGAGCAGACACTATAAAAGAGGCTGCTGCGGCTCTGCGGCTGAGCAGTTACAGAGAGACTAATAAAAAGAGCTGAAGTCTAACTGGTCTCGAGTCGTCTTTCCCACAACTTAACACTAAACACCGAATCCAGGCATCCTGGATGGGTGGATGCTCCCAGGAGGCTGAAGGGAGGCCTCCTAGGCCCGAAACAGAGCCTAGCAAACTGGACCCTCCTGGGAGCAAAAGCATGGTTTGGGGGAGGCGGCGTTTTTGGCCTAGCAAGTCTCCCTGGAGCCTTCTGGGAGCAAAAATGGGGTGGGGTTGGTGCCGTTTCCCCCCCACCCCGTTTTTGCTCCCAGAACTGCTACCCCACATTTACCTAGAAGCCAGACAGGCCTCATGGGTATTCCTGGGAGGGGAGTGGCAGGATGGGCGGGGCAAGCTGTTCTTCAGAACTACTGGTTCACTGAACTGAATGTAAAATTAACATCTGGTTTGCCTGAACTGGCCTGAACTGGTAGAATCCCACTCCTGGCCTTGCTGAATGTCACTCATTTTGGTTCCTAGTCATTAAAAGCTCCTTTCCAGAAGGTCTGCTTCATTATTCAATTATTTCTTCAAAGTGCTAACTCCAACAGGGGAGTATTTCCTCTCAACAGCAGCAGGAAAGTCAAGCTTAACTTGACTTTCCCCTTTAAGAAAGTCAAGCTGTCAGGTTTTCAAGTGAAATGGCTACACATATGGCAATTTTGGGCTTCCCAGAAACAAAGTACCAGCAAAGGAGAAAAAAAAAACAACTTCAGAGAAGCTCCAGAGATAGGAAATCTAGTCTTGCCAATATAATAAGGGTTAATGGAGAGGCAGTTTCTGTAAGCAACACCAATGTTTCCTTCTGCCTTTCTTACAGGATTGGGCCAGTAAAGTGGAAAAAAGCAAAAGATTTCTTTTAACAACCGGTCTCTGAACTTCCAACAATTGTTAACAATTGTTAACAAGCGAATAGGTGCAAACCAGTAGAATCCCACCACTGCATAGATCTATATCTACACACACACACACACACACACACACACACCCTCCAGGCTTGAATTTTTGATATATCAGATTATTAATTTCTTGTTTAAAATGTAATTCAAAATCTTGAAAAATGAAAGCTAATTCCACAGTATTAGGTTAGAGAATATCACTTCTTAGTAAATTTTCATCATTAAAAAATGATTTCCTTTCTTTGTCAGGTAGTAGAGACATTTCAGTTGTTTAGTCCAAGAGACAATAAGCTACTTCTGTTTTGGAAAAAAAACCCATTACATTTTAGGTCCTTTTCATAATGCTGTTGGCACTGGGAGAAAAAAAGTTATATCTTTTTGAAAGAAATACAGAAATTCTCTGTATACAGAAATACACAGATTCTCAGATGTTTCTTGAAACCTAATATGCTTTGGAAATAAAATCAACAGTACTGAACAGTAAACAAGATGCACCAAGATTTTTTTTTCTTTCTCAATATATTTTTCACTCCTGAGGCATTTGGTCTAGAATTTGCTAAAAGTGGCTAATATTTTTTGAAAAAGATTTTATGCAATTTCAGAAATTATTTCTTAAACAGAGGAGAACCCATTTCAGAATATACATACATGACTACATGTGTGCAAACGCACATATCAACAGAAGTGATACAGACAGCTTTATTCCTAGTCTTGCCCATCAGATATAAAGCAATATGATAGCCCATTTTAGAAAGAGAAATGGATTTTTCCTCAGATTAAAATGCCTAACATCACCACAAACAGACACAGCATTATTATGGTTTTATGTTGTGGCTCCGGGCTTGGATTCAGCTCCTGTGACTGATATGAGTTCAAGTGAGTAGGTCATGGCAGACAAATATGAGCCGGCCTGGCTTACTGATTGGACTGATAA
>NW_020769344.1:12245719-12300976 GCF_900518735.1 Pseudonaja textilis | reverse complement strand
GACTTCTTTCCGTTTGATTTAATTGTGAAATGGCTGCTTTCTGTTTTTTTCGTTTGAATTTTGAAGGTGAGTCATAACAGTTTTATATATCCACTCTAAATGCCTATCATTATTCCTAATCTTTGTCTATGAAAGAGCAGTGCATTGTCATAACCAGTGAAGAAGGTTATGTTTCACACTTTCAAAATGAAATGGGGATTTGGCACAAGAATTGGCAGTACTGTGTTTTTCTAAAGCTAATCTCTCAAAGCAAAAAAGAAAAGTAACCTACCTACCAAACCCACTTTGAAACGGGACTATTTTAATTGCTGGGCTATTGACAGGCTCTTTACCTTTTGAACAGCAAAACAGTGAAAGAATCAAATGTGCTCAGCAACTAATCCTGACTCCAAGGTTCTCAGGCAGTGCTGACAATTGACAAGCACTGGAGCCCAGTAGTAGAGCTTAGGGAGCATAGACTCAAAGAATTCAGCAGGTTCTGACCAGTTCTAGAGAACCGGTAGCGGAAATTTTGAATAGTTCAGAGAACAGGCCAATACCAGCTCTGACTGGACCCGCTCCCATCTATTCTCTGCCTCCTGAATCCCAGCTGATCGGCTGGATCTTCTTTTGTTGCCTTGCACAGAAGAATGGAGCTGGAGAGCAGGCTAGTAGAGTGGAGAGAGAATGGGATTTTGCAGTAACCTTCCTCCAGGAGTGGGGTGGGAATGGAGATTTTACAGTACCTTCCCCTGCCATGCCCACCAAGCCACATGATGCCCATCAAGCCACGGCCACAGTAATAGTGGTAGTAATTTTTTTTGAATCCCATCACTGATTCTGAGACACAGATGGTACAATCTTTGGTTCAAAGATTGGTAAAGACTAGAGCCTCAGATCTGCACCACACAGTGTCCTTGTCACATGACGCACAGCAAAATGATTGTCCCTGCTGGACCTTTCCCACTTAAAAGGCAGCCTACTTTGTTTTTCAGAGGGGAGATGACATGGCATCAGGAGGGTAAACACAACTAATGGAAGAGTTCAAACCCCCAACTCCACTCTAAATCCTCTTTGCCACATTTCCAAGATGGTTTAAGACAAGCAAGCAATAAAAAGTAACCACAGGAGTACCTGAAGATAAGTGTTGGAGTAAAAAGCCACAAAACAACTTTTATTGTAATAGAAAATGCAAAGATGTAAGAGAGGGATTCAGTAGATTTGGTTCCTAATGTAAAGTTTTTTCCCATTTAAGGTATGTATGTGAAATAAGTATTAAAAATAGAGAGATGGAATAGATTAATGGAGCTTGCATCTTTACATTGTAGAAAGAAGAAAATGACACATGAGGTGCCAGAAAATTGTGTATGTGTGACTGTGTGCACATGGCATGAAAGAGTTTGGAGTGATATGGAGAGATATTGAAAGGTCTTTTTTTTAAATAAACAGTAAGGGCTATTTTTAGTTTTCTAATGTAAAAAGTCAGTTAGATGAAGAATGGGGAGACCCATTTTCAGCAGAAGAACGATTGAATCTAGACTAATAAATCATTATGGGAATCTGTGCATCCCTTTATCTGACAACCTGACAAGACACACTAAACAACAGCCATTGCAAAAATCAGCATCAGGCCTCGTGAATGTTTCATTGTCGCGTTCTTTTAAGAACAGAGAAAGCTCCCCATCTTAAAAGATAGGATTTTGACATAAAGTATTTCTGTCTGGACATTAAATAAATGCAGGCATGACATGACCATTTTAGTTGACAAGAGAGGTTTCTTTTTGACATGGTTTTTAGGATCCTTTATCTGATAAATACCCTGTTCCCATTAAAAATCTCAAGTACCTCCCTTGTCTTCCTTGGTATGTCTCTGCCACTGATCTTAGATCTAAATAGAAAAAAAAAGAGGCATTCTCAGGGTGGCCTAGAGCAGGGGTCACCAACCTTTTGGACCTCAAGGACCACCAAACTCATAATTTTAAATCCTGTGGACCAGAGACCCTGGGAAAATCCCCCCCAAATCCCCATGTCATTTTCCTACCAATCGATGATTCTTTATTTGGGATCACAGGATACCATTTCCAGCTCCATTCTCAGGGGGAGAGAGAGAGAGAGAAAGAGACTTTTGGCTTCATGCAAGGAAAACAGCAGAAGCAGCAGAAGTCTTTCTTTCTCTCTCCCAAATTCCGCCAGAAATGAGTCTTTGTGAGACTTATCGCACCGGTGCAACCTCTTAGAGCAGGATGCCTTGCAGGGTCCCAAAGACTCATTTCTGGCAGAGTTTGGGGGAGAGAAAGACTTTTGCTGCTTTCCTTGCGTGTAGCCAAAAGCAGAAGAAAGAAGCAGAAAGCAGTAGCTTAGTGGCCAGGTGAGGCACGTGGAGCAATTGGGACAAGGTCCCTACCTCCGCCCTTTCCACCCTTCCCTCACTACCCCTTGTTGTTTGCAATGCAAGTGATGCAAGCCTTGTATTCCCATGAAACACAGCCTTGTGTTCCCGTGCAGCCTGGATTAATTAAGCGCGGCAAGCTCAAAGAACTGTCATTGGCTGCCTAGCCGCGGCCAGCTCTATAAGAAGGCAGCAAGAAGTGAGCGGTATTTTTAACGCACTGCGAACCCGCCGTCTTCAAAATGGCCAAGGCACTAGCGAAGCCCGCAGATGTCAAGACGATGGATTGGGACAACCTAGCTCCCATCCTCCAAAATCACTACTCTCCAGCCGTGCCAACTCTTATCCGAAGGCATGATTTCTATCAATGAGACCAGTGCGAGGGCAAGAGCATCGGTGAGTTCGTAGCCGACCTAAGGGACCTGGGAGGTTTGTGCAGATTCACCAACCTAGACAAGGCCATGCGAGACCAGGTCGTTCGCGGCCTAAAAGATCCAGTGCTCCAAAGCAGGCTAATGGCCAAGGGTGATATCTCCCTCACTGACGCCATAGCCGAAGCCACCGTGGCTGAAGCTACCCACAAATCAGCGGTCCAAATGCGGCGTTCAAATGGAACTGATCGCCAATCAACCAGCGAGGCAACTACAACACCAGAAAAACTCGCAACCACCACCCACCATGGCGATGTCGAATCCCTTTCTGACAGCGAAGAAGAAGAAATTCAGACTTCAATCAGAACGCGATTGGCGAGACTGGCGAGGTTGTAAGTCAGGGTACCACTGTGCCGGCTGCAGAGGAAACCACCCGCGTTCTGAATGCAAATTCCTGGACACTGTTTGCCGGTACTGCGAGAAGCGAGGGCATATCGCCAAAGTGTGCCACAATAAAAGAAATCTCAGTCCCCGGCGTCAAGGAAACAGCCCGAGAAGGCAAGATGGCACCCCCACCAAAAACCGTGACCGCCAGACTGACAGCCAATGGAGCTGTGATAGCTGCAACAGAAGATTCAATGAAGCACCACGAAGAGAAGAAACACATCAAACAGTCATCATTGCTCATTCTTCACCGATTGATGCACGGAAGATACGTATCGAAGTCAGTATCGAAAACCAACCATGCATCATGGAGGTAGATTCTGGCTCCTACCTCTCCATGGTCTCCTGGCGAACCATAAAGCATTTAATACCCAGCATACGCCGCCAAGAACTAAGTGACCAGAAATTGATTCTGAGAGACTATCAAGGGAACCGTATCCCAGTGGCTGGCATTGGGCACTTCAAAATCTCCTTCAAAAACCGCACTAATATTTTACCACTTACAATTGTTGATAAGGATCGCCCCAGCCTACTTGGATCGCAATGGTTCACACTGCTAGGAATCGAGATGGCAGGCATCAATCACACAGATGATGAAGATTAGGAAGCGACGCTCGTACGGGACTTCCAAGAGGTCTCTGACAACACTCTAGGCAAGTACAAGGGGTCCCTAATCTCCTTCAATCTTAGCCCTGACATCGCTCCCATCCGCCTCAAGCTGCGCCAAGTGCCATTTGCACTCAAGCCTTAGATGAGCAATTAAATAAGCTCATAGCGCAAGGCGTATTAGAACCCATCAACCATGCCCAATGGGAAACACCCATTGTCACCCCCATCAAACCAGATGGCTCCCTGAGAATTTGTGGAGACTACAAGGCCACCCTCAACCATGCCCTGCAGCAGAGTGCCTACCCCATGCCAGTAGTCCAGCATCTCCTACACTCACTGGGGGGTGGCAGAATCTTTGCAAAGCTTGACCTGGCACAAGCCTATCAACAACTGCCGGTCGATGATGAAACCGCCGAGGCTCAAACAATTGTGACACATCGAGGGGCATTTAAATGCAACCGACTCCAATTTGGAGTCAGTGTCGCACCTGGCATTTTCCAAAGCCTAATGGAAAGACTGCTGCACGGAATTAAAGGAGTTGTATCCTATTTCGACGACGTGTTAGTAGCAGGCCCCAATAAAAAACAATTGGAGAAAAGACTGAGAGCAGTCCTACAAAAATTTAAAGACTCCGGCCTCAAAGTAAAAAAAAGGAAGTGCCAATTATGTACTGAAAGGGTCGAATTCCTGGGATACCTCCTAGATAAACAGGGAATTCACCCTACTGACAAAAAATTAAAAGCCATCAAAGAAGCCCCCAGGCCGAAAAATAAAACGGAACTCCAAGCATTCCTTGGACTCATTAATTTCTATAATATTTTCCTACCCCAGAAGGCGACTGTTGTGGAACCTTTGCATAGGCTCCTGGATAAAAAGGCATCCTGGATCTGGGGACGGCGAGAGGAACATGCTTTTCAACAAATAAAAAACCTTTTGACTTCCGAAGCAGTACTCATTCAGTATAACGAAACCCTGTCGCTGACTGTTACTTGCGACGCATCACCCTTTGGTGTTGGGGCAATCCTTAGCCACACCTTGCCAAATGGAACAGAAGCTCCCGTTGCATTCTTCTCCAGAACCCTGTCCAAGCCAGAGAGGAACTACAGCGAGCTGGACAAGGAAGCCCTAGCCATCGTCTCTGCAGTAAAAAGATTCCACGAATACATTTATGGTAGGACATTTTCAATTATTACGGACCATAAACCCCTACTTGGCATTTTGGCTGGGAACAAACCCACTCCACTTGCCGCTTATAATTACCAATTAATACATCGACCTGGCAAGACTATCTCGCACGCCGATGCTTTAAGCAGATCCCCACTCCCTGACGTGCAAGATGACCCAGCACCCACATTATCAATCTTACAAATAGATTGAATTGGACTTAAAGCTATGGGAAGCAGGTAGGCAGTGGTTAGGGCCCACAATCACATTTGTGATTGGAACCACTCCTTGAGTTATCCCACTGCTCTGAGAACAAACTGCAGGTTGTCCAAAGGAAGAAAACATGGAGATTTAAAGGGACAAAACCTCCTCAGGTCTGGAAATGTTGTGTGTGAGAATCTATGTATAATCATTTCCAGACCAGGATGAGACCCTTTAATAACAGTACACAAAATTATTTAGACAATGGAGCTCATTGGCTCCCAGAAAAGAATTGTAAGTATGCAAATAGTCTGATTACAGTACAAATTTGTGAGTATGTTGATGGTAAAAAGTTGGTGTAAATGTCTATGTGTTGACTCCCATCCCAGATTAAAAGGAGAGTAAGAAATAGCATGTAAGGAAATAGTGTGCAAGGAAATGAGAAAGGTCCCGTGGAGAAATGTGTGTGATTTATTGGAGAGAGAGAATTATTTTGTTGAAGGGAAGTTGAGTGGAAAAAAGGGATGAGATTTCTGTGTAGTATGTTAAACGTTTTCCCCTCCCCCTTCTTGTCCTCACTAGTTGTTAATTTTTTTCCCTCTTGCTCAAGGACTTTTTGCCTTGAAAAAGTAAGAGAAGCAGGAAAAGGTGAGAGGTGGGCAGTTTGCCTAGAATGTTATCTTTGAAGATGGCTCAGTTCCCAGTTTAAAATGGAACTCAGCTCAGCAAGGGAATCAAAATTCAAACCAGTCACACTCTGTACATGCTCTTAACTATATTTTGATCAAAGCACAGCATTGACACTAAAGTTTGACTCAAAATACCCCTCCCCGATGTGTTGGTTTTATGATTGCATATGTCAGTGTGAGTATGCATTGCAAAATGACTTAGATTTTAAAGTTCCAGGGGAACTAATGGAGTTTTGGAGGGTTTACAAGAATGTGAAGAATGCATAACTATTATCAGCACACTATTGGATAATGAAGGATTTGGGAGGGGAATTTTTAATAATAGAAAGTGTGGGAACTATGATTCTTTGTTCTTTGTGTACGTGCTAGGACAACGGAGCCTTCTGGTAGTTGGCTGGAACACGAAGCAAGGAGCAAGGACAAATTGTTGCCATTTCTTAACCAGAACTGTAGCAAACTTAAACTCTGCAGCCTTGTATGCTTTATGCGAATGATCAGTGCATGTTGTGTGATGTAATGCATTTGTGATAGGACATTAACAAAATTGCTACGTTAACAAAGATTGCTTCTAATAAAAGAGGGTTTCGGAGTTCTCTCTGGGCTCTCATCCCAAGACAACTCTGCGAAGTGTCTTCTTTTCATGAGAGACCACCACAACTGGTGACCCCGACGTGATCTACTCAAAAGAGATACGTCTTTGGCACACCCATTCTCATCGTCTGGAATAGACTTGGTGCACCTCATCCGCTTGAATCGCTGGCGACAACGGATCCCTCATGAGTATGGGTGGTAGATTCTCTAAGGAGCAGGCAGCTCACATTCAGGAAATCAGAGAATTGACCCCCTCCCAAAAACCTCTATTGAGGAACTCCTAGAATACATTTGGCAAGACTGCCCTTTTTATCCGGCTAAAGGCAGTATCAAAACTACAGTATGGAAGGAGATTGGAAAATACCTTCATGCAAGTCCTAGGGCCCCTTCGTCTATATTAATTGCTTGGAGGGTGGTTTTTGAGTCTCTCTCCTCTCTAGAGCAACCCCTACTTGGCCCCCTTTCTGGACCCCCTCCCTATGTGAATCCTGCTGTACAACTCTTGCCCCCTGCTGTGGTGCCTGTGTCTCTTAAACCGACTGCCCCCCTGGAGGCAAATGAGGTTGGTAAACCTCCTCCCCCTTCTCCTGACCCCCCCTCACCCAATCCTTCTTCTTCTTCTCTTGCTTTCCCTTCTGTGTCTTCCTCTCCTGCCTTACCCCCTCCTATGGGCGCAGTTCATGCTGCCATCGCTGCAGGAGTTAGAACTGGTGAGTTAGATCACTCTGTCTGCCCATCGGAATTCCCGTTAGTTTATGCGCAGAATGCGCAGGGACAAAACGTCCCGCACTGGGAACCCATCCCTGTTAAATCAATCAAGGATATCAAACAAGCTGTACAAATGTATGGTATTCAGGCTCCATTTACGATGGGATTATTTAGAATGATGGCTAACACCCATATAATGATCCCAGCTGATTGGCATAGCCTTTTTCATATGACTCTAACAGGGACTCAATTTGTTGTATGGCAATCAGAGTTTCTCCATCATTGTCGCCTATTGGCAGCTCAAAATCCGAATCTTACTGCAAATGAACTGGCAGGAGAGGGTGCCTTTGCTGCTCCCGCAGCTCAATATAATAGCCCTATTAATGCTCTTAACCTTTCTGCACAAGCCACTCTGCTTGCTCTCTCTCGCTTGGATGACCCTCATACCTCTGCACAATCTTTTGCAAAAATTCTACAAAATTCCAATGAACCCTATGCCAATTTTATTGAATGCCTCCAAACGGCCCTACAAAGGCAAATTACAAATGAGGCGGCTCGGCAGAAAATTCTTCTTAAATTGGCATATGAGAACACTAATGCAGACTGTAAAACCTTGCTTACTCCCTTGATTAATTCTCCAGATGCCACTCTAGCCCAATTCCTACAAGCCTGCAGGGTGGTGGGAACACACCAATACACTTCTGAAATGATGGCTGCAGCTATCACCAGAGGTAATAAGCCATCTGGTAATTGTTACAATTGTGGGAAGCCTGGCCATTTTAAATCACAATGCCGAGCCCCCGGCGGGGGGGCAGCAAAGCCCTCCGCCAGTAGAGATGTTCAACCAAAAACAGTCTGCCCGAAATGTAAGAAAGGCTATCATTGGGCTAATCAATGTCAATCAAAAACTGAACCCTCGGGAAACGAGTAGAGGGGCCGGCAGCTAGCCCCTCTCCCAAGGCTGCCCATATACCATCCACTGTGTATGAATTATCAGTGGCAGAAGATGTGCTCATATCCTTTCCTCATCTACCACTCTCTGTCAGCGCACAGCTTCCTCCTTCTGCCTCCTTCTCCTCTGATAAAACTGCTCTTATACAATCTCACCCTCATGCCCTCCTCAAAGGAATCTCTGTGGTTCCCGATCTGCTTTACCCTTCCTCAAAACTCTCAGCCATTAACCTTTCTGTGCTATCCACTCTTCCAACGAAGTTACAAAAGGGTGATGTCGTAGCAAAAATGATCATGGTACCGCAACTTCCCTCTGATGTGCTTGCCCTCACTAGATCTATCACCGAAACTAAGCCCACACTCTTGGCTTTAATCAAGGGTCGCCGCTTCACCGGTCTTCTGGACTCTGGTACTGACGTCTCGGTGATACGCTCTGACAAGTGGCCCACAGACTGGGAAACAGAGACCTCCCCATCGGTCAGAGGTGTAGGAGGGATTCAAACGGCTCGCATCAGTAAGTTTTGGCTCCCTGTGACTTCTGAAAACCTCACAGGGACTGCACAAATAAAGCCCGTCATCCTCCCCCTTCACACGAATTTGTGTGGGGGGGGGACTTGCTCTCTCAATTTAGTGCTAAATTGCAGCTAGAATGACTCATCCTCTTCCCCTTCGCTTGACCTTAACCACGGACATTCCTGTTTGGGTTGATCAATGGCCATTGCCAGCAAATAAATTGCTTGCATTGCAGCAATTAACAGCCGAACAATTACAATATGATCATATCGAGCCGTCGCTTAGCCCATACAACACTCTGGTGTTTGTTATAAAGAAAAAATCTGGAAAATGGCGGTTTTTGCATGATTAAGGGCTGTCAACCCCATCATACAACCCATGGACTCACTCCAATGTGGTTTACCTAATCCCAACCTTATTCCCACTAACTATGACGTTGTTGTCATTGACCTCAAGGACTGTTTCTTTTCTATCCCCCTTCATGCAGAAGACTGCAAACTCTTTGCCTTTACTATTCCCCAACCTAACAATTCTCATCCCACTAAACGATATCAATGGAAGGTATTGCCTCAAGGCATGCTCAACAGCCCTACAATGTGCCAATACTATGTTAAGCAAATCCTTCAGCCCTATAGAACACAACACCCACAATTTCTAGTCTACCACTATATGGATGACATTCTCATAGGTGCCCCTGGTCCGGAAGGCACAGTTGCCGCTACCCTGGACAACCTTATCACCTTGCTACACCAAGGTGGTTTACACATAGCCCCGGAAAAGGTTCAAACATGACATCCTTTTCAATATCTAGGACATAAGCTAATGCAGGCTTATTCGGCACCAGTTTTACCAGCATTAGCCCTGCCCTGCACCACATCTCTCGTACAATTACAACAATATTTAGGGGCTATTAATTGGACCCGTCCCTATTTTGGCATCACTACACACATGCTCAGCCCCCTGTTTGATGCATTAAAGGGAGGAACCACTCCAGGGGATAAAATTACCCTTACAGATCATCAATTGAAAATCACCCAGGACATTCAGCACATTATGCAGAAAAAGTGGGTTGACCGATGTCACAACAATGCTCCTATTTCCTTAATCTTGCTCAATACACCTCAGATACCTAGTGCAATTCTTGCTCAAAGTCTCTCTAAACTTCTCATCCTAGAATGGATACATCTGCCTCATACCCCTCGTAAATCCATTAACCCTAAACCTTTGCTCTTCTCTATACTTATTCACAAAGGGCGTCAACGTTGTAAAGCCCTAATGGCTATTGAACCCTCTATACTATATGTCCCCATGTCATTGTCCGATTGGGAGGTAATGCTATTGAATTCAGAGTCATTACAAATTGTAATGGGAGAATGGCCGGTGACTATTTCCTGCCATCTCCCTGTAGATGACCGGCTTAATTTACTTAAGCTGGTTCCTTTTAATTGGCAATTAATAGAATCCACAGCCCCCATTCCCTCTGCGATCACTATATATGCAGATGGAGGGAAGCAATATGGTGCCTGTGCCTGGTTTTCAGAGGGGCAATGGCGCACCAAAGTTACTCAGCCACAATCGTCTGCCCAAAGGGCAGAACTTGCTGCTGCTATATTGGCCTTCCAACATTTTCCCGATCAACCTTTCAATTTAATCTTGGACAGTCTTTATGTCACTTTTATAGTAAAAAAAATCTCCGATGCATATCTCTCCCCCACTCTGGACAATGACCTTCTTACTAAATTAATTTCGCTTCAGCAACTCATCTCAACCCGCTCCCACCCTTTCTTTGTTGCTCATATACAAAGTCATCAACCATTTCCCAGCCCATTACAAGAAGGAAATGACAGAGCTGACGCAGCGGCTTCAGCCGCATCCACTGCTACTATTCTATCTGCTTTCTCTCTTTCTCCCCTAACCCCTTGGGACAGTCATAACTATTTTCATCAAAATAAAAGGGCTCTTATGAAGGAATTCCAAATCACCGCCCAAGAGGCTGCTGCAATTATTCAACAAAGCCCTACTTGCAGCAAGCAAGCCCCTGCCCTACCAATGGGAGTAAATCCCAGAGGCTTAAAAGCCTGCCAAATTTGGCAAATGGATGTAACCCAGTATGCACCTTTTGCACCATGGAAATATATCCATGTTTCAGTGGACACATACTCAGGGTTCATCATGGCCTCCCCGCAAAGAGGAGAGACCACAAAACATGTCATTAACCACTGCATCCGGTCATTTGCGTGCCTGGGAAAGCCCTTGGAATTAAAAACTGATAATGGCCCCGCCTATACTAGTACCAACTTTGCTACCTTTTGTAAACAATGGGGCATTTTGCACAAATTTGGCATTCCATACAATTCTCAAGGGCAGGCCATAGTAGAAAGAGCCAATCTGACCCTAAAGAATGCTCTTGACAAAGTTCAAAACACAATGGGGCTACCCACGCTGCAAAACAAGCTTAACTTGTGCTTATTTACACTGAATTTCCTGAATGAGTCTGGCACACCTGCTTCTTCTGCTGCCTCTCAACACTTTTGCTCTCCATCCAAGGATGCTCCTAGACCTCCAGTCTACTTTCGACTGTTGCCAGATCCCACATGGCATGGGCCAGCTGAACTTATAACCTGGGGACGAGGGTACGCAGCTGTTTCCTACAACAACGCCACCATCTGAGTCCCCGGACGACAAGTGAGGCCTTTTCTACCCAAACCAGCCTTGCCTAGATCAGCATCATGAAGCTGCCCACTGCATTCATCATTTGCCTCCTGGGTTTCCACATCGTTCCTGCTGATACGACAGCCACCCCATCCTCCTGCGACGCCTGCATCAAAACTACTCGCAGCGAGACACTTCCGGCTTGTGGTGCTTCGGTGCAGGTAGGAATCCGTGACTGTGTGTGGTGGTCTGGCACTTGAAATGAGACGCAGGGAACCGTCTGAGCAAATGCCAGCCCCGAGAGAACCCAGGTACCAGCTTTTATTGAAAGAAATTGCAAGTACAAAATCAAAACAATGACCTCAACATTACCTCAGCAGGGTGATAATATACTGTGAAAAGTCCCATGAGAATATCTAAGCACGGAAAGTCCCACGGGAATGGCTCGGCTGGGTACTGTGACCTTTCACCGATATACCTGGTTCCTTCTAAGCTTTGCAGATCAAAACAGGACCAAACACCCATCATAAAGGCAATACTGCCCCCATGAGGAGTGTTTGTAAATCCCCAGATCTTATGCAAAACTGTACGAAGGACTTACAGAATATGATGAATAAGATATATTACCTCATTCCCTCCTTTTTTATTTATTCAAAGATAGGGGGTGTTTTAGTGGCATAATACACAGTTCCCTCGCGACTTGGTCTTGTACGTTGAAAAGCTGAGGTACACATTTGAAATAGATTAGGAATACATTGAATACAGCAACATAACATAATAAGTATAATAACAATTATTACAACTAATTGAAGCAATAAACGTAACCATGAGCTGTCAGGAAACCAATCCCATAGCAAAGCCCAAAGTGACTTATTAAAGCCATCTTTTCCTGCTTTGTGTTCAGCTATGCGGTCTTCCATATCATGAACAGTTCTTGTAATGTTAGGCTCATAATTATGTATAAAAACACAACAATGTGAATGAATTAAAGCACAAACTCCTCCTTTAGCAGCTAACATTATGTCTAAAGCATAACGATTTTGTAAAGTAACTTGGCGAATTTCAGACACTTCTTCATTTAACATCTTAATGCTCTTAACTGTATCATTAAACATAGCAACAGTAAAATTATTTAAAATATGAATATCTCTATAGTTCATAGCTATTCCCAAAGGTGGGATTGCTGCCCTAGAAATCTGAGTCCACAAATTACCACCCACAGTCAGACCAGAATCAACTTCTCGATTACGAATACGCATCCCAATTGGTAAACCCTCTAATTTATAGATGACAGGAATTACAAATCCTATAGTACACACTCCAGACCAATCCTTTGGCCATTGTTGATAGGCAGTGTCCCCACATAGCAACCATAACCCATCCGGAAGAGGAAAGTATTTTAAATGCTTATGATAGGTATTGTCGGAGGCTTGATTTTCCCAACTCCACATTAACCACATCCAAGTACAGAGAACGTATGCTCCGTGTTGAATATCCGTTCTGCTTGTAACTGTCTGATTAATGCAACAATCATAGGGACCTTTCAAAGTCCGGGATAACATAGAAGATATCCGATTTATGCAACTGTTCTAACTAGTATTGCTTTTTACACATTTCATACATCCTCCTTCCAAAGGAATCACCTTCTGACAGAGCGTAGTATTTCCCAGCAAAATAGATTGAGTCCCTACAGGGGGGCGGTAATAACAAACCGAGGCTTTGGTAGTGAAAGTTACCTTTGTTGTGAACAATGTTTGATTCCACTCTTCGGGGTCCGGACCCCAGTAAAGCCAATGATTAAAATTATTAAAAGTACCTAAAGTAGTACTGGTTCGCTCATTCAAAGGAACACCATGTAACAAAACTCCACCTTTCCCAGACCCAGGTACATGCATACAAAGCCAACAATTAGTTACATTTAAACTCTTTGCTGCAATCCGAACGTCCTTGATGTAGGAATTTTCTTTCCATAAATTATCTCCAAGGTCTCTAGTTTCTGAGATAATAGCAGCTCTCCGCCTCCGTATTAGAGTCCGTGGAGGCATAAGACGAATGGAAAGAGAGTCTGTATAAGGTAACTTAGGCAACTCCAATTGACACCAATATTGTCCATAGTCTGAAACAGAAACATTAAACAGAATCAGAGTTGTTGCACAGGCTGAAGATATAATATCCTTATCAGGTCCCGAGTAAAGAATGTCTTGATCCTTATGCCAGGACCAATATGCTGGAAAAATCAAAGGATGCCGCTGTTTGCAGATTAATTTAGTCCGATTCCCCAAAGGAACCTGCTGCATACAAGTTGGCAATCTCAGATAAGCAGTCATCTTTTCCCAGCCTTCACAGCGCCGCGCCTGGACTGCCGGCATCAAGAGAATCAGGAACCACAGGTACAGAATCAGGAACCACAGAAATGCCATCCTGCTCCTCCGAAACCTCCTTCACTGGTGCCTGCGAAGGCGCCTGCGAATGATCAGGCCGAACGCATCGACCAGGAACCCAACGAATTTAACCAAGATGTTCTACTGCTGCATAACCACGTCCCCACATAATCAGCTCAGCGGGAACCCATGCCGGATCCGGAAGGAACCGCACCAACACTCGAGGCCTCACTGCATCTGTAGAAGGAGAAGAAAAATGCCTGCTGGCCGCACTCGCAGGGGGGTTACCAGACAAATTTAAAAAAATTTAAAGTATACAAAGCAAGATTTAAATGATCTTGAATTGCCGGAAGCCCCAGGAGCTTCCCTCCTTTTTTATTTAATTTAGCTAACATGTTCTTGAGCGTGCCATTATAACGCTCCACAATAGCCTGTCCTGTGGAATTGTATGGAATCCCAAATTTATGTTCCACGGACCACTGTTTGCAAAACTGATCAAAGACTGTGCTCTGATAAGCCGCACCATTGTCTGTTTTTAAAGTTTGAGGCGTACCAGCGACTGAAAATGTCTTAATGCAATGATTGATGACATGTTTAACCGCTTCACCTCTTTGAGGAGTAGCCATTAGAAATCCTGAGTAAGTATCCACAGTCACATGTATATACTTCCAGGGTGCAAATGATGGATACTGAGTAACATCCATTTGCCAAATCATTGAAGGTTTCAACCCCCTGGGGTTGACTCCCATAGGAATAGCCGTGCCCTGTTTTGAACAAGTTGGACATTGTTGAATTATGGCAGCAGCTTCTGCAGCAGTAAGCTTGAATTGGTGTGCCAACGCTTTAGCATTTTGATGAAAATAACTATGGCTGTCCCATGGCTGGACAGTGAGAACTGAAGTTACAGCACTGTCAGCTTTGGCATTGCCTTGTGATAAAATTCCAGGCAAATTACTATGACTACGAATATGGGCAACAAAACACACATTCACACGCTGCTCCAAACATCCTTGCAACAACAAAAGCAAACGTAGAATATTGGGTGATATTCCAGGAGACAAATAAGAACCTGCTACAAAGGGTAACAAATTATATACATACAAAGAATCCACTATTAGATTAAAATCCTGATTTTGAAAATTTTGAAAAGCCAAAACTACAGCAGCAAGTTCTGCCTGCTGGGCAGACTTCTGCTCTGATGTCACTTTTGTATGCCAAATTCCAGATTTATCTTTCCAAACACAAGCACCAAAAAATTTTTTTTTCCTCCATCAGTAAAGACTGTAGGAGCATCTGATATACTGATTTAGGTCACACCCTGTCCCATTGATCTCTCATTTTGCTGACTTTGACCCCCTCCAGGAGCCCGACATTGCACTTTAAAATGTCCAGGCTTCCCACAATTGAAACAAGTTCCTTTTTTAGCATTTCCTGCCTGCAGAGCCAGAGCTAAAGTCTCCATGTTAAAAGTCTGACTCCCCACCTTTCTACATGCATTAATTAAATCGGTGATTTCTCGCTCTCCACTCGCAATAAGTGGATTCAGAATCTTTCTGCAATCTGCATTAGCCTGTTCTACCGCTAACTTCAAAAGCAATTCATTCCGGGCGAATTGATTATCAATTTGCCTTTCAATAGCCACTTTCAATCTGCTAATGAAATTTTCATAGGGTTCATTGTTCCCTTGTTTGATGTTAGTAAAGGTCTTCTCACCACCTTCGCCGTCAGGGAGAGCCCCCATGGCTTGTAAAATTAACTGTGGGAGAAGAACGAACCCCTCCTCAGGCATTCCATCTCTCTGTTGTTCTACTGTTGTAAAATTACCAGCTCCATAAAGCTGATCTGCGGTAACATTTGCTGTTCCCCTCTGAACTGCCAGCTGTCTCCATTTCTGATCTAACACCAAAAATTGAGCTGGAGTTAAAATCATATTCAATAGAGCTTTCCAGTCAGCTGGAATCATTTTATTTCCATAACCAACTGCTTCTAACAATGCCTGAGCATATGGCGATCTAACACCATATTCTTTTACTGCTTGCTTAACTTCCTTTAAAATCTTGAGAGCCAGAGGCTTCCACACTCGCTGCGGATTTAAAGCAGCGTCCACACCAATTTCTACTGGATTAAGTTGAATCTCCACTCCAAATTCTACCAAATCATCTCCTGATAATTCCCCTCTATTTGTTGCTTCTTGAATAGCTGCAGTAACTGCATCTACTTGAACTCTTAAAGGCAAACTCTTATCTTCTGACAAAGTATTTTCAGTGCCTGACAGTCCTCTGGATTTATCTGGAGGTGCTGTCGGCGGCAATAAACGTACCGCATGGTAAGGCGGCAAACCTTCTTCGGGGGGTGCTAGGAGCGGTTGCTCATGAGTAGCTAACGCATCCATAACCACCCTCCAGGTTAACAAAATTGAAGAAGGGGCACGAGGTTCCTCGTGCAAAAATTTCCCTATCTTTTTCCAGGACTCTACTTTAATACTACCTCCCTCTGGATATGACTGAATATGTTTCCAAACATACTGTAATAAGTCCTCAATTTCTTTCTTTCCTACTTCATGTCCTCTACTATGAACTCCAAACTTAAACCTATTCCAAGTGATTCCTCTCAATTCCCTGATGTGCCCTTTCTGAGCCTTCGAGAAATCTCCCCCCATACTCATGAAAAGAATCTATCTCCGTCCAGCGAAGAAGATGAGGGCCCAGTCGACGTCCGCAACGATGAGTATAGGATGCAGGAAACGTATAGCCTTTCAAAGCTATCACGTCGGAACGTATAGCTCTTCCAAACTATCACGTTGGGGTCACCACTTGTGGTGGTCTGGCACTTGAAATGAGACGCAGGGAACCGTCTGAGCAAATGCCAGCCCCGAGAGAACCCAGGTACCAGCTTTTATTGAAAGAAATTGCAAGTACAAAATCAAAACAATGACCTCAACATTACCTCAGCAGGGTGATAATATACTGTGAAAAGTCCCATGAGAATATCTAAGCACGGAAAGTCCCACGGGAATGGCTCGGCTGGGTACTGTGACCTTTCACCGATATACCTGGTTCCTTCTAAGCTTTGCAGATCAAAACAGGACCAAACACCCATCATAAAGGCAATACTGCCCCCATGAGGAGTGTTTGTAAATCCCCAGATCTTATGCAAAACTGTACGAAGGACTTACAGAATATGATGAATAAGATATATTATCTCACTGTGCATGGTTTCTGCCTGTGTTCACTGCCTGAGTGCCTCGAGCCATTTGGCTTCGGGGCTAAGCCACCTTTGTAGAAGGTGGTGAAGACTGGGGGGGTTCTGGCAGGGACGAGAGACATCGCATCTCTCTTCCCTAGCCGGCTAAATCTCCCTCTCCGATGGCAGCTGAACGGCGGTCTCTAATGGCCGCCATTTAGAAGAGCTCAGCCGGGAAAAGGAAGTGCTGGAGGGGTTTGTGAAATAATGAAAGTGATTTTGCTGACCGGGACAAAGGAACAGTGAAAGTATCCTGGTATTTAACACCTACTAAAGACACATTGTTCCCAGACTGAGTAAGCAGCGAATGGATATCAAAGGGAAAACTTTTTTTCTTTTCACTCTCCTTCCAAACGGAACAGCTTTGAGAGAAATCGGAAACCCGCATTGAAGGTATGCTAAATGCTAAAGACTATGCTAATGCCAAAGGGATATGGATTTCTAAATATTTAAAGAAAATTTTTTCTTCTGCTGTGAGTGGGAAGGGAGAGGAAAAAAATTGAAGTAGAAGTTGAAAATAAGGAGCAGACTGCCTAGAATTTTAAAGAGCCATTTGAACATTAATAAGACTTCAAAAGACATATTATAATTGGAATTTTGTGATTTAATAGCAACCCCAGAAAAAGAAATGGAAGAAGGGAAAAAATGCTAAATGAAATAGTCTATCTGGATTGTTTGGTGACTTTGCATCTTTTGGGAAACTTTTTTTCTTTGTTTAAAAACACTCGGGTGGTTGTTTTGGGAAAATTTTTTCCTCTTTATAATGGCACCACTTTTGGATGAATTTAAAACTGAATATCTAAAATATAAAAAGGAAGAACAAGACTGGAAAGATACCTTGGACATTCTTTTTCAATCTCTAGAAATGGCGGTGCATTCCTATGGAGAATTGATTGCGCAGCAGGATAATTGGGACAAAGAAGGAACTATTTTTGATGAACATGTGACCCTATTGGGGGAAAAGAAGGAGGAAGAGGAAAAGGAAAAAGGGATTTTAAAACTTAAAAAAACAACCAAAAAAGATAAAAATGAGTTGAAGAGTGGATATAAGGTTAGAAAACAACAGGAAGGGGGAAAGCACAAGAAGAAAAGGGAGGTGGAAAGAGAAAGGGGTAAACAGGGTAAGGAAAAGAATAAGCAAGGGAGAAAAGAAGGGGTGAGAAGTCTCAACAATGGGAAGCAAGATTTGAAGAAACAAAATTTATTTAGAGACAATGGGTAAATTTAATTGAAAAAGGGATTCTGTAAGGTACATAAGATTGTGTTATTATAGGCATTTATAGAATAAAATGTTTAAGATATAAATATATAAATAAGTATCAATAGGTATGATTAAAATGGTTTTGACAGGGGTACTACCTATATTATATATCTATAAATTTGTTTGTTATTGTCGTTCTTTCTTTTTTCTTTCTCTCTTTATATAATATATTGTGTGACTTTAGGATGTGCTAAACAGAATCCCAATATACGTTATGTGTGGTATTAAGTATTATTAGGTTAGGGGAAAGAGTTAAAGGCGTCATACTCTAATTAGTGTACAGGAGAGGTTTTGTTTAAAGAGAAAAAATGAATGGATAGTTGAGAACAGACAAAGGATGTTAAGTATTATGACTTGAACTGAGATAAGTAGAATAAAACTAAGAGAGTTAAAAAAAGGAAGAGGCTATATAGAAAATGGAAAATGGTAATAAGATATGGAATGATATATAAAAGGAACATGATTTTTGAAGAGGTGTCTGTACGATGGGTTTTAACCCGGGATCAAGCAACTTTCAGAAAAGATGTTTTATGTTTTTATGTTTTATGTCTTGTTTGTTTTTGTATTGGAAGAGAATAATGAAAATGTATAAGACAGATGGATATAAAAAATGTATATAATCTAAAGTTAAAGAGATATAATTTGAATAAATAGAAGGAAAGGAAGTAATAAAGAGAAGTTCGGGATAAGATATGAAGATGAACAGATAAGGTAAATATATATATCAAATTGTGTTTGTTTGGAAATGTGATAACTTGGAATAATTCTGTCTTTAAATAAGATGTTGTATTGGCTTTTTAAGAAAAAAAATTCTTATGTCATTATATTTTATGTTTTGTCTGTCTGTGTATTGTTTTGGAAAATCAATAAAATTTGTTCAAAAAAAAAAAAACTACTCGCAGCAGAACGAAAACCCAATCCACCCTGATCTATCATACCTTGAAGCCTGAGTGCAACTCCACGACGGTCTCCCCTTGTCTGCATAACACTCAATATGCGCAATGTTACACTGCTGCAGGCATTCAGTGCTATGAGCCCAAGGCAGTGGGACCCATTACAGCATCCCTATATGTCTATGCATACAAAGGTGGCTCCAGTTCTGATCTTGCAGGAATGTTCTCTACCAGTCAAACAAAAAATGGGTACATAACCCATAATGTCACTCGGGGGGAGTACCAACATCTCAGTATGCTTTGATGCTTGCCTTGCCATCAGCAAAGGTCAAGGTCCTAACGACGCTGCAGGAGTTACCTGCGGCTCACACAGCTGGCAGAGATCTTATCTACAGGATACACCTCTTTCAAAAGGTGTCCGGGACTAACGTGGGGGCCACCACTGTTTACAACTACTGGTACACCCCACCTGTTAGATCGGTGGATCGGGTCACATAAGAGGCGAGACACAAAAGTGAACAGTCAGCTCTTTATTGTGACTTCAGAACAAGGACAGCTAAAGTGTGCGAGCCGCTTGGCTTTATACAGCCGGCCGGCGGCTCGGCGGCCAATGGCAGCGCTTTGAATCTCCCGCGATCGGCTCGGCCAATCGTGGTAGATTCTCAGCGCTCCAATCACAGGCGTTCAGTGAACCAATCGGGATGCGGTCTGGACGGACCAATCGGAATGCGAGTTTACAAGAATGTTAATACAGAACACCCCTCCCCTCATGGTTTCGTCCGATGCAGTGTCGTGACGTAGTCGCGCAGGTAGGTGGGACTCCGAACCTGCCTAGTTGACCTGCGCGGTTCAGTCTGTGTGTGATCGTCGGCCGGTTCGGACGGGCTCCGCGTCGCTCTCAACTCCGTTGATGGAACCGCCTGGAAGGGTGAGCTGGGCCTGTTGCTGCAGCTCCCACCCGGACTACCTGGGTCGGTCGAGTTGCGGTTCCTGTTGCTCTTGCTTGGTCTTGCCAGGCTGGTTGAGCTGGCTTGGCTGTACCTTCCAGGTGAAGATCCCGTCTGCGACAGTTCGAGGTCTGCTGGTGAGTATGGCTGGTTTATTTGAATGTTGCTGTCTTCTGGTGGGGGGTGTTCGGCTTGCGTTGGGGGGTGTGCCGTTGATGATTCCGGCCTTTCGTCGTTTCCCAGCTTGGTTGTTGAGGCTTCCCCTCCCTCTCTGCTTTCCGTGGTTGTTGTTGTTGAGGCATCAGGGGTGTTGGCGGCTAGTCTGGACTGTAGCTGGTCGATGTGCCGCTTCCAGCTTTCCATCCGTCGTTTGGAGTCTGTACGATCGGGGCCCGGTTACCTGTGTTATTTGTGCAGGTACCCAGAGGGGGTCTCCCGTGAAGTTCTTTACGTAGACCATGTCCCCGGTGTTGAATGCCCGGTACCGGCTGGAGGAGTCCGTGGGTTTCTCTGGGTTGTAGGTGGGGTGTAGCCGGTCCAGTGGAGACCTCAGTTTTCTTCCCATCAGTAACTCCGCTGGGCTCTTGTTCGTGGTCGTGCTCGGCGTGATGTGCTGTATGAAGAGTAGTTTGTTTATTTTTTCTTGGATGTCGCCGGTTTCGATTTTTTGGATGGTTTTTTTTGTGTATTGGACCATCCGTTCCGCCCTACCGTTCGCCGCCGGGTGAGCCGTCGAGGTTAAGGCGTGTCTGATGCCCCGTTCGGCCAGGTATCTTTCAAATGCCAGTGCCATGAACTGTGGGCCGTTGTCCGACACTAAGACATCCGGTAGCCCATGCGTTGCAAAGAGTCTGTTGAGCTTGTCGATGACCGCTTCTGTTGTTGTTGCCCTCATGGTGCTTACCTCCAGCCAGTTGGAGTAAGCATCTACGGTGATGAGGAATGTATGCCCCTTGGTTGGCCCGGTGAAGTCTATGTGTATTCGCGACCATGGTCCTCTGGGGGTTTTCCATTCCAGGACTGGGGCGGTGGGGGGTGGTGGATCTCGACTCTTGGCACCTGCTGCAGCCGGCGACCCATGTCTCGATTTGTTTGTCCATCCCTGGCCACCAAGCGTAGCTTCTGGACAGGGCTTTCATCTTGACAACCCCCGGGTGTCCCTCGTGCAGCATTGCCAACACTCTATTTTGTAGTGTCTCTGGTATGACTACCTGGTCTCCCCAGAGTATGCACCCCCTTTGTGTGAACAGCTAAGTTTGGCGGTTTTGGAAGGCTTTGAACTGTTTGCCGCCCTCGTTTTCCGGCCACCCCCGCTCTACCCAACTCAATACCTGCGCCAGCCGTTTGTCTTTATTTGTTTCACGGGCAATGTCTGGCGCGGTTAAGAGTGGGCTGGGTAGGGTCTCGATTTGCAGGATCGTTGTTGTGGGCGCTGGGTCATCGTCTAGGTCTGGTAGTGGTGACCGGCTTAATGCGTCAGCGTGCGGAATGTTCTTGCCGGGCCGGTGTGACAGTTCATACAAGTACACGGCAAGGAACTCGGACCACCGCATCATCCGCGGCGACAGGATGTTTGGGGTGGCTTTGTTCCCCACAAGTATCCCAAGTAGGGGTTTGTGGTCCGTAATGATCGAAAAGGTCCTACCGTAAAGGTACTCGTGGAACCTTTTCACTCCGGCGACGATGGCGAGGGCTTCTTTGTCCAGTTGGCTGTAATTTCTTTCCGGTCTGGCCAGCGTTCTGGAGAAGAAGGCGATGGGTGCTTCCTTCCCGTCGGGTAGGGTGTGGCTGAGGACCACTCCGATGCCAAAGGGTGATGCGTCGCATGTTACCGTGAGTGGTAGGGTCTCGCTATACTGGATCAGGACTGCGTCTGATGTCAGCAGGGTTTTTGTCTGTTGGAACGCAGTCTCCTCCCGCTTTCCCCAGATCCAGGTGGCTGCTTTATCGAGTAGCTGGTGTAGGGGTTCCACCACGGTCGCCTTCTGGGGTAGGAAAACATTGTAAAAATTAAGCAGTCCCAAGAATGCCTGTAGTTCCGCCTTGTTTGTTGGTGTGGGGGCTTCTTTGATGGCTCTGAGTTTCTTTCCGGTTGGGTGTATTCCGTGCCGGTCCAGGAGGTACCCCAGGAATTCAACCCTCTCGGTGTGGAGTTGGCATTTGTTTCTTTTGACTTTAAGGCCGGCGTCTTTGAATTTGCTAAGCACCGCCCTTAAATGGGTTTCCAATTGTTCTCTGTTGGCGGCTGTGACTAGCACGTCATCAAAGTAGGGGACCACTCCTTTTATTCCCTGGAGGAGCCTTTCCATGAGACTTTGGAAGACTCCTGGGGCGACGCTGACTCCGAATTGGAGTCGGTTGCATCGAAAAGCCCCCTCGGTGTGTAACAATCGTTTCCACTTCGGCTGTCTCCGCATCGACCGGCAATTGCTGATAGGCTTGCGCCAAGTCGAGTTTTGCGAAGACCCGGCCACCCCCCAGTGAGTGCAGAAGGTGCTGTACTACTGGGATGGGGTAGGCGCTTTGCTGTAGCGCGTGATTGAGGGTGGCCTTGTAGTCACCGCAGATTTCTTATGAAGCCATCGGGTTTGATGGGGGTGACTATGGGTGTTTCCCAGCGGGCATGGTCGATGGGTTCTAACACCCCTTGCGCGACGAGCTTGTCTAGTTGCTCGTCGATTTTCAGCTTGAGCGCAAATGGCATTCACTGAGGTTTGAGGCGGATTGGGGCGACGTTAGGGTTAAGGTTGAAAGAGATAGGGGGCCCTCGGTACTTGCCTAGCGAGTCGTCGAAGACCTCCTGGAGCTCCTTCACGAGGGTCGCTTCCCAGTCGGCCTCGTCCGTGTGATGGATGCCCGTCACCTCGATTCCCAGCGGGGAGAACCATTGCAGGCCGAGCAAGCTGGGGCGGTCCTTGTCCATGACTGTGAGTGGCAATATTTCAGTGTGGTTCTTGAAGGTGACTTTAAAATGTGAGATGCCGGCTACCGGGATGCGGTTTCCCTGGTAGTCTTTCAGGATTAGCTTCTGGTCGTCTAGTTCGTTGCGGCGGATAGTCGGTACTAGGCGCTTGATTGTGCGCCAAGAGACCATGGAGAGGTAAGACCCGGAGTCCACTTCCATCTCGCAGGGTTGGTCCTCAATGCTCAGCGCCACGTGTACCTTTCGGGCATCCATGGTTGATGAATGGCCGATGACGACCGTCTGGTGGGTCTCCTCGCGCTGCTGTGCTTCGCTGAGTCGTCTGCTGCGGCTGTCGCGGCTCCACCGGCTCTCGTTCTGGCGGTCTCGGTGCCTGGGGGAGTGTTGTCTCATCATCGGGGGCTGTTTCCTCGTCGTTGCGGGCTGTAGCTCTTTTTGTTCCGGCACACCTTGGCGATGTGCCCCCGCTTCTCGCAATGCCGGCAGACGGCATCAAGAAAGCAGCATTCAGAGCGGGGGTGGTCACCGCCGCAGCCGGCGCAATGGAATCCTGACTTACATCCCCTTCGGTCCCGGCGGTTGCGCTCAGTCTGTAGCCGATGGATCTCCTCGTCTTCGTCCTCGGTGTTGGATTGGGGTTCGAGGTCGCCATGATGTGTGGTTGTTTCTCAGCGGCTGGCTTATCCGGGCTTCGCTGAGGCTGGGGTTGCTTCGTTGGTCGGTGGCCGTTCGGTCGTGTTTGCTTGTCGCATCCGGGCTGCTGATTGGCGGGTGGCCTCGGCGGCGGTAGCCTCGGCGAGGGCGTCGGTGAGGGAGATGTCGCCCTTGGCCATTAACCGGCTTTGCAGCATGGGGTCTCTGAGTCCGAGGACGACTCGGTCACGAAGTGCCTCGTCCAGGTCGGTGAACCCGCAGAGGCCCCCCAGGTTCCGCAGTTGGGCCATGAAGTTGCCTATGGTTTCGCCTTTGCGCCGATCTCGGCGGTAGAAGTCGTGCCTACGGATGAGTATGGGCACAGCAGGGGCATAATGGCGGCGCAAGATGCGCTCGAGGTCAGCCCATTCCATCTCTTTTACGTCGGCGGGCTTGGCCAGTGCCTTGGCTATCTTGAATACCACGGGGCCACAGTGCGTCAGAAACACTGCCCATTTCCTCTGGCCGTTGGCGTCCTTGAGGTTGCTGCATTCCAGGAACATCTGGAAGTGATCGGTGTACGACTCCCAGTCCTCGGTGGCTGGGTCGAACGGAGCGGGTGGCGGGGTGCTGGCCATCTTGCAGGTCATTGTGCGCCGTTTGCCAGTTGCTGGTTGGTCCTTGCCTCACGATCCCACCCTCGTCGCCAGTGTTAGATTGGTGGATCGGGTCACATAAGAGGCGAGACGCGAAAGTGAACAGTCAGCTCTTTATTGTGACTTCAGAACAAGGACAGCTAAAGCGTGCAAGCCGCTTGGCTTTATACAGCCGGCCGGCGGCTCGGCGGCCAATGGCAGCGCTTTGAATCTCCCGCAATCGGCTCGGCCAATCGCGGTAGATTCTCAGCGCTCCAATCACAGGCGTTCAGTGAACCAATCGGGTTGCGGTCCAGACGGACCGATCGGAATGCGAGTTTACAAGAATGTTAATACAGAACACCACCTATTGATTCTGCTCAAGTAAGAGGCCCTCAAAATATTAATATCACTGTTAAACCAAGCTCTACTTCATGTACCACTGACAAATGTAATCCCATTTGCTTGTACACTCACTTACCTGAATCTAAGTGGGTACAATATCGTTTTTTAGGTCTTGATTTTAGAGACATGTTTGGATCCTGGTTCCCAAAATTGCCTGGTTTACAAGCTATTGTAGGGCTCATTGGTATGATTGCTGCGGGATGTGTTGTATTGCCTTGTGTATTACCCATCTTTGTACGCACTATTTCTAACAGTTTATCCCTCTTGGCTGAGAAAAAAGCCACTGCGCAGGTAATGGCTCTCTGGAATCAACAAATAACTAACACATATGAACCACTGCCATCCGAAGATGAGATAGGAGAGCCAACCTGTGACAACCCAGACGAGGACAAGATGTTTGTGATGGTTGAAGAAGTCACGAACGCCGTGGATAACATCAGCATGCACAGCACTCTTGCCTACGGGCCTGACAAAGACTGTTGTTGGGACTAAAACACTCCCTGTCTCTTAAAAAGGAAAAATAGGGGAGATGTGGGAACTATGATTCTTTGTTCTTTGTGTACATGCTAGGACAACAGAGCCTTCTGGTAGTTGGCTGGAACATGAAGCAAGGAGCAAGGACAAATTGTTGCCATTTCTTAACCAGAACTGTAGCAAACTTAAACTCTGCAGCCTTGTATGCTTTATGCGAATGATCAGTGCATGTTGTGTGATGTAATGCATTTGTGATAGGACATTAACAAAATTGCTACGTTAACAAAGATTGCTTCTAATAAAAGAGGGTTTCGGAGTTCTCTCTGGGCTCTCATCCCAAGACAACTTTGCGAAGTGTCTTCTTTTCATGAGAGACCACCACAGAAAGCAAGCCTTATTTATGGCAGGTTATGGTTATGTTGGGTTTGATCTGTTTATACCCTGTCCCAAAATGTCTTGCCATTTATCCAAGCTGTTCCTGAAATAATAATCTTAAGGCGCACTCGAGCTTGTCATAGAAATGGGACTGATTTATCACACCCAGGACTGACCCTAATCTCATGGCCTTGTTTTTAACTTTGCAGTGGCTGCTACAAGACCGAAAGCATTTATATTTTGTTTCTCACATACACAGTCACTCACCCCTTCCTGGGCCTCTTTCTGAAGGCAATAGTCATATTGACACTGCTGTTCATGTTTTACCTACTTTGTTTTCAGATCCTTTATTCAGTCACCCTTTTTTCCATCAAAACACTAGGGGGCTGGCACAAGCTTGCCATATTCCACTCGATCAAGCCAAGTAGATTGTTTCATCCTGTCCCCAATGTTCTGGGGCATCCCCCTCAGGGAACATAGGAGTTAATCCCTGTAGTTTCACCTCGAATCAACTTTGGCAAATGGATGTTATCCATGTTCCCTCTTTGGCTCCCTGGAAGTATATTCACTTATCTATTGATACCTATTCAGGAGCTATTTGGGCCACACCTCAATGAGGGGAAACTGCTAATCATGTTATTTCTCATCTTTTTTTGGCCATTACAGCCCTGGGCAAACCCACTTCTTTAAAAACTGATAATGGGTCAGCCTATTCCTCATTGGCTTTTTTGCAATTTTGTACAGCCTGGAATATTGTTCATACTCATGGTCTTCCTTATAATTCTATAGGTCAAGCCATCATGGAACATGCTCATCAGTCCTTTAAGGACTGCCTCCACAAACAAATAACGAAGAAGGCATCTCGAGTCCCTAATTTGTTGTGGGTAACACACCAGGTTAAAAAAGTATTATTTACCTTAAATCAATTGAATGTTTCTATTCAAAATTCAACCATTTATCAGAGACACTTTCAACAGAAAACAAGCTTGCCACCCTCTCTAGTATATATTATCAGGCCTTGCCAGACAAAACATGGTTTGGGCCGGTTCCTCTGATTACTTGGAGGTGAGGCTGTGCTGCTGTGCTTGCTCTTACAGGACCTTTGTGGATTCGAGTGCATTGCATCCTCCCAGCCAAGGATGTTGTGGCACCAATCCCCGGATCCAGTCCCAGAAATGACAAGGGTGACTCTACAGATGGCACAGTGTCC
Source organism: Pseudonaja textilis (assembly GCF_900518735.1). Next base: position 12,274,335 of record NW_020769344.1, on the reverse strand, counting down.
AATCCGGTCCTGTCATGCCAGTCATCCAGTGACATGGGGAGTTTAATTTTGCCCATGTTTGGCTACAGCAAGGATGGTTTTTTTACATGTGGTCAAGAAACGTCTAATTATATTCCTGCTAATATTAGTTAAGTGCAGTGCTACCTCAGCCGGCTGATTCCTGTTTTGGTTTCCAAACAACAAATTCATTCAAACTGTTCTCGACCTGGGATCACACTAGATAGCACTTGTGACTTTGAAACAGCCTTACTTAATAAAGCAAAACACGCAGTGCTGGCTGTGTCTATAGTGGGCCTGCCAGCACTTGCTGCTCATGCTCACCTTAACATTAACTCTGTTGCATGTAATTTAGCAAAAACAATTAATGCTACTTCTTCAGCTATCTCAGCAGTCAACCACGAGATGCAAGTGTTGATAAAGGCTATTCTACAAAATCGTGCTGCAATTGATTATTTGCTTTTGCGCCAGCATTTGGGTTGTGAAACTTTGGATGGGCTATGTTGTTTTAATTTGTCTGATGAGTCACGAACCATCCAGCACCAGCTCAATATTTTACACAATTTGGCCTCAGAGCTGAAAATTGATAATTTAGCATCTTGGTGGGAAAGCTTTTGGGCTTGGTTGCCCACAGGCTTAATGGGAAATATTCTATGCTATTTAGTCATTATTTGGGCTATTTTAATTGGTGGGTGCTCCTTTGTTCAATATCTCCCTTCCCTTTGCAACATATGTATCACAACTTTTCACCCCAAATCTCCTGCCACATTGCCTCAGGGTCAGGTTTATGCCCTGTATAAACAATTGCAGGGATGTTTCTCTCCTGATTATGATCCTTTTATTAATCCCTCTTACGATGATGCCTTGTGTAACAAAACAAAAGAGTGTGTTGTAGTAGAGATGGAGGTCCTGTAGAGGGCGTGAGTAGCACACTGCTGTACCTCAAAGCCTATATGGCCTCAAATACCCATATGATCTCACTCAGCAGAACACTGTCCCTGGCTGGTACATGATCTCACCTGGCTAACATCACCACTTCCTTACTTGTATATTCTTAAGGATTGGCGAGGAGAATTCACCAATAAAAATGCTGTTGCTGCTTTACCTTTTTCTGCTTATAAAAACTGTATAAAAGCAATAAACACTGCTCAGGCAGTCAGTCATCTTGGCACCCTGCAAAATACTGGTCATTGAACTCCATCAATTATATCTTTGTTATATCTCTCTAAATTAATTCCCAATAAGAAGAGTTCCGGTTTGTATTCAGCTTTGGTTTCAGACCTCTGAATTTTATGCCAAAAAAATTGGGCTTTCCTGCTAGTCCACCATACATGATAATATGATCCATTTTCCTTAGAGCATTTCCAACAAATAGGGGATAAATTTGAGTACATTTTAGCCAATTTTGTTGGGGGAATGTGCCATCTATAAAACATTTTATATAAATTTTCTTTATACGATGTGGCCAATATTATTTGTTTGTTTAGTTCCTATAGAATTTGCCATTTGTCCAGGTTAATACCATACCATACATACATGTCTTTCATTCATGCCAACATAATTTCTTTTACTTTTTCTTCCTCTAATTTACATTCCAATAGTACTGTATACATTTTCCCTATCAACTTATCATCTGTTCCCAATAATAATTCATCTAATTGTGTTTTTGTCTGCTAATTCCCCAATCCTTCATATCTTTCCTATAACTCAATTTGACTTGCAGATAAGCCCACCATTCTAAATCCACTCCTTGTTCTTTTAATTCTTGCCTTGATTTTAATTCTCCTGCCTCATTTAAGATATCCTCATAAGTAATAATTTTCCCTTGTTGAAGTAGATGTGGATACACCAAAGCTTCCAGTGTGGATAATTATGTTAGTATTTCTACATATATTTGTTGTCTAGTTTTATTCCATGCCAATAACAAAGCCTGCCTAATTGAAAATATTTGTGAACCTCTTGACTATCCTGCCACAAGAAAGCGTGAGACACCCTGCCTGTAGGTTGTGGTCTTCTAAAGCTAGCATTCTCCTGTTCTTAAGGTTTATCCAATCCTTTACACATGTGAGAGTTGCAGCCCTATAATAAATTTACCAACCAGGCAAGCCAAATCCACCCCTTTCTTTGGCATCTTGCAACAATTTTAATTTAATTCTAGGTTTTTTTTCTTTTGCCATATAAATTTCAGTATTCATTTATCCAAATTATCAAATATTTTTTTCCCCTAGTTTTATGGGGACGTTTTGGAAAAGAAACAATAATTTTGGTAATATGTTCATTTTTATAACTGCTATTCTGCCCGTGAAGGATAATATTAATTTACCCATTTTTCCAAATCTTCTGTTATACATTTAATTGGTGGAGTGTAACTGTCACCTTTAATTGTTATGCATTTCCCAGAAATTGTAATCCCCAAATATTTTACTTGGTTTGTTATCTGGATGTCCATTATCTTGGTTAGTGCTTCTTTTTGTTTATTTGTCATATTTTTGTAATTATTTTTGTTTTTTCCCTATTAATTTTCAGCCCCGCAACTTCTTCAAATTCCTCTAAATTTTCTATAAGTTTTGGTCCCAAATCATGTGGATCTTCTAAAATAAAGACTAAATCTTCTGTGAAGGCTTGTAGTTTGAACTCTTCTTTTTAATTTTTAATCTTTTTGTTTCATTTCTAATTATTCTTGCTAATATTTCTAATGTCAAAATAAACAAAAGTGGCGATAATGGATATCCCTGCCTTGTTCCTTTTTGTATTTTGAATTTGTTAGATGTTTTCCCATTCATTAATATTTTGGCTTCTTGATTATTATATATTGCCGAGATCACATTCAAAAAAATTTGTCTGAAATCCATATATTTAATTTGTTGCAGAATAAAGTTCCATTTTACCTTATGAAATGCCTTTTGGGCATCTAGAAACCATAATGCCACTTGGTCACCACTATGTTCTTCATAATATTCTATAATATCCAAAATTGTCCTTATATTATTTTTAACTTTTCTATGTGGAAGAAATCCGTTCTGATCTGTGTGAATAAATTCAGTTAGGATTCTTTTTTTTTTAAACAAATTTTATTGATTCTACAAAACAATACACAAACAAAACATACAATATAATGACATAAGAAATCTTTTTCTAAAAAAACCAATACAACATCTTATTTAAAGACAGAATTATTCCAAGTTATCACAATTTAATATCTGTTCATCTTCATATCTTATCCCGAACTTCTCTTTATTACTTCCTTTCCTTCTATTTATTCAAATTATATCTCTTTAACTTTAGATTGTATACATTTTTTATATCCATCTGTCTTATACATTTTCATTATTCTCTTCCAATACAAAAACAAACAAGACATAAAACATAAAAACATAAAACATCTTTTCTGAAAGTTGCTTGATCCCGGGTTAAAACTCATTGTACAGACACCACTTCAAAAATCATGTTCCTTTTATATATCATTCCATATCTTATTACCGTTTTCCATTTTCTATATAGCTTCTTCCTTTTTTTAAATCTCTTAGTTTTATTCTACTTATCTCATCTCAGTTCAAGTCATAATACTTATCATTCTTTGTTCTCAACTATCCATTCATTTTTTTTAAACAAAACCTCTCCTGTACACTAATTGGAGTATGACGCCTTTAACTCTTTCCCCTAACCTAATAATACTTAATATCACACATAACTTGTATTGGGATTCTGTTTAGCACATCCTAAAGTTACACAATATATTATATATAGAGAAAAAAAAAAGAACAACAATAACAAAGAAACAAATTTATAAATATATAATATAGCTAGTACCCCTGTCAAAACCATTTTAATCATACATATTAATACTCATTTATATCTTAAACATTTTATTCTAAAAATGCCTATAATAACACAATCTTATGTACCTTACAGAATCCCTTTTTCAATTAGATTTACCCATTGTCTCTAAATAAATTTTGTTCCTTTAAATTTTGCTTCCCATCGTTGAGACTCTCACCCCTTCCTTTCTCCCTTGCTTATTCTTTGGTTAAGATTCTTTTAAATCTGTTGGGTATTATTTTTATGAAAATTTATAGTCCACATTTAGTGCTGTAATTTTTAATATTTGTCTGATCATTATTTTCTTTAGGAATAATTGTAATTGTTGCTTTGTTCCAAGACTTTTCCCTCCTCTAAGACTGCATTAAATATTTTGTGACTTAATATATCTTGTTGGTTCTTATATAATTCTGCTGGAAGTCCATCTGGCCCTGACACCTTGCTATTTTTTGTTTTGTTTTGCCCATGTTACTTCTTCTAATCTTAGTTCTTCATTTAACATATTTTTATTTTCTTCCAAAATTTTTGGAAGTTCTGCTTTCCTTAAGCATCTTATCACTTTTTCTTCTATTGGATGGTCTCCTTCATTGTATAATTTCTCATAAAATTTCTGGATTATATTTCTTTTTTCCTCTTCTTGATCCCCTGTTCATTTTGTATTTACTAATCCACCTCTTTTCTCTTTGTTTTTTCAATTTATAGGCCAACCATCGTCCTGGCTTGTTGGCTTTCTCAAACAGATTTTGTTTTGTCATTTTCAATTGTTGTGCTAGTTCTTCAGGTGCATGAGGTGAGAAAAACACTGAGAGCAGTAAATCCCAGGAAAACTGCAGTGCCTGTTGGTAGTTAAGTAGTTAAAGCATGTGCCGACCAGTTGGCAGAAATACTTACAGAACCGTTCAATCTATCTTTAACACATGTCATCATCCCACAATGCCTGAAGGCTGCAACCATCATCCCCGTTCCCCAAAAAACAAATATAAATACTCTCAATGACTATAGGCCCATAGTGTTAACAAGCTCCATTATGAAGGTTTTTGAGTGACTAGTTTCACAGCACATCAGAGACTGCCTCCCACCCTCCTTTGATCAACATCAGTTTGCTTATAGAGCAAACTGATCCACAGTGGATGCTGTGGCCATCACACTTCATAGAGCGCTGAGTCATCTGGAGAACAAACAGAGTGATGTGAGGATGCTCTTTGTGGACTACAGCTCTGCGTTTAACCAAACGCAGATAACCAAACTGTATAATTTGCAGGTCCCAACCCCCACGTGCTCCTGGATTAAGAACTTTTTGACAAACAGGTCATAGTCTGTTAGACTTGGCCCGCACCTTTCTTCCACTATTACACTCAGTACTGGTTCCCCCCAGGGTTGTGTCTTGAGCCCCCTGCTATACACGTTATACACCTTTGACTGCTCACCAAGTCACACAACAAACACCATCATAAAGTTTGCAGACTACATGACCATGATTGGTCTCATCTCCAGAGAGGATGAGACGGCATATAGAGCAGAAGTAGAGAACTTGTCTGTCTGGTGTTCACAGAACAATCTGTCGCTGAAAGTCCATAAAACCAAAGAACTGATTATGGACTTCAGGAAACATGGACAGGACCATGCCCCACTCATCATCAATGGAGAATGAGTGGAAGCTGTCCTTACGATCAGATTCCTTGGCATCCATATTTCAGCTGATATCTCCTGGTCCCCTAACACCAAGGCCATAGTGAAGAAGGCTCAGCAGCTGCACTTCTTGTGGGTTCTCAGGAAAAACAATCTGGATAAGAAGCTGTTGCTGGCTTTCTATAAAGATCCTGTGGAGAGCCCTCTGACATACTGTCTGAGTGTGTGGTATGCAGGCTCCTCAGCTGAGGACAGGAAAACTGTACAGAGGGTGATAAACACAGCTCAAAAGATCATTGGTTGTCCTCTGTCCTCCCTGGAAGACTTAGCCAGGTCCCGCTGCCAAAGGAGATTCAAGGCCATCATAGAAGACCCCTCACACCCTGGCAATTATCTTTTTGACTTGCTGCTGTCTGGATGGCGCTTTAGGTCAATAAAATCCCACACCACTAGACTAACAAATAGTTTCTTTCCCTGGGCCATCCAAACTGCAAATAAATACAAAGACACTACCTTATTAAGATGTGAAAAGATGTGAAATCGTAATACCTCATTCAGATGTATAATAACATATTACAGTACAATCCATCTCTTGTGTATTACACTTGGCAAAGCATCATAGTCAGTGTTGGATGTATATTTTGTGTATATTTGTAGATATAGAGATGCGGGTAAAGTGCTCTGTTTTTAAGTGCTCTGTTTTTATTGTATTGCGAACAGTTGCTGGGGTGCATCCACAGTTTTGTTGTACTTGTACGTTGTTGTTGTTGTTGTTGTTGTTGTTGTTGTTCTTCTTCTTCTTCTTCTTCTTCTTCTTCTTCTTCTTCTTCTTCTTCTTCTTCTTCTTCTTCTTCTTCTTCTTCTTCTTCTTCTTCTTCTTCTTCTTCTTCCTCCTCCTCCTCCTCCTCCTCCTCCTCCTCCTCGAGTAAATTTATTTTATGTTTTATTAGGTCCAATTGTAATTTTATTTCTTTTTTTGAGATTCTTCCTGCAAATTTTTCTTATCCTCTATTTCTCCTTTGAGTGTTCTTCATTGTTGCTTTTTTTCTTTGCTCTTTTTCACTATATATGTTATTGCCACCCCTCTCATAAATGCTTTTGCTGTGTCCCAAGTATTTTGTGGAGATGTATCCTCTTCCTTGAAAAAGAACTTCAATTCTTTCTTCAATTTGGACCTAAAGTCCTCCTCTTTTAAAATTGACCTTTGCAACATCCATCTTGGGGTTTTTCTTTGGCCCTTCCAACTAAATCTAAATAACTATGATCCACCCATAAATTCATCTCTATTTCAATGTCTATTATTTCTGAAATGAGTTTTTTGGACATCCATACCATGTCTAACCTCGACCAGGACCGATGTCTATTTGCATAGAAAGTAAATTGCTTTTTCCATCAATGTCTTTCTCTCCAGGCATCTTGAATCTCAACTTCCTTTACCAAATTATGAAAAATGTTGTTTTTTCTTATATCACTTTTATAATCCAATGTTTTATCAATAATCACATTAAAGTCACCTAAAAGACAAGTTTCTTCATATTGCATATCTTTAATTTTATTATATACTTTTTGGAAAAAAAATTCCTGTGGTCCATTTGGTGCATAAATTTCAACCAATAATATCTTTCTATTTTCTAATTCAATCTCCACCATCAATATCCTATCTTCCTTATCTCTAAAGACTTCTTTAGCCAAGACCCAATCTTTTATGTATAATAACACACCTCTTTTCTTTTGCTCATCTAATGACGATTTTTTCTCTTTAACTTTTTATTATCTAACAGGTATTTTTGTTTTTCTTTTATCTGTACCTCTTGTAAAGCTATTATATCTGCATTTAAACATTGTAAATTATTGAACATTTTTTCCTTTTCACCGGAGAATTTATGCCATTAATGTTCATCGATATCATCTCACGTCTTTCTCTTTTCTTATCTATTTCTTTGTCTGGTACTTCTTGTCACTCTAGTTTCTTTAGGCTCTTTATCCTTTCCTTCATATTCTTCCACTTTTCCTCATCTTCCATATCATCTATCTTTAATATTTAATGAACTTCCTTCTGTGTTTGTTGTTTCTATTTCTCTTTCTTCCGTTGTCTCTTTTTCTTCAACTGCTTCTTCTGACTCTTCTTCGTTTGTGAATTGTTGATTGTAAAATTCTTCTGCTTTATCAACTGTATCTAGTTGGTATCTTTTCTCCTGCCAGGTGACCATAATTTCCTCCAGTGCCAAACATCGAAAGTTCATGTTATATTTTATTAATTTTGTTGTTAAAAAGTGATAGGGTCTTCTTAGGCCTCTTATCTTCCTCGGTACTTGTTTCAAGTCAATAATCTGTTTTCCGTCATACTCTATTGGGTCATCTCTTGTTCTGCGCAATATTTAATTGTGAATTGACTTTTTGACTAGTCGGACATGCACTTCTCTTGGGAGATTGTGCCTACTTGCATAGTTTGTTTGCACCCTATACAGTTTGTCCATCTCTGTCAGCATTTCTTCTTTTTCGATTCCCAACACTTTCACAATCATATCTGCCATCAAGTCTGGTAGGTTTTTCACCTTTTCTTCCTTTACAATTTGAAACCTCAAGTAGTGAGCCACTTTTTCTGCCTCTAAAAAGATTACTGTTGTTTCTAACCCTTTGTTTGTTTGCACCAATTTTCCAGCTAGGTCATCAACCCTTTCTTCCTTTTTCTCCATCCTTGTCTCCATTTCTACTAATTTCTGTTGATTTTTTTACACCTCTTGTTGAAAACATTCAAATTTTTCATCCACTGTTTGTATTTTTTCTTTTAATTCATTACTCACAACCCCTCTTTCTTCATATCTTCATGATTTTTCAACATCATTTCTTACATACTCAACATTAAGCCTTGTAAATCTTTTATGGAATTTGATCTTTCTTTTGGCAGCATTTCATCAATGGATCTCTGTGTGGAGGGACTTGCCGATACCGCCATTGTAATCGTTTGTATTTTTTCCTCCAGTTCCTATCCGGTTCTTATCTTAGTCAAATTAGTGGTGCTAGTCATTTTTAACAGCCTTGTCACAATATTACTTTTAATTCACTCCCAATTCTTTTCTTCCCTTTTAAAACCCTCCACTTCTATAAAACTTCACTTTCCCTTTTTTAATAACACAGTATATATCTTCTTTCTGTTTTAAATCAGTAATAAAGAGGATGAAGATTACCTCAGTTGTTACATTTTGTTTTGTATCAATTTAATAATAATAATGATGATGATGATGATGATGTTTCTAATACTCCTCCCCAGTATTCAATAATCTATAATTCAGTAATCTATAATCAATAATTACTTAATAGGTTCTTAATCACCTATTAGTTACTCAATAATACTATCTATGAATTTACATTATGCTAATAATATACTAATAAATTTATATTATTATACTGTTATTATATAGCTCTTATTCCAAAAAATAATTCTAATCAAACTAAAATAACAATAATATCAATAATATTGTCAAGCCCAAAATTGAGATAAGTGTAGCCATTATAGTTTGTCTTAGTATATATTCTTTTTCTTATTTTCTCTGTGGCAGTAATGGGGGGAAGGGTTACGGGCTTGACACATTCCTAAGTGGGGAGGAGTGGAGATAAAAAGAGTGTTATGACTAGGTGATCTTCTTTCCTGTGGGAAATGAGCTATCCATGCTTGGGCCCCTGGAGATGGAGATTTATGACATCAAGCAAGGTTGAAATACTTCTATTGAAGAATGTGACTTTGGGGAGTTGTTTCTAACTTCTAATATTGTGGGATAATTCCAGGTTGGGTCAGATCTGGAATTACCATGGACTTTGCCAATTTGATGCTTTCCTAAATAAAAGAAATCTTTTTGAAGATGGATTTTGTTATTTTTCTTTTAACATGGATTTCATTACTTAGAAACCTGACATTATTCCAAATCTCACAAAAGCCATAATCCCGGAGAAGGGTTGTTATTCAGGGTCCTGAGCCCTGGCTGCTTACCTGCCATTTTGGTTAACAGTAAAGACTCAGGAAGTTGGCAGAAGGATGGAATCTGGGGGCACCAGAACGTGAGTGCAAACTCTGTTGGGGGCCTTGTGTTAAGTTGTTGACTGAGCAGCAAGCCTCCCAAGAGTTCCCCAGGAGATCATCAGAGACATGGAGGACATTGCCTGCCAGCTGGGGGCCCATCCAAAATCTCTGACTGAGTGGTCTGGGAGCACAAGTATCCACAGATGGAAAGAGACCTGCTTGGAGAAGCAACCCTTCCTGACCCACTAATCGATCGGCCATTAACGGCAGCCAGGGAGTCTCGAGCCATGATCTTAGAGTGGAGAGCTGCAATGGGACCCATAGGATCAAGGGGAGACCACAATGAACCAGCTGAATGGCAATACCAAATGGCAGTGTGCAGCCAAACTTTCAAGGATCTACTCGACCAGCTGGAACAGCTTGTGATCAGACATGAGGACAAAGGAGGCAAATCCATCCCCCACCCCGAGAGATTGTGAAACCAGAGTTTCCAGCCCGTCAATTTTTAGCTTAATTCAGTTGTTGGGAGAATATTCTCCTCCCAGAAGAGGGTGATCTACTTCTGCAAGAGACCTTCCATCAATATATTGTTCACTTCCGAGAGTGGAATGCAGAGGGGTGAGTAGTGGGAGAGTCCACAAAGAATCCATTGAGGAATGAGCCCTCCCCCAACTCATTTACCTCCAGTTGACCTAATCCCCACGGGATGGACATTTTATCCAGGCAGAGAATGGGTTCAAGAAGAAACTCAAAGGAGACCAGCTCAGGCTGCAGCCCCACCTCCCCTGCTGCAACCAGCTCCGTGGGTGAACACCCCAACACCTTTTAAAACCATGTTTGATGGGACTGCTAGCAAGCTTGCATTTTTCATGAATAGAGCATGGTCTTACATTGAGAGACATGGAAATGAGTTCCACGATGAGGCAGAACTAGTCCAATTCCTTGGAGATAATTTGGAAGAAGAGGCATCTGAATGGTTCACCCAGCTCAATGATGAAGGAGCCCCTGAACTAAATAATGTGGATGACTTCTTAAGAGAACTCCATTCACATTTTGATGATTCTTCCCAAGCACAAGAAGCAGAAGCTGAAATAAAAAGCATCAGGCAGAAGGGTAGACCCGTCAAGGATTTAGTGCTTGAGTTCAGTCGGCTGACCACTAATATCAGGCATTGATCTCAAAGATTACTTGTGCACTATTTCCAAGAAAATCTAGATGAGGAGTTGTTAAATATCTGCCTGTGCTGTGGTTTGCCTGAAGACAGAATCTATGACTGGTACAGGATGGCCATAAAATGGACAACACCCTCAGACAGCACAGGAAGAGTAATGCTGAGAAACAACCAAAAAGGCAATTCACACTATGCTCATTTCCACGCCAAGGCGAAGGACGTCAAACAGCAGCTCCCTAACTTCCATGAAATGTTTCCATTGTGGCCAGCAAAGGCATTGAGCATCAGATTGCTTAGTACCAGCCCCAGTACTTCAAGGGAGAGCACCCGCTCCCCCGAATGGAAAAAGGCACCTAGAAAACCTCCTGAAAAAAGCAAATTTTTGTGCCAAGCCATCGAGGTCCCCAACCCCCAACAAACAATAGGGGAGGGAACTCTGGCAGCAGGAGTACCCACTGTGCAAGATGCAGACAGTGAATATGACCCAATGGTAAGTGGAGCCATTCTACCTTTTAAAATTGAAGGGGGTAACTGTTACATGCACAGGCTTAGAAGGGCCCATAGACTCATTGACACCAGTAGTTCACAGTGCCTTATCAGTCCTGAGACTGTGCGTAGGCTAGGAATGGAAACAAAAATGTTAACTACCCCCATTCGATTCCAACAAGTAGATGGATTCATGATAGGGGGAAGTCCACCTAAGCAAGCCACTGAAAAAGTAAAGCTAACCATAGGGGAGCACTGGGAAATAATCTGATTTATAGTAGTCCCAAAGATGACCCAATCAGTAATCTTGGGTCTTGCTTGGCTAGACAAAAGGTGGCCAATTATAAGCTGGGAGGGTGGCTATAGGAGAATCAAATTAGCACTTGGTCCTGAGCCACCTCCTGAACAACATAACAGCCAAATTGTCAGCCCAGAAATACAAAAAAGCCAGGAGGATAGAACAGTATCATTGGCTGATCAACCCCCAGGGATTCCCAAAATCCCAATCCAGTACCGTGATCTGGTTTAAGCTTTCAGTGAGGAAGAATGCAACGTGCTACACACCCACATCACAACACTGACTGTGCCATAGAGTTTATAGAGGGGCAAAATTACCAAAACCAAAAATGTACTCCATGACTCCTCAGGAAATGAAGGAGTTACAAAACTATATCGACACAAACCTAGCCAGAGGCTTCATTCAACTTGTAAAATCTACAGTAGCTGTCCCCATACTGTTTGAAGAAAAAAAAGATGGCGGGGGGGTCTTTGTATTGATTTCAAATCTCTGAACTCTCAGACTATCCACAATACATATCCCCTGCCACTTATGAAAGACATGTTAGGGCACCTAGCGAAAGGCTAAGTGTTTACCAAATTAAATCTCTGTGAAGCATATTACAGAATCCGCATCAGAGAAGGAGATGAATGGAAAACTGCTTTCAACACCCCCTTGGGCAGTTTTCAGTTCAGAGTAATGCCATTTGGACTACAAGGAGCCCAGGGTTCTTCATGCAGCTCATAAATGAAGTTTTACATCAATTTTTGTATAAAGGGGTTCTGGTCTACTTGAATGACATTCTTATTTACAATGAAACTCTAGAAGAACACATCAAGTTAGTGAGAAAAGTATTTAAAAAGACTTTTAGATGCAAAGCTGTATGTGAAGCTATCTAAAAGCGAATTCCATAAAGAGTCATTGGATTATCTTGGCTATCACATTTCAAATCAGGGGATAGAAATGGTGAAAGCTGTCCTTGATTGGCAACCCCCCCAAAATCGCAAACAGCTACAAAGCTTCCTGAGGTTTGCAAACTTCTACCGGCAATTTATCTCCTCATTTGCAGAGATTGTATTACCGATAACCGAACTATTGAAAACTGGGAGTGGGCGGGACAAGCAAGAAAAAACCTGGACAACTGCTAAAAAGCTTTTTAATTGTTAAAAAGACATTTCGCACAGGAACCCATTCTAAAACACCCTGACCCAGCATTGCCTTTTATAGTGCAAGCCGACGCTAGTGATATAGCAGTGACAGCTGTTCTACTCCAGAAAAATGATAATGGAGATCTACAACCCTGTGCATATACATCCAAAAATGTGCATATACATCCAAAAACTCACAGATACTGAAAGAAGGTGAGCTATATGGGAAAAAGAAGCTTATGCAGTTTGTTGGGCTTTACAAACTTGGAGACAATTTTTAGAGGGCAGTGACATTCTGTTCAAAGTGTGGACAAACCATAAAAACTTAGAAGCTCTAAAAACACCCAGGAAATTGTCTCCTAAACAAATTAGATGGTTCTAAGTGTTCAATTTCCAATTGAAATAGCTCCTGGGGGAAAAAATCTACTTGCAGATGTGCTGTCTAGGAAATCCCAATTTGACAGTAAGCGAGAAGAAATATTTCACCCAAACATTCCACCATCCTTTCAGGAAACAGTTCAAGTTCCTATTAATACTTATTTATATATTTATATCTTAAACATTTTATTCTATAAATGCCTATAATAACACAATCTTATGTACCTTACAGAATCCCTTTTTCAATTAAATTTACCCATTGTGTATAAATAAATTTTGTTTCTTCAAATCTTGCTTTCCATCATTGAGACTTCTCACCCCTTCCTTTCTCCCTTGCTTATTCTTTTCCTTACCCTGTTCACCCCTTTGTCTTTCCACCTCCCTTTTCTTCTTGTGCTTTCCCCCTTCCTGTTGTTTCCTAATCTTATATCCACCCTTCAACTCATTTTTATCTTTTTTGGTTGTTTTTTTAAGTTTTAAAATCCCTTTTTCCTTTTCCTCTTCCTCCTTCTTCTCCCCCAATAGGGTCACATGTTCATCAAAAATAGTTCCTTCTTTGTCCCAATTATCCTGCTGCGCAATCAATTCTCCATAGGAATGCACCGCCATTTCTAGAGATTGAAAAAGAATGTCCAAGTCTTGTTCTTTCCAGTCTTGTTCTTCCTTTTTATATTTTAGATATTCAGTTTTAAATTCATCCAAAAGTGGTGCCATTATGAAGAGGAAAATTTTTTCCCAAAACAACCACCCAAGTGTTTTTAAACAAAGAAAAAAAAGTTTCCCAAAAGATGCAAAGTCACCAAACAATCCAGATAAACTATTTCATTTAGCACTTTTTCCCTTCTTCCATTTCTTTTTCTGGGGTTGCTATTAAATCACAAAATTCCAATTATAATATGTCTTTTGAAGTCTTATTAATGTTCAAATGGCTCTTTAAAATTCTAGGCAGTCTGCTCTTTATTTTCAACTTCATTTTTTTTTCCTCTCCCTTCCCACTCACAACAGAAGAAAAAATTTTCTTTAAATATTTAGAAATCCATATCCCTTTGGCATTAGCACAGTCTTTAGCATTTAGCATACCTTCAATGCGGGTTTCCAATTTCTCTCAAAGCTGTTCTGTTTGGAAGGAGAGCGAAAAGAAAAAAAGTTTTCCCTTTGATATCCATTCGCTGCTTACTCAGTCTGGGAACAATGTGTCTTTAGTAGGTGTTAAATACCAGGATACTTTCACTGTTCCTTTGTCCCGGTCAGCAAAATCAGTTTCATTTCTTCACAAACCCCTCCAGCACATTTCTTTCCCCGGCTGGGCTCTTCTAAATGGCGGCCATAAAAGATCGCCGTTCAGTTGCCGTCGGAGAGGGAGATTTAGCCGGCTAGGGAAGAGAGATGCGATGTCTCTCATCCCTGCCAGAACCCCCCAGTCTTCACCACCTTCTACAAAGGTGGCTTAGCCCCAAAGCCAAGTGGCTCGAGGCACTCAGGCAGTGAACACAGGCAGAAACCGTGCAGTGCCACGGATTCCTGCCTGCACTGAAGAACCACAAGCCGGAAAACATCAAAAAATATAAAAACATCATACCAAAAACATCAAAGACAAATCAGAAATGACCAAACAGTTGCAAAATGAATTAACAACAGATACCTAGTATCAAGAAAATAAGGATTCATTAACTATGAGGGAGGGTGTAGCATGGAAGGGCTCCAAACTTCATGTCCCAAAAACTTTACGTCTTCTTGCACTTCAAACAAGGCATGACATTAAACAAGCAGGACAATTTGGATATTTAAAAACTCTACACATGTTCAAACCCCAGTTTTGGTGGCCGAGAATGAAGCAAGACATTGAGATTATGTAAAGAGTTGTGACACTTGTGCCACAAGGAAAACCAGAGCAGGAAAACCTCCAGGATTATTACAATCTGTAGCTGAGCCACCCTGGCCCTGGGAGGAGATAGGGATGGATTTTATTGTAGATTTACCTGACAGTGAGGGGCACACAGTAATTTGGACTGTAGTGGATTTATTTTCCAAACAAGCTCATTTTATTCCATCTAAAGGTCTACCATCAGCCAGAAAATTATCCAAAATGTTTGTGAATCATATATAGACTACATGGAGTGCCTCACAGAATCATTTCAGATAGAGGGGTTCAATTCACCACAAAATTCTGGAGAGAATTAATACAAGCAATTGGATCCCCTCAAGGTCTGAGTTCAGCTTTCCATGCCCAGACTAATGGATTGGCTGAGAAGACTAACCAAATTATTGGACAATATTTGAGAAGTTATATAAATTATCAACAAACCAACTGGGATGATTTGCTGCCATTTGCAGAAGTTGCTTATAATAATGCTGTACATAGTAGTACTGGGTTAACACCTTTTCAAATCAATACTGGGATGGAGTTTGTTCCCATGCCTGAATTGCCGAAGGACCCCCCGCTCATCCATGTCAGTAACTGAGTGGATGGACGCAATTAAAGGCTCTTGGAAAAACACAAAAAAGGCTTTGAATAAGGCAGCTCAGATCCAAAAAATACAAGCTGAAAAACACCATTCCCAGCAGCCACAATTTAAAGTGGGGGATTTAAATTTAAAGTTTATTTGTCAACTAAATATTTAAAGTTACATTTACTTTCTAGAAAATTAACTTCAAAATTTATAGGGCCTTTTCAGATAATTAAAGTAATAAACCCAGTAACTGTGAAACTTAATCTCCCTAGGTTGTGGGGGAAGGTACATCCAGTGTTTCAAAGTAGTTTATTAAAGCTGGTTGTTAATCCTTCCTTGAGGCCAGCAGGACAGGCACCCCTGAAGCCTTTGTTCATTGCTGGCCATGAACATTTGGAAGTTAAGAAAATTTTGGATTCTAGAATTCTAAGGGGGAAGTTACAATATTTAATTTATTGGAAAGGCTATCCAATTTCACAAGCAACTTGGGTTAATAGCTCGAAAGTAAATGCTGATAGATTGGTGGGGAGATTCCATGAAAAATATCCACACAAACAAAAACCGAATTCTGTGGGTGGCAGAGGACATTAAAAATGTGCATTGTATGATTGTGTTTAACCTAATTTCAGTCTTTGTGTATTTTATGTTGTTGCAGGGGTTTCTTTTCTAATGAGGGAGGGCAGCCTGTCAAGCCCGAAAGGGACATAAGTGTAGCCATTTTAGTTTGTCTTAGTATATATTCTTTTTCTTATTTTCTCTATGACAGTAATGGGGGATGGGGTTATGGGCTTGACACATTCCTAAGGGTGGAGTGGATATAAAGAGAATACATTGACTAGGTGATCTTCTTTCCTGTGGGAAACAAACTGTCTGGGCTTGGGCCCCTGAAAGTGGAGAATTATGACATCAAACAACGTTGAAGTACTTCTATTGGAGAATGTGACTTTGGGAGGTTGTTTCTAACTTCTAATATTGTGGGGTAATTCCAGGTTGGGTCAGATCCAGAATTACCATGGACTTTGCCAATTTGATGCTTTCCTAAATAAAATAAATCTTTTTGAAGATGGACTTTATTATTTTTCTTTTAACATGGATTTCATTACTTGGAAATCTGACAAATATATCAATAATATATTAATAAATAAAAGTATATTAGCAAAATTAAGTTAATCTGATATAATATATGATAATATAGTAGTATCAATCAAGTATCAGAAACCTTAATATCAAATGTATAAACCTAAAAACAAATATAATATGATATATACCCATATAGTATCAACAATTTCAAGTATCAGAAACCTTAGTATCAAATATCTAAATCTAGAAATAAAATTAATGTCATTCTGAAATACCAGAGGTCTTAATGTCAAATGTATAATTCTAAAGGTAAAAAAGAGTGCCCCAATATCTTAGAGATCATAAATATCTTTTTTTTCTTATAATCTGTTACTTTTTGTTACTGTTTAGTTTCAGTCCAATCTTCTTTCTTCTCAATGGCCAGCAGATGTCTCTCAAACACCACCACAACGTCTCTTTGTTTATTTAAATATGCTATGTCACTATCTCTGTACTGTACTGTCCATTTTAGTCCAAAGTTTCTCCACGCAAAAGACTTAGTTCTCAGTTCAAAAAAGAAAAAGAAAGAAACAAGAGAAAGTCCAATCAAGTCTTTTCAATTATCAACTCCCCAAATATGTTACTCCAAATCTAGTCCAATCTTCTTTCTTTTCAGTGGCCAGTAAATATCTCTCACACACCACCACAGTGCCTCTTTGTCTGTTCTTAAATTTGCAATGTCTCTATCTCTACACTGTCCATATTAAATCCAAAGTCTCACCATTCAAGTACTCTCAATTTACAGTTAAAAAGAAAAATATCTGATTAATTATCAGCTTTCCAAATGTAATACTCCAAATCTTCTCACTGTTCCTGTTTCCAGTACTCTATTTCCTTGGCTTCTCTATCTTCTTCTGATCTTTCCACCCGCAATTTATCTTGCTGCTCTGTTTGCTGCTAGCTAGGGCTGACTCAATCTGCCAGGCTTCCCTTATATGATTCTCCTGTTGTGCTACCTTTTGCTTTACTCACTTTGAGGTTGTTTATCAAGATTGTTAGTTCTGATTACACCATCATTCTGCTATATCACCGCTAATGTGTCCTGCTGTCAGCCTTCATAGACAGCCATTGCTAGTTGTCTTCCCTCCGTCCGCTCATTCTAGGTTATCTTCTGATCTCCAGCATGAACCGTTGCCCGTGTAGGGTCTTTGGAACCTCCCCAGACTTTCAGAAAACCCTACGAGTCTCCCTTTGACTCCAAGAAGTCCTGTAAATGGAGGTAGAGGGTTGTGTTCCACAGAGTCTCTCACTCACACGTCCCCTCTCCCTGACATCTGGCTCTGCCCCCCCACAGTCCTACAATTATTCTATTTCCATTCTATCTTCCTCCACATGGTCCAGAAGTTCTGTATCCCAGGTGAAATACAGTGAAGTGGCTATTTAAAAAGATCTTTTTATTGATGGCAAGTTGTGGGATTTATTTAATTATTATCCTGCCTTTTATAAATAACTTCAGGGGATGAACATACCTAATACTCCTTCTTCCTCCTATTTTCATCGGGATCACTCTATGAGGTGATTTGGGTTGAAAGAGAGAGACTGGCCCAAAGTTACCTTGCCAGCTTCATGCCTAAGGCAGGGCTAAAACTCCTGGTTTCTAGCCTGGTGCCTCTAGAATCAGAATAGGGCTGGAAGGGGCCTTGGAGGTCTTCTAGTCCAGCCCCCTGCTCAAGCAGGAGACCCTATTCCATTTCAGACAAGTGACTGTCCAGTCTCTTCTTAAAAACCTCCAGTGATTAAGCACCCACAACATCTAAAGGCAAGCTGTTCCACTAGTTAATTGTCCTCACTGTTAGGAAATTTCTCCTCAATTCTCCTTGATTAGTTTCCATCCATTGTTTCTTCTTCTGCCCTCTAGTGCTTTGGAAAATAAATTGACCCTGTCCACTTTGGGACAGCCTCTCAAATACTGGAATATTGCTATAATGTCCTTCTTTTCTCTAGGCTAGCCTTCTTCATATGTTTTAGTCTCCAGCCCTTTAATCAGGTTAGTTACACTTTTTCAAAAGTCTCAACATTATTTTTTTTTTGGTATGTGGTGTCCAAAACTGGATACATTCCAGATGTGGTTTTACTAAGGCTTTATAAAGCGGTACAAATACTTCATATGATTTTGGTTCTATGTCAAGGATTGTTGTGTTGGTTTTTTTGGCTGCTGCCACACGCTGCTGACTCATGTTTAAATCCACTGGGACTCCAAGGTTCCTCTCACAGTTACTGTTTTTGAGCCAGGTTTCTCCTAATCTGTACTTGTACCTTTGGTTAAAGTAAAGATTAGACGAAACTTGGCTCAAAACAGTAACTTGTGAGAGAGATCTTGGAGTCTCAGTGGACGGTCACTTAAACATGAATTAGCAGTGTGTGGCAGCAGCCAAAAAAGCTAATACAATCATAGATTGTGTAAACAAAAGTCACCAGTAGACCAAACTGGCTCCCTCCCCAAAGAGATTTCTCATGTATATATCCTGATGTAGATTCATCAGGAGGTGAAGTAGGTTTGCTTTTACTATTTGTTTTTATGCTATTGGATAATGTATTGTTAACTGTTTTCTGGAAAGGTTTTTAATTTTGCATTTATCCTTATAACTTATCCTGAGGATCTGCATATCAAAGCTTATGAGAAAGCAATTCTTCCCGCTGTCAGATCCATGTATCTGTCATTTCTTCAGTGGAAGAAGAAAAGTGGGGGGGAGGCTGATAAAGAAATCCTTTAACCTGAATATATTTAATCTTATATCAAATTTGTATAACCCACACATGATACAATGGAGGGAGAAAAACCAGATGGTCAGAACTATCACCTCTGAGAGGTACAACCAGGAAATGAGAAGATCATAACAATTCCACAATGGGATGTGTCTTGGAAATCTCTGAATAGTTCGTTCTAAAAAGGGGGTGGTGGGGGAAAACTAGGTATGCCCTGGGAAATTGTGAAAAAGATCGTTCCTTAAAAAAATGGGGTGGGGAGGAATTAACATAGTGGCTTTTGTTTCACTAAATACACATCAAGATATGGGGAGGGGTTCTAAGCTCCCTTATGTATCCCCGTATGCCTGAGAGACCTCAGATGCTGCTTTGAACTCCTACAGGAATTGTCTCATCTCAGTAAAGGATTCCTTTTTGATACGTTTTCAGAAGTTTATTCTAGCTGAGTGAATGGGAAAAGTTCTGTAGCCTGACATAAAGCAGCGTCTGCAATAGAGGTCAGCCCAGAGAGGAATTTTTTTTTAAAAAAAAACCCTTCACTCTACTGAGGGGACCCTGCAAGAAAGGAAAATGTCTGAGTACAGCAAGGACCAAGGGGAAGCCAAATGGTGGGGAGAAACATTGACAGTTACCCAACCAGATACTGACTTGGTGCACCCCATTGAAGATAGCGAGGCTGCCTATGAAACCTCCACCAAGCCCCAGTGGTCTATAGGTGTAGGAAAAAGAGACAGCTGGGATGGAAGAACCAGAAGAGTAACCTTCACCCAGGGCAATCGTAAACCTGGGTGGAAATTGGAGCTGGAGGCCCTATTGAATCAGGAAGAATGGGACGAGGAGCCACCGGCCGACGACTGAATGAGACGGTACATAAATCACCTCATGAGGGAAGCCCTGGAGAACTGCGAGGTGAGGGATGCACCAGGAAGACAATGCAGGAGAGGGAAGGAACCAGAAAATGAAAGAACCTGAGCCACCACACTGGATCCAGCGGAGATTGAGCGAGCAGAGGGACAAGCCGAAGAACCAGGAGCCATACCAGGTACCCGACCCCTAAATGCCCTGGATCAGGGGATTAACCCTGGCCCACCCAGATACATACAACTGCAGAGGAAGATCCCACCCTTGGGGGTAAACTTTGATGGAGACCCCCAGAAACTGGGATTTTTCCTGGCGCGAGTGCTCACCTACATGCAAGAATATGGGCGGGATTTCCCAACCCAGGGGTCCCAAGTACAAATCATGAGCCTGGCCCCTGAAGGGGCAGCAGCCAGATGGATGGTGACGCTCCACAACGTGAATGCCCCAGAATTAAGGAACCTCGATCGCTTCATGATGGCCTTACGCCACCACTTCGAGGACCCCCTCGCCAATAGAAAAGCCCGCGACCGCATTAGAGTCGTAAAATAAGGCTGTCACCCGGTAGCAGAATACACTGAGGAATTTCATGACCTGGCCAGCTGGGAAGACTGATCAGAGGATATCCTAGTCTGTTGGTTCAAAGATGGACTAAATGATGACCTATACGCTGCCTCCCTGGCCCATGGGGCTCCAAAACTGTTGCATGAATGATACATGATGGCAGAGGAAGCAGAGATAGACATGACTCGAAACCAGTACCGCAGTGGCAAGCCTTGGAAAAGATCCCCACCCCTGGGGAAATGGAAAGTCTTCAAACCCCAATCCACCATGATTCCAAGAACGTCTGGTTGCTTTAAGTGTGGAAAGGAGGGACACCGTGCATCAGAATGCCATTCGAATACCCCTGCCAGAAAGCTAGACCACCCAGCAGGGGGGAAACCTGGAACATCCAGCCCTCGAGGAAAGGAGACTGGCCTGAGGGGCCGAGTAGATGTGAGACTCCGATCCCTCACCAACTCAGAAGAAGAACCCCTGAGGGGTTCCTGAGCCAGGAGTTCCTGAGAAAAATGATCCAAGGGGACCTGAGCCAGTCCGAAAGTGATCCGGAAGACGACCCACTGGTAAGCAATCCAATTAAACCAATCACCCTACCCCTGAGACTGTTTATCCCCAGCTGAGGGAAGGGGGAGGAAGTTGCAGCATTGCTGGATTCGGGATGCACCCGATGCCTAATAAATCCCTCCCTTGCAGAGAAATTGGGGATCCAACTGAAAGAAATGGAAAATCCCATTGCTTTCTGCCAATTAGATGGAACTATAGCGGGGGGGGGGGGGCAGCCAGGCTTACCACAGAACCATTAAAAATAAGACTAGGGAACCATACAGAAATGTAGCCCCAGGAATGGAAGAGCCGCTAGTCCTAGGTCTCATATGGCTGCAGAAATGGAATCCAAAAATAAATTGGAGGACAGGAACCGTACAATTCCAGAGAGACGTAATATCTGCAAATAGCTCAGAGGAAAGGATAAAGAAAGGGACAGAGAACAGAGAATCAGCCATGACTGGACAGTCGGCTGAATCCATTAACATCCCCAATGAGTACCAGGATCTGGTCCAAGCATTTAGTGAGAAAGCTTGTGATGAACTCCCACCCCATCGTGCCACAGACTGCGCTATTGAAATCCTATCAGGGGCTAAATTCCCCAAACCACAAATGTACTGCATGTCCCCCAGAGAACTGAAAGAACTCAGAGCATTTATTGATAAAAATTTAAAAAGGGGTTTCATTGAACCTGCCCGACCAAAAATAGCTGCCCCAGTGTTATTCTGCAAAAAGAAAGATGGCTCAGCACACTTGTGTGTTAATTACAAAAAATTGAATGCAATTTGCATAGAGAATATGTATCCACTCCCCCTCATGAAGGACATGTTAGCCCACCTCTCGAAAGGAAATTTTTTTTCAAAGTTAGACATGAGAGGCATATCACCGCATCAGAATAAAGGAAGGGGATGAGTGGAAGACAGCTTTTAACACACCATTGGGATGCTACCAATTTAAAGTGCTCCCCTTTGGACTGCAAGGAGCGCCTGCCATGTTTATGCAATTGATCAATGAAACCCTTCATGAATTTTTATATAAAGGGGTTCTAGTGTATCTTGATGATATTTTAATCTACACGGAAACAATGGAAGAACACATCAAGCTACTCTGTGCAGTCCTCACAAAACTCTTAGACACTAAACTATTTCGCAAAACTCTTCAAATGTGAATTCCACCAAGAAAAAATTGACTATTTGGGATATAGAATATCCCACGAGGGAATAGAGATGGACCCACAGAAAGTAAAAGCTGTACTGGACTGGAACCCACCGCACACCTGCAAACAACTGCAAAGCTTCCTGGGGTTTGCGAACTTTTATCGCCAATTCATTCCAGCTTTTGCAAACATTGCCCTCCCTATCACGAACTTGCTAAAAATGAAAGGGGCGGGGGGAGAAACCCAAACCAAGGCAACCCCTTATCTGGACAATGGAATGCCAAGTGGCATTCGAGAAATTCAAACATCTATTCTCAGCAGAAACTGTCCTTAAGCACTCAGATCCTGAACAACCTTTTGTCATCCAAGCAGATGCTAGTGATGTTGCAGTTGGAGCAGTCCTCCTCCAAAAGAATGGAAGTGGACAATTACAACCATGCGCTTATACATCCAAGAAACTGACGGAAACCGAGCAAAGATGGGCCATATGGGAGAAAGAGGCATATGCTGTGTGGTGGGCAATGCTCACATGGAGACATTTCCTGGAAAGAAACCAAATCCCCTTTGAAGTATGGACTGATCACAAAAATCTGGAAGCCCTGAAAAATCCACGGAAACTCTCCAAAAAACAAGCAAGGGGGGCTCAATACTTTAAACGGTTTAATTTCACTCTCAAATATTTTCCTGGGAGAAAGAACTGTTAGATCGGTGGATCGGGTCACAGAAGAGGCGAGACGCTTAAGTGAACATTCAGCTCTTTATTGTAGGTTTAGAACAAGGACGGCTTAAAGCGTGCGAGCCGCTTGGCTTTATACAGCCGGCCGGTGGCTCGGTGGCCAATGGCAGCGCTTTGAATCTCCCGCGATCGGCTCGGCTAATCGCGGTAGATTCTTAGCGCTCCAATCACAGGCGTTACTTGAACCAATCGGATTGCGGTCTGGGTGGCCCAATCAGAATGCGAGTCTTCAAGAATGTTAATACAGAACACCCCTCCCCTCATGGTTTCGTCCGACGCAGTGTCGTGACGTAGTCGCGCAGGTAGGTGGGGCTTCGAACCTGTCTGGCTGATCTGCGTGGCTCAGTCGGTGTCTGGTCGTCGGCCGGTTCGGACGGGCTCCGCGTCGCTCTTCACTTCGCTGATGGAACCGCCTGGAAGGGTGAGCCGGGCCTGTCGCCACAGCTCCCGCCCGGACTACCTGGGTTGGTCGAGTTGCGGTTCCTGTTGCTCTCGCTCGGTCTCTCCGGGCTGGTTGAGCTGGCTTGGCTGTACCTTCCAGGTGAAGATCTCGTCTGCGACAGTTCGAGGTCTGCTGGTGAGTATGGCTGGTTTATTTGATCGTTTCTGTCTTCTGGCGGGGGGTGTTCGGTTTGCGTTGGGGTGTGTGTCGTTGATGATTCCGGCCTGCCGTTTTTTACCGTCTTGGATGTTGAGGCTTTCCCTCCCTCTCTGCTTTCTTTGGTAGCAGTTGTCGAGGCGTCGGGGGTGTTGGTGGCTAGTCTGGACCGTAGCTGGTCGCTGTGCCGTTTCCAGCTCTTTCCGTCTGTCGTTTGGAGTCTGTATGATCGGGGCCCGGTTACCTGTGTTATTTGTGCGGGAACCCAGAGGGGGTCTCCCGTGAAGTTCTTTGCGTAGACCGTGTCCCCGATGTTGAATGCCCGGTACCGGCTGGAGGAGTCTGGGGGTTTCTCTGGGTTGTAGGTGGGGTGTAGGCAGTCCAGTGGAGACCTCAGTTTCCTTCCCATTAGTAACTCCGCTGGGCTCTTGTTCATGGTCGTGTTCGGCGTGATGTGCTGTATGAAGAGTAGTTTGTTTATTTTTTCCTGGATGTCGCCGGTTTTGATTTTTTGGATGGCTTTTTTTGTGTATTGGACCATCCGTTCCGCCCTACCGTTTGCCGCCGGGTGAGCCGTCGAGGTTAAGGCGTGTCTGATGCACCGTTCGGCTAGGTATTTTTCAAATGCCAGTGCCGTGAACTGTGGCCCATTGTCCGACACTATGACATCCGGTAACCCGTGTGTTGCAAAGAGTCCATTGAGCTTGTTGATGACCGCTTCTGTTGTTGTTGCCCTCATAGTGCTTACCTCCAGCCAGTTGGAGTAAGCATCTACGGTGATGAGGAATGTATGCCCCTTGGTTGGCCTGGCGAAGTCTATGTGTATTCGCGACCATGGTCCTCTCGGGGTCTCCCATTCCAGGACCGGCGTGGCGGGGGGGTGGCTCTCGACTCTTGGCACCTGCTGCAACCGGCGACCCATGTCTCGATTTGTTTGTCCATCCCTGGCCACCAAGCGTAGCTTCTGGCCAGGGCTTTCATCTTGACGATCCCTGGGTGTCCCTCGTGCAGCATTGCCAACACTCTGTCTTGTAGTGCTTCCGGTATGACTACCCGGTCGCCCCAGAGTATGCACCCCCTTTGTGAGAACAGCTCAGTTTGGCGGTTTCGGAAGGCTCTGAACTGCTCGCCGCCGTCGCTTTCTGGCCACCCTCGCTCTACCCAGCTCAATACCCGCGCCAGCCATTTGTCTTTATTTGTTTCATGGGCAATGTCTGGCGCGGTTAAGAGTGGGCTGGGTAGGGTCTCGATTTGCAGGGTCGTCGTTGTGGGCGCTGGGTCGTCGTCTAGGTTGGGTAGTGGTGACCGGCTTAGTGCGTCAGCGTGCGGAATGTTCTTGCCGGGCCGGTGTGATAGTTCGTATGAGTATGCGGCAAGGAACTCGGACCACCTCGTCATCCGGGGCGACAGGATGTTCGGGGTGGCCTTGTTCCCTGCGAGTATCCCGAGCAGGGGCTTGTGGTCTGTAATGATAGAGAAGTCCCTACCATAAAGGTATTCGTGGAACCTTTTCACTCCGGCGACGATGGCGAGGGCTTCTTTGTCCAGTTGACTGTAATTTCTTTCCGGTTTGGCCAGCATTTGGGAGAAGAAGGCGATGGGTGCTTCCTTCCCGTTGGGTAGGGTGTGGCTGAGGACTGCTCCGATGCCGAACGGTGATGCATCGCACGTTACCGTGAGCGGGAGGGTCTCGCTATACTGGATCAGGACTGCGTCCGATATTAGCAGGTTTTTTGTTCGTTGGAACGCAGTCTCCTCCCGCTTCCCCCAGGTCCAGGTGGCCGTTTTATCGAGTAGCCGGTGTAGGGGTTCCGCCACGGTCGCCTTTTGGGGTAGGAAAACATTGTAAAAGTTAAGCAGTCCCAAGAATGCCTGTAGTTCCGCCTTGTTTGTTTGTGTGGGGGCTTCCTTGATGGCTCTGAGTTTCTTCCCAGTTGGGTGTATTCCGTGCCGGTCCAGGAGGTACCCCAGGAACTCGACCCTCTCGGTGTGGAGTTGGCACTTGTCTCTTTTGACTTTAAGGCCGGCATCTTTGAATTTGTTAAGCACTGCCCTTAAACGGGTCTCCAATTGTTCTCTGTTGGCGGCTGCGATCAGCACGTCATCGAAGTAGGGAACCACCCCTTTTATTCCCTGGAGGAGTCTTTCCATGAGACTTTGAAAAACTCCTGGAGCGACGCTGACTCCAAATTGGAGTCGGTTGCACCGAAAAGCCCCCCGGTGTGTAACAATCGTTTGCGCTTCAGCTGTCTCCGCATCGACCGGCAATTGCTGATACGCTTGTGCCAAGTCGAGTTTTGCGAAGACCCAGCCTCCCCCCAGTGAGTGCAGAAGGTGCTGTACTACTGGGACGGGGTAGGCGCTTTGCTGCAGCGCGTGATTGAGGGTGGCCTTGTAGTCCCCGCAAATTCTTATGGAGCCATCGGGTTTGATGGGGGTGACTATAGGCGTCTCCCAACGGGCATGGTCGATGGGTTCTAGTACCCCTTGCGCAACGAGCTTGTCTAGCTGCTCGTCGATTTTCGGTTTGAGCACAAAAGGCACTCGCCGAGGTTTGAGGCGGATCGGGGCGATGTTGGGGTTAAGGTTGAAAGATATAGGGGGCCCTCGGTACTTGCCTAGCGAGTTGTCGAAGACCTCCTGGAATTCTTTTACGAGGGTCGCTTCCCAGTTGGCCTCGTCTGTGTGATGGATGCCCATCACCTCGATGCCCAGCGGGGCGAACCATTGCAGGCCGAGCAAGCTGGGGCGGTCCCGGTCCACGATTGTGAGTGGCAAGATGTCGGTGTGGTTCTTGAAAGCGACCTTGAAGTGCCCAATGCTGACCACAGGGATGCGGTTTCCCTGGTAGTCTTTCAGGATTAGCTTCTGGTCGTCTAGCTCGTTGCGGCGGATGGTCGGGACTAGGTGCTTGATTGTGCGCCACGAAACCATTGAGAGGTAGGACCCGGAGTCCACTTCCATCTCGCAGGGCTGGTCCTCGATGAGCAGGGCCACGTGTACCTTCCGGGCGTCCGTGGTTGAAGAATGGCCGATGACGACCGTCTGGTGGGTTTCCTCGCGCTGCTGTGCTTCGCTGAATCGTCGGCTGTGGCTGTCGCGGCTCCACCAGCTCTCGGTTGGTCGGTCTCGGTGCCTGGGGGGGGTGCTGTCTCGTCGTCGCGGGCTGTTGCCTCGCCGCTGTGGGCTGTAGCTTGGCGATGTGCCCCCGCTTTTCGCAATGCTTGCAAATGGCAGTTGAGAAAACGGCATTCGGAGCAGGGGTGATCGCCGCCGCAGCCGGCGCACTGGAAACTCGACTTACATCCCCGGCGGTCCCGGCGGTCCCGCTCGGTCTGCAGCCGGTGGATTTCCTCGTCTTCGTCCTCGGTGTCGGATTGGGGCTCGAGGTCGCCGTGATGCGTGGTCGTTTCTCGACGGCTGGTTTCCCCGGGTCTTGCGGTGGCCGGGGTCGCTTCTTTGGTCGGTGGCCGTTCCGTCGCGTTGTCTTGCCTCATCCAAGCTGCTGACTGGCGGGTGGCCTCGGCGGCAGTGGCCTCGGCGAGGGCGTCCACGAGGGAGATGTTGCCTCTGGCCATCAGCCGGCTCTGCAACACGGGGTCTCTGAGTCCGAGGACGACTCGGTCCCGAAGTGCTTGGTCCAGGTCGGGGAATTCGCAGGGACCTCCCAGGTTCCGCAGCTGGGCCACGAAGTCGCCGATGGTCTCGCCTTCACGCTGATCTCGGCGGTAGAAGTCGTACCTGCGGATGAGGATGGGCATGGTAGGGGCGTAATGGCGGCGCAAGATGGGCTCGAGGTCAGCCCAGTCCATCTCCTTAACGTCGGTGGGCTTTGCCAACGCCTTGGCCATTTTAAACACCGCGGCCCCGCAGTGTGTTAGGAATACTGCCCGCTTCCTCTGGCCGTTGGCGTCCTTGAGATTACTGCATTCCAGGAACATCTGGAAGCGGTCGATGTATGACTCCCAGTCTTCGGTTGCTGGGTCAAATGGAGTGGGCGGCAGGGTGCTGGCCATCTTGCAGGGCGCTGATCACCGTTTGCCACGTGCTAGTCGGTCCTCGCCTCACAATCCCACCTTCGTCGCCAATGTTAGATCGGTGGATCGGGTCACAGAAGAGGCAAGACGCTTAAGTGAACATTCAGCTCTTTATTGTAGGTTTAGAACAAGGACGGCTTAAAGCATGCGAGCCGCTTGGCTTTATACAGCTGGCTGGCGGCTCGGCGGCCAATGGCAGCGCTTTGAATCTCCCGCGATCGGCTCGGCCAATCACGGTAGATTCTTAGCGCTCCAATCACAGGCGTGACTTGAACCAATCGGATTGCGGTCTGGGTGGCCCAATCAGAATGCGAGTCTTCAAGAATGTTAATACAGAACAAGAACTTCTTAGCAGATGCACTGTCCAGAAAACCCCAATACAACTGTAAAAAGATTGAGGTTATAAAACCGATGATCCAACCAACCCAATTAGCAGCCAAAGTAATCACCCGGGCACAAGAGAAAAAAAATCATCCCTGACTGAAGACACAACGATGTCAATATTTAAGGAGGCACTACTTAAGGATGACTGGCTCCAGGCTAACAAAAACACTTGTTTATTCAAAGATGGACTGGCTTGGGTAGAGAACAAACTTTATGTCCCTGCAAGCCAGAGAATGGACCTCATGAAACACTGCCACGACTCCAAAATAGCGGGACACTTTGGGTTTGTAAAAACTCTGCACCTCATCAAAAGACAATTTTGGTGTCTGTCCCTCCAAAAGGACATTGAAAGCTATGTTGCGAGCTGCCCCACCTGTGCTGCTGCAAAGAGAAGGCAAGGAAAATATCCTGGACTTTTACAAACAGTAGCAGACCCTTCTGCTCCCTGGAAAGAGATCTCTATGGACTTTATAGTGGAGCTTTGCGAAAGTACTGGAAATACTGTCATTTGGGTGGTAACTGATCTTTTTTCCAAACAGGTTCAC
>NW_020769344.1:12069639-12222887 GCF_900518735.1 Pseudonaja textilis | reverse complement strand
TCAGCACTGAGCTATGAATTTTTAAACATTCCATAACTATTCACCAGATGGTTAAAATCTTTGGCGGAGCCCTGGGAGTATCATGAAAAAAGTCACCCAGACGTTGCCATGTGGAGACTTTTAAGGACCCCTTTTCTGGATAAGCTGGACACTGCATGTGGATGTACTTTAAAAGGGCTATGAGGTCCTTTTTAGTTGGAGCCGGGAGCGTTTTGCCCTGACTCCTAAGAATCAAAATTGAGCTCTTCGTTAATTCCCTTAATTCTTGCAGATGCACCATCTGCGCTTTAGAGAATTTCCCGCCCATACTCACCTGAAGGGAGGATTTTCTCCTGGGGAGGGATCCGTGACACTAGACGGCGTCCCTGGGTTGCAACTGGCTTGTCCGGCCGGGTGAGATGGGAGGTCGAAGGCGGGCGGGTCTGCTTCTTTTCAGCAGATCACGTTGGGGTCACCAGATGTGGCTTTGCTCCACATTAGGAGGGCTTCTCATTGAGTCCAATGCATCAAGAAAGAGACCAAGCCGGTTCAGTCTTGGATGAGCAGCCCCGAACACGCGCTCAGGGAAGCTCTTTTATTGAACACACATTGTTAAACGTCACAAAAGAGAAAGTTCAGTCTACTTTACATGTTAAAAGAGTGGGGGGTCTTAGTGGATACATTGTAGTGCCCAATCACAGTGCTTAAGGGATACAAAGTAATCAATCCACGCCTGCAGTCCAGCCAGTAGCCCAAGGTGGGCAGCATCCTTTTGTTCCTGATACCTGCTTTCAGCCTACGTGAGGTCTTGCAGGTATCGAAACTCCTTTGCCTACGTGAGGCTTGGCATATATCCAGGCTGTTAGATGTGGATTCGCTGCTGCAGTCTGCCTGCCTACCTAGCTGCCTGCCTACTTGTCTTTCTGTCTACCTACCTACCTAACTACCAATATAGATCTACCTACCTACCTACCTACCTATTTATCTACCAATCTACTTACCTACCTACCTACCAATCCATACATTCATCTAAAAGGTCTGCCTGCCTGCCTATCTACCTATCTATCTACCAATCTATCTACCAACCCACCTGTCTCTCTGTCTGTCTGTCTGTCTCTCTCTCTCTCTCTCTATCCATCCATCCATCTATCCATGTTCGAAGCGCCAGCCCCACAAGCACATTGGGAAAGTAGAGCAAAGCCAGTCAAGGGGAAGGAGGAGGGAGGGAGGGAGAGAGAGAGAGAGACCTGATGCATCAGATTGAAATGAGGCCTAGTTTAGACTGAGGCCCTTTTCCACATTGAAACATCTTTGCCAGCACATTGAAACATCTTTGGCTTCTATTAAAGGTTTTGTGGACAAAACATGGTCAAGACTATCAGGAAGCTCTCACATTTTGTTGAGGCTTTAAACAGGATCCATTGGACCAGATCTCCATTCTAAAAGTTACTTTTCCCCAATGTATTACAGTGCCAATACTGAAGAAGGCAAAACCAAAATGTACTGGTAAATTACAAGAATTTACCACACACACACTCCCTTCTAACCCTGCTGGAGCAGGTGATCGGACTAGAATAGATATCTCATTATCTTTCTCCTCTTTATTTTTTTTTCTTTTTGTCCCTTCCATCCCATTTTTCTTTATCCCTTTTTCTTTCTTTCCCCTTTCTCTTTATTTTCTTCCTTCTCTCTCTGTCTCTCTGTTCTTTCTCTCTCTTTTCCTCTCTCAGGCTCACCCCATTGACTTGACTTGCTTGGGCAGGCCCCTCCAGTGCAGTGGGCTCAATGGGGTGGACCTGTGGGGCCTGCACCTAGAATGTGGCAGTGCCAGCATGTTTGAAAAGTAGAGCAAAGCCAGAGGTCGGTAATTTTTGTTGCAAAGAATCACAAAACTTCTGGGTTGTGCACAAGAAGGGACACACATATCAATGCAATTCAGCAACATAAAATAAAGAGATACAAATAAAACAAATCAACAAGAATCGGCAAAGCATCTCTGATTAGATTTTATTCACTGCTAGAATCTAATTAGAGATGCTTTTCCAATTCTAGTGCAATGACCTGCTCCAGCAGGGTTAGAAGGGAGTGTGTGTGTATGTGTGTGCATGGCTGTCAAAACTCCAAAAACGGGTCGAGTATCTCCAGGGAGGCCAGTCATTAATTAGAACACTTGCTAAACAACCGGCCATTAAGTGAGGACCACTTGTATTTGGTTTGCCAGTCACCTGGCCATGCCCACCCAGTCACATGACCACCAAATCACACCTACCCCAACATGTGACCAGCAAGCCACACCCTCAAATTAGGCCATGCCCACAAAAAATTGAATCCCACCCCTGGGTGGGGGGCATCAAGGATGACTTTGTAGCACCAAGGGGGTGGTGGACTGAAAAAGTTTGGGAACCACTGGTTTAAAATGTCTATGTAAGGGACATTTAGCTAGGGTTTGCAAAAGTGGAAGATATCTTAGTCAACTCCCTCCTTACCAACCACAGCAGTCCATACATACCCAGTTAAAAGAATGATTTACCATCACCAGGGCTTGCCACACTTCTAAATCATTTCCCTGTCACTCTTGCAAACTCTATTCTAACAAAATTTACATTACTGTTTTGTAGAAGGAAAACCTTGTCCCATGGAGGTCAACACAGGATCATCCCTCTCCATTGTGTCATGGAGCACCATAAAGGACCTAGTTCTTGCTATCACTAAAAAACAATTGAAACCCATAGGTACTCAAGGACTATCAAGATAATGTTATTCCTGTCTTAGAGTCTGGCAGATTTTCTGTCAAGTTCAAGGACTTTCCCTTATTATTGTGAAAGGTACTCTGCCCAGCCTTCTGGGATTAGATTGGTTCTCTGCATTGGGATTTAATGGACCAAGACTTAGACAATTTATTGAATGAGTTTGCTGATGTATTTAGTGAAAAATTGGGCAAATATGTGGGCACACCTATCTCGTTCAATTTGGACCCTCTGGTGGCACCTATCCAGCTTAAGCCTAGGAGGGTTCCCTTCGCATTGTGAGTGAAAGTAGATGCGGAATTAGATAAATGAATCTCACAAAGAATCCTCCAACCTGTGGATTTCTCAAAGTGGGAAACTCCTATAGTGAACCCACTTAAGAAAGATGGTTCTATTTGCCTGTGCTCAGACTACCGGAGCACATTGAACAAGGCTTTACACCTGAATACCTATCTGGTGCCAGTTATTCAACATTTATTACACACTTTAGGAAAGGGGTCTATCTTCACAAAATTTGATATGGCCCAAGCTTATCAACAGGTCCCCGTGGACAATGAGGCTGCCGAAGCCCAAACTATTGTCAAATGTACACGCTTACAATTTGGCATAAGTACTGTACCAGGCATATTTCAGAGCATTATTGAATGCCTTCTTCAAGGCATGGATGGTGTCATCCCATATTTTGACAATGTTCTTATCTTCACAAACAATCACAATGAACTTATCACACATCTAAGGACAGCACTAGCCTGTTTTCAAAAGGCTGGATTAAAGCTAAAGAAAAATAAATGCAAATTTGCCATTCCACAAGTGGATTTCTTAGGGTACCACATAGACGCTACTGGAATCCACCCCATTGAATCAAAGGTTAGAGCTGTTAAAGAAGCCCCGACACCCACCTGCAAGGCGGAGCTGCAAGCTTTCTTAGGACTCTTGAATTTTTATAGTTCCTTCCTACCACACAAAGCATCCATGGCTGAGCCACTTCAGACTGCTTGATGCTCAGATGCCTTGGGTTTGGGGCCACAAAGAAGCAAACTCATTCAAAGCTGTCAAAGCATTACTGTCTTCTGACAGTATCTTAGTTCAATTTGACTGCGAACTTCCAATTGTCCTTGTGTGTGGCGCTTCTCCCTTTGGCACTGGTGCAGACCTTGGCCACAGGCTACCTAATGGTCATGAGGTGCCTATCACCTATTTCTCGAGGACTCTGTCGAGCATGGAGAGGAATTACAGTCACTTAGACAGAGAGGCCCTTGCTATTGTAGCTGCTGTAAAAAATACCATGAATTCCCGTTCGGATACTGTTTTGAAGTCATAACCGATCACAAACCTTTATTGGAATTGGAATTTTAGCAGGTAACATCCCTACATTCCTTTCTCCTCGCATGACTCATTGGCCCCTGTTTTTAGCAGCCTATTCATACACATTAACCTATCGAACCAGAAATCTGCTATGTAATGCCGATGCACTGAGTCGCTGCCCCCTTCCAGTCTAAGTTGAAGACCCTGCGACAACGATGACAGTCCTTTTGATTGATGACAACCGGTTGCTTATTACAGCACATGACATTGCTCTCTGTTCCTCTAAGGATGAGGTAATCTCTAGAGTACTGGACTGGGTGAGGAAGGGGTGGCCCAAGGGGACGTTGGAGGAAACATTTATTCCATTCAAGGCCAAACAACATGAATTATCTACCCAGATGGGCTGTCTGTTATGGGGGAGTAGGGTGGTGGTTCCCAGTAAACTTAGGCCTAGGGTTTTGGAAAGCCTACATGAAGGCCATCCCGGGGTGGCCAAGATGACAGCTATAGCTAGAAGCTATCTGTAGTGGCCTGGTTTAGACCTTGAGATCTCAGAACCAGTTGGTGCCTGCCAGGCTTCTCAGTTATCAAGGCCTGCGCCAGCCAGGGCTAACCCCCTTGAATGGGAATCGCCTAGAGCCCCCTGGTTGAGAGTGCATATCAACTTAGTGGGCCCCTTTAAGGGCTGTATATTTTTAATAATTGTGGACTCATATTCTAAATGGGTGGAGCTCACACTAATGCATTTGGTAACATCAGAGGCCATAATAAAGGCATTAACCAGGTTATTTGCAACACATGGGCTATCTGATGTGTTGGTGTCTGAAAATGGGCCCCAATTTACACCCAATACATTTGAAATATTCATAGCAAAAAGGGGCATCTGACATATTTTGGTTGCACCCTATCACGTGGTGTCAAATGGTCAGGCTGGGAGGACAATTAGGTCTGCCAAAGAGGGAGGATGGAGGGGGATGATTGGCATGCCAAACTAGCCAAGTACCTTTTAATCCAGCATTTGACACCAAGCGCAGCCACTAACTGCTCCCCAGTGGAACTTCTGATGGGTCAGTGTTTGCGGACGAGCCTTGACAGGCTGCACCCAAATTTCACCCCAACCTGTCCCTTAGATTTCTCCAGCAAGTTTAGGGTTTTCAAATTGTATGACCCAGTTTATGTGAGGAATTTTGCAGGAGACCCTTTGTGGGTACCAGGGGAGATAATAGCTGTCACGGGGCCAAAGTCCTATAAAGTTAGACTATCTGACGGCCGAATATGGTGTCATCATATCGATCAATTGCGAGGTCGATGGGGTTCATCCATGGATCACTGACCTGATGATGATTGACAAGATGGCAACTGACCGGCAAATGTAGAAACCGACAATCCTGAACCCAAGCCGGCAACCGCTGAGCCTCAGTTCGATGAGAACCTACCTTCCAATGCCACTCCAATCCAGCAAGAGCTTCCTGCATCCACCTGCCCGGAGTCGCCTCTACAGAAGGCAGCCAGCCTTACAAGTGAGCCTCTTCCATTGACTTTACCAACTGAACCGCGTAGGTTGGGACGAGTCAGGAGATGGCCCATCTACTTACGAGAGTACGCATGTTTTTAGCTGGGGGAAAGGGGTGTTACGTATCAACGTGGTCCTCTTTCTAGTCTGCAGTTTATGCGGGAGTTGTGGCCATTGTTCATTGGCTGGCTGGTCTGACAGCTGCAATATAAAAGTGGCTGTCAGGGTGCGTCAGCTGTTGCCACACTCTAACTCGTTAACTTATGGCAGTCACGGGTAAGCAATTATGTTCAATAAACATGTTTAACTGTTAAAGGGTTGCCTTCAAATTACTGACGATGCTAATTTAACACATGGGGCCTGAAAAATTCCCACTGGACAGGAGGGTTAACCTGACAAAAGAATGGGAGAAAATCTTGCTCCCCCTCCACCCAGAGGGCAAAGTAGTTGCTGAAACCCCTCAGTGATGCCCCGCCTAATAGCCACGGAGACCATGTTCTTCAGATCTTCGGGCCTACTGCCTAAAGTAGGATCCATTGGGTGAAGGCCAGCAAATGTCAGTCAAACTTTCTCCTTTAAACTTCCTCCTGCACAATCTTGTCCGGTCGGTTTCTTCTTTGAGGCGGCCATTTCTGACCACCACTGCAACCGCTTTTGGGAAAGGGAATAATGGCCAGCTGAGGAGGAGAGATACAGCTCTCCTCAACCCTGCTAGTGGTCTCCCCCTTCTTCACCACCTCTACAGGGTGGCTTCAGTCCTGAATCCAGGTGGCTTGGGGCGCTCCAGCGGCGAGCATGGATCAAAACTGCTCACAATCGCAGATTTCGGTCCATTCCCAAAGAAGCCCAAACTGGAAGTCCATGCCCAAAAGATCTTGATCCCCAAAATGGCTGACAGCCATGTGCATGAAAGCTGATAGAAAACCCTATTAAGGGTGGTCTACAGACCTGGCAAAATAACTCAGGGCCTGTCTTCGATGTTTCTGTCTCTCTTCTGCCAGGCACTGAGTGGATGGCCCCGAACAGCAGCTCAGAGGCCCTGATTGATAATGGGGCTGTGCGTCACTGGAGGACTGCGTGGGAAGCTCACCAAGCTATCCCAGCCTGAACTTACAGTTTCACTCTGTCGGTTGCCTTGCGGAAACTAGACAGCGAAGGAGAGTGGATCCCTGTTCTCATTGCAGGCACAGCTCTACTGGGTCCCTGGGAGCTGAGGTGTTCATTTGTTGTTTCCTTGATTATTTTTGAATTCTGTAGATCAGTAGCTGCTGTAATAGCTAAGACTCCAGAGACACTAGATCTATGTCAAAGAGCTGAGTCAAAAAGCTGGGGCTATCAGCAGAGGTTGGCTTTTTATAGTGGCAGACTCAGCTCAATGACATCAGAGGGAGGAGACATATCTCATGCCAGGACTCTCGACACAGCGTGGAGGAGAATACAAAGTTTTCAAGAGTCTATACTTGTTTTTGAATTGGGGAGAGTGGGGGAGAGGCTGGCCCTTGCAGCAATATAGTGTCATTGCAGTTTACTGAGAGAAGCTGGGAATTAAGTGGGACCAGAAATTATTATACACTCTTGTCAACTGACACTGGTTCAATAAAAAGTATTGCCTTATCTACGTTATGTCTCTCATTCTTTTGTTTGCAATTTAGTCCTTTCATTGGAACAGAGACACAATGTATAACTTGGCTACCAGGATGATTTACAACCATGGAAGTTAAAAGATTCTCTCCCTCTCCCCTGTTTCTCTCTTCTTGTAGTGCTGACACCAGCAGATAAGAAAATCCATTTCATTGTGTGACATCATTTTCAGCAAATCGATGCCATTTAAAATGCTGAGCACTCAAGCTACAAATATCATGGCTACTGCTAACAAAATGGCAGGCGGATCCTGGGCTAAGAAACCACACTGATGTACTCATTGCCTTTTCTGACCTCAACCTGTATTAGGGAAGAAACAAAGAGATTCTTTTACTTCTATATTTGTACTGTCATTGGCCAACTGAGCATTTCCTTTCAGCTAGAACCATGTGGTTTTGGCATCTTTCCCCATTGGAAAGGCAGCTGCAGGCTGACCACAGAATATGATAATGGCTTGTAGTACAAAGAGTTCCAGGCCACATGAGAGTTCTTCCCCTGAACCTAGGGGCATGGAAAAGAGAAAAGGGCTGAATTTGGGTGATCCCTTATTCTAAGCCTGCCACTTCCTCTTGCTAGGAATCAAGAGATGATAAGGCCACTGGAAAGGTAGTTTTCATGAGCAATATCTAACAAGGCCATGCAGTGTTTGAAATCACTGAGAAATGCAACTTCAGCTTACATAGAAAACAGATTTTATTTCTGGAGGGAAAAGGGACAAAATACATTTGTTTTCTTTGGGGGAATTACACTGCCTGGGTACTTAATAATGCTGGCAAAGCAAAATATTGATAGCAGGGAAGAAAATGCCTTTGATTCTCAAATTTAGAAATGCAGCAAGTGACCATATTTATTATTTATTTTTATTTTTATTTATGTATTTGTCAAAAGCTTACAATGTAACAGAAACAAGAATAAACATAAGTTTAAATACAAGAAATAGGAACCAATAATTGGGGACAATAGGACAGGGATGGTAGGCATGATTGTGCGCTTATGCACTTCCCTTACAGACCTCTTAGGAATGGGGTGAGGTCAATAGTTTGAGGGAAAAGGAGTGGGGGTTTGAGCAGCTGACAACAGAATCAGGTAGTGAGTTCCATATATAGAAATTGTACTTCCTGCAATCGAATTTGGAGTGGTT
Organism: Pseudonaja textilis; assembly: GCF_900518735.1. The sequence goes on along the minus strand of NW_020769344.1, from coordinate 12,214,561 downwards.
TATATTTAGTTTATATCAGTTTGATCTTGTGTTGTTGTTGTTAAAGCTGAAATATTCATGAACTGGTAAGACATATGGCTCAACCACATTCAAGCAGCACAATTCATATAAACTAAGCTGCCAAATAATGGGGTTAATTTAATGTAACTTGCTACTGTGACCCATCAGAGGTGGCAATCACAGAACAAAATCTTTGTTAAGGCCTTCTTGTCATTCTAACTGTGAGAAATTATAATGATTGAAGTTGATGGGGAGTTGACAATGGGGAATATGTCTTTCAGGTTTATTAATAAGCTATTTATTTATTAAACAATTTTAAATGGCAACCCAACTTGTGCACACATGATTCTGGGCAGCTTACAACATTATAATCTTGCAACAAAGGTTCCACATTGTGGGGAGAAAGTGTATTAATAGTTACTCATAATCCGTATTAAGGTTGGGGTAAACCTCTGCTACATTATGCTGCATGGATCATATATAGCTATCATTTGGGGACAGTTCCATAGGTGTTCTTTTTGTATGTTGGTGAATTTTAACATTCTCTGTTTGAATGTGCCTTATGTTCCTCCACCTCCCAGCAGGAAGTTGGAACCAGTCAGAGCAGGGAGAGGGCACACCTCTATACAACATGCAGTTGGCTTACAGGAGGTGTTTACGTCAGCCTATCTTGGCTATGGACAGTTGTGGGCAACTTTAACTCAGTCTGAAGTCTTAGCAATAGATGGATGTTTGAAAACCTACTTTTCCCTGTATGAAGCTTACACACCATTGGTAAAGAAATATGAACAAACAGCAAATATTTTGGACATCATATATGAACATGAAGACCCACCCATTTATGTGCTTAATAACATATGTCTTCACTGAAAGCAAAATGAATTTCAATCTATTTGGCACAATGTCACTTTAGTTTATTTGGTCCAAATGAACTCAAGACAAATCAAGTTGTCTGCTTCTTCATTACAGTCTTATATGCAACTGAATTATTCAGAGGTAACCAGATTGTCCTAGTTTGCACTTTCCACCATAGGCATCTACCCTTTAATTGTTTTTGGACATCTGTGGAGAATTATACAGTTGTCTAGTTGCCCCGCTTGTCTTGGTTTTGTTTCTGTCATGAAAACACTGAATGCTAGCATTTCAACAGGAACCAGAAACAGCCAGGATTGGCATTGCACCTGCTCCTTTTGTTTTTATAAATATAGCATTATCATCCTGATGACTACTTCTATTGAATTTCTACATCTTGCACAAAGCAAGTTCTTCTAATCAAGGCAAGGCTTTCTGAAAGCTGCAATCTTCTCTTATAGAGCTAGAGGTTCAGGTCATGGAGAACAACAATGATAAATGAATTCAGCAACCTATTTCCAGCTTGACCATTCAGCCTCTGGATAGAAATACTAGAATATTAATCAGAGATGATAATGATGATAATGATGTCATTCTTCAACATTACCTCCCCTCCTTTTCCATCATAGGGAAGAAGAATATTAATATTCATTTTGAGATGATTAAATAGCCCAAATATTCCCACATTTGGTTTGTAAGAAGAGCTTCCTTTTACAATTTTAGATGCTTGGGCTCCAGGGAATTTTTACCATCCTCCCCTCTTGCTTTGCTACTTGTAAATTTATTTAGAGTTTGGATGGTTTTTAAGCTAAACCCCACCATTTATGTTGTTACAGTTTTTTATTTTTTTAAGCATGATTGCTTCACATTTTGTTGGAAAATACCTTTTTCATAATGGGCTTTTGACCACACAACAAAATGGACTGATAGAAAAGCTTCTTGCTGAGTGTCTATCCATCATTCACCATAAGACCAAACTAGGTGTCAGCTATGGAATCATGATTCATCGCTGCCACATCACTGGAGAAAGTGGAGGGGGGTATTGTTAATTGAGTAGCTCTTAGTAGACAAAATGTAATTCTTTTGATAGTTCAAAGTTAAAGAATGTGGTGCAGAAAGAATTGGAACTTACTTTGGGATTGGTTCATGTGAAGTGATGATGAGTAAAAAGGGAATGGTTTGTAGGTTGGGACGTTGTGGGGAAGCTGGGAAACTTTTAGTTTTGGAATTCCACAGATGTGCCAGGTGCTATTCTAATAAAAGTACTTTTGAGACTATGCTTGTCTTGGAGTTACTGACAGGAATGGATGTTCCCTGGAATGCTGACACTGGGATCCATAGGACTCTCCTCTGTGAAACTCATGACCATCTGAAAACCATCAAGCATCAACTTTTTAAATTTTTAAACAGAAGGAGAATTCTTATCCCCTTCTTTGCCTTTGCTTTGGCTTCAATTTTACTGGTTCTGATTTTGTGATCAGATATTTTAATCATACTGTCTTAATCATTCTAGTTAGTCATTTTGTGTTCCTTTCAGTAGAATAGTGACAGGAATATTTTACTAAACAAAGAAATAGTTAACACAATTGCTAAAATTATTGCAGACATTTATTCAGAAGAAATTTCAATTAACTTTCAATTAACTTTCAATTTCAATTTCAATTAACTTTCACTAAACAGATGACACTACCCTGATGGCTGAAAATGCAAAGGATCTGTAAACTCTAGTAACAAAGGTGAAGGAGCACATTGAAAAATGGAACTAAAATTAAATATAAAGAAGACCAAACTCATGAACAAACAACTTTAGAATTGGCACTAAAGATATTGAAGTGGTAGATAGATTATTTTTCTTTTAGAATCAACTATCAATGGTGTAGGAAATATCCCACACACTAACACTTCAAACAATGAAGTTCTTGAAAAGATATTCAAGTGCCATGATGTGTCTATTACTAGAAATATTAGGATCATGCAAGCCATGATATTCCCTGTGACACACTATGAAAGTCAAAGTTGGATGTTGAAGAAACAGGATAGGAAAAGTGTTGAAGCCTTTGAAATTTGGTGTAAAAGAAGACTTTGCAAATACCATGGACAGCCAAGAAAACAAACTGATGGATCATTGAACAAATCAGTCCAGAGTTCTCAGTCAAGACAAATGACCAGGCTCAAATTATCCTACTTGGGACACTGTATGTGAAGACCTACCTCTCTGGAGAAGGCTCTAATGCTGGGAAAGGTGGAAAGGAAGAAAAGAAAAGGATGATCAATAGCAGGTGGATGGACTCAGTAATAAATGGTGGTTACAGTTGGAAGGACTGAAATACCAGGTCAGGGATAGATTATTATGGAGAAAACCTGTTGTGACTCAGAGGTTTGAGCCTGCTCTGTCAGAAGACATAGGCTCGAGTGATGAGGAAGATCTGGCATTGAGGTTTGAGCCTGATTTGTTGGGAGACACAGACGGGAGTCAGGAGGAAGAGGAGGACTTGGCTCTGAGTGCAGTAATGAACCACCCTCAAATGGCCTTGGCATATGCCAGACCTCATGTAGGCAATGTCTTCGATACATGCCAGGCCTCACGTAGGCTGAAAGCAGGTATCAGGAACAAAAGAAAATCACCCAGGTAAAACAGGTATCAGGAACAAAAGAACAACACCAGAAGCTACTAACTGGACTGCAGGCGCTGATTGGTTACTTTGTATCCATTAAACACTGTGATTGGATGCTACAATGTATCCACTAAAACTCTTACTCTTATGTTATGTTGATGAAATGAAACTTTCTCCTTTGTGACGTATCCCCATGTGTATTCAATAAAAGAGCTTCCCCGAGTGTGTGGTGGGGGCAGCTCACCCGAGATAGAACCAGCCTGGTATCTTTCTTGATGCATTCGATGACTCGGTGAGAAGCCCTCCAAATGCGGAGAAAAGCCGCATCTGGTGACCCCGATGTGATCCACTAAAAGGAAACGGGCGCGTCTGCCTTTGACTTCCCATCTCACCCAGCCGGCCGAGCCAGTTGCAATGCAGGGACGCCGTCTTGTGCCATGGATCCCTCCCCAGGAATCTTCCCCAAAGAAGACATCCTCCCTTCAGGTGAGTATGGGCGGGAAATTCTCCAAAGCGCAGATAGCACATCTGCAGGAATTGGGGGAATTAACGAAGAGCTCAATTCTCATTCTTAGGAATCAGGGCAAAACGCTCCCGGTTCCAACTAAGAAGGACCTTGTTACCCTTTTGACTTACATTTACATGCAGTGTCTGGCTTATCCGGAAAAAGGGTCCTTAAAAGTCTCCACATGGCAACGTTTGGGTGACTATTTTCATGATACTCCCAGGGCTCCGCCAAAGATTTTAACCACCTGGTGAATAGTTATGGAATGTTTAAAAATTCATAGCTCAGTGCTGACTAGTGCCAGTTCCCCCCCCCCACGGAGGGCCCCCCTTATGCAACTGAAGCCAAAACCAAAGACGCTCTCCCATTAGAAGCCTCCTCCCCCACTACTCCTGAACCCTTAAGTCCTCCCAAGTTAAATCCAGTGGAGGATCAAACACCCATGGGGGCGGTTGTGCAAGCCATGGCGCAGGGGCGCAGAGAGGGCTCTCTTACCCTGGAGGAGCTCTCCCTCTGTCCCGTGGAACATGTGGGGGATGGAGCCGGAAATATGGTGCCTAGACTTGAGCCCTTATCCATGAAATTAATTAGAGATTTAAAACAAGCTGTGGCCATGTATGGCATTCAGGCACCATATGTCAGAGGCTTCATCAATACCATCAGCACCTCTTTTTTTATGTTACCCCAAGATTGGAAAGACCTTTTCCAAATGATACTGACAGGACCGCAGTATGTTGTTTGGGAGTCAGACTTTCGTGCCGAGGCTGAAAAGGTTGCTCACAATCATGGCTCGAAAGCAGATCAAATTTTTGGTATGGGCCAATTCACGGACTTAACAGCCCAGATTGCAATCCCACAATGAGTTCTTGCCCTTGTCAGTATCATAGCTATCAGAGCCCTTGATAAGGTCGATGATCCTGCCTTTGGCGCCATAGGATCTTTTTCTAAAATTACTCAAGGCTCACATCAGCCTTATGCCGAATTCATAGAGGAGCTTCAAAAGGCAATTCAAAGGCAAATCTCAAACGGAGAAGCCCGCAAGGAGCTTCTGCTGAAACTGGCCTTTGAAAATGCAAATGAGGATTGCAAGAGGATTCTGCAGCCTCTGGCTGCCCGAGGGGGGGCTTCCCTCTCGGACTATTTAAAGGCTTGCAGAATCATGGGAACTGTTTCCTACAACATGGAGCATCTGGCCATGGCCCTGCAGCAAGCAAATTCTCAAAACAGGCCAGCTGGAAATTGCTTCAATTGTGGGAAACCAGGCCACTTCAAAGCACAATGTAGGGCTAGGGACAATGCCCAAAACAATAAGCCAAAAACGATTTGCCCAAGATGCAAAAAAGGGTACCACTGGGTAAACCAGTGTCGCAGCGATGCCCCCCAACCACAGGGAAACTAGAAGGGGGGCGATCAGCCAGCCCCGCTCCAAAGGCTGACACCATATCTTTCCAATTAATTGCCTCTGAAGATATGGAAATTGACATCCCAGGCACTGTGTACTTTCTCCCCACATGTCTGAAAACGATTCCTCCTGCCATGATGCCCCTCATTATTTATCCCATCCGGGACCTCATGGCAAAAGGAATGATTGCATCTCCATTTCTGAGAGATTCCGATGACTTTTCCTCAGTTGCCATGGCAGTAATTGGAAATACTCCCACGAAATTTAGCAAGGGAGAACTAGTGGCAACCGCTGTTCCAGTACCTGCTAAAACTGAAGATGCTTGGGCATTCGCTGTCCATCAAACTATGGAACAAGCCAGGCCTGTGTTACAATTCACAATCCATGACAAAGTCTTTTTGGGTCTCTTAGATACTGGAGCTGATGTAAGTGTCATCCAAATGGCTGAGTGGCTGGACGATTGGCCCGTGGAAACTGCCCCAGCCGTTCGGGGAGTGGGAGGAGTTCAGCACGCCCACCGTAGCAAACACTGGCTACCGGTGAGTTCCTCTAACGTCTCTCGCACTGCCTACCTCCAACCCTTGGTTCTTCCACTGCATACCAACCTGTGGGGCCGTGATCTTATGTCTCAACTTAATGCAAAACTCATTATAGACTAATGGCATCTTTTGCTGGAACACCCTGCGGCTACAACTAAAAACCACAGAGCCTGTTTGGGTGGATCAATGGCCCCTCACTATAGACAAACTAGAGGCCTTGCAATCACTTGCCCAGGACCAAATTGTCAAAGGGCATGTTGAACCATCTGTTAGCCCATATAACACCCCCATTTTTGTCATAAAGAAAAAAATCAGGGAAATGGAGGCTCTTACATGATTTAAGGGCCGTGAATTTGATTATAAAACCAATCGGGGCATTACAATGTGGTCTTCCAAATCCCAATATCATCCCTGAAAAATTTGATCTCATGGTTATTGACTTAAAGAACTGCTTCTTTTCTATCCCGTTGCACGAACAAGATCGTGTCTTATTTGCCTTTACTCTACCTCGTTTAAATAACTCCTCTCCCTCCTCTCGCTTTCAATGGAAAGTCCTACCTCAAGGCATGCTCAATAGCCCCACCATGTGTCAATACTATGTAAATAATGTCCTATTACCCTATCGTTCTGCCGTTCCACAATTTCTGATATATCATTACATGGACGACATCCTTGTTGCTGCTCCTGTCCTCCGGGTATGGTGTTTGCTTCATTTTCTTTCCTGAAAGCCATTCTCACAAAAGGAGGTTTGCACATAGCACCTGAAAAGGTACAGGTACTAACTCCCTACGCATATCTGGGCTATAAAATGCTTTCAAATATTGCCTATCCTTCACTCCCCCCTCTCTCTCTGACTCCTCAGCCCACCCTAGTTCAACTTCAGCAATATCTGGGCACCATAAATTGGGCCCGACCTTTCCTGTCGCTAACCACTGATATTCTTTCCCTGCTGTTTGAAGCTCTTACTTGGGGGAAAAAGCCCGCTGACAAAATATCCTTGCAGCAACCTCAGCTTCAAGCATTAACTCAGATAGAAGAGAATATCCGTAGGGTATGGGTGGATAGAGCCACTGCCAATACTCCTTTGGATGTGGTCATCCTAGCCACCCCGAGTCTCATGACTGCAGTGGTGACCCAAAAGGATCAAAAACTCCACATCATAGAGTGGATCCATCTCTCCCATATGCCACGATGCTCCATCACCTCCAAATCAGCCCAGTTAGCTCAATTAATCATAAAGGGCAGGAGCCGCACAAAAGCACTCATCGGGATAGATGACTCCACACTTTTTACCCCCTTCTCGCTGCAAATTTGGGAACCTCTATTCCAAAACTCCCAGGAGCTTCAGTTTGCTTTAGCTGACTGGCCTGGACTAGTCTCTTGCCACCCGCCCGCTGATCCATGTTTTCAGATCATTCGGACAATACCCATCTCCTTCTCCTCTCCCATCAGCAAAGAGCCTTTGGTCAATGCCTTGACTATATTCGCTGATGGCAGTAAAGAACGAGGGGCACGTGCTTGCAAAGAAACGGGGTGTGGCACACAAAAACCACCCCTGCACAGACATCACCACAAAGGGCTGAACTTGCTGCAACCATACTAGTCCTCCAGAATTTTAATGAACCCCTCAACCTGATCTTAGACAGCCTATATGTTACCCAAATAATTTCTACTATCCACGATTTTTACCTCTCTCCCGCTATTGATAAAAACCTTCTCTCTCTTTTTGTTACGTTGCAACAGCTTGTTGCACAGCGTCAGCACCCTCTCTTCGTAGCACACATTCGCAGCCTCCAGCCTTTCCCAGGAATCCTCCAGGAAGGTAATGATGTGGCTGATCAAGCAGCTGCAGGTATTATGACCACACACACATTAACTCCTTGGGAAAGTCATTCTTACTTTCATCAAAATACTAAAGCCCTCATGAAACATTTTAACCTTACTATGGCAGAAGCCTCAGCCATTAGACAGCAGTGCCCCACCTGCAGTCAGCAAGCCCATTCTATTCCCTTGGGGGTAAATCCCCGCGGGTTGAAAGCCTGTGTAATATGGCAAATGGACGTTACTCAGTTTCCTCCGTTTGCCCCCTGGAAGTATCTACATGTTACAATAGATACTTATTCAGGATTTATAATGGCAACCCCGCAGAGAGGAGAAGCCTCTAAACATGTCATTAACCATTGCATTCGCACCTTTGCATCGTTGGGATGCCCAAATGAAATAAAAAGAGACAATGGTCCTGCATACACTAGTACAGCTATGTCAGAATTTTGCACCAAGTGGCAAATCACCCACAAATTTGGGATCCCTTATAATAGTCAGGGACAAGCCCTGGTGGAGAGAGCCAATTTAACGTTAAAAACAGCGCTAGAATGACATCTGACCAAAGGGAAAAAACCCCTTGGTCTCCCGGCGATGCAAAACACCCTTAATCTCTGTCTTTATACACTTAATTTCCTCAATCTCTCTGGCCCCCCTGCTACGACGGCAGCGGAATGACACTTTTCCTCCCCCTCCTCCCCTGATTCTCCCAAACCACAGGTATACGACCGCCAACTGCCAAACCCTACTTGGAAGGGTCCTGCTGATCTCCTCACCTGGGGCCGTGGCTACGCAGCCATCCAGCTTCCAGATCGTGTCCTGTGGGTTCCTGGATGGCATGTCAGACCATACCACCCCAAGGTAGAAAAATCAACACCTGCAGATATATCAACATGATCTGTTCTGTTGCCTGGCTGACCCTCCTCCTCCTCCTTCTTGCTGCACACGCATCCAAGGTCCGTCTCGAGTAATGTACTTTACGCCAGATACTCCCCTCCTGCTGATCTGCACCGCATCCTGGGACATTTTCCCCCCTTACCTCAGATGGTCAACACTTCCTCAGCCATGGCTCCACATCCCCAGCAACGCCTCTTTCCAGATCAACATCTTTGAACATCCTCCTCGGACTACACTCCTCATACTTCATCCTACTGCAACCACCTACTACTGCTCCGGTCGACGCCTCTGTGATTCCATACGCAACACTTATGATTCCTGGACAGTCCTCAGACCTCGCTCACCTCATCGTCATCTCAGAAAGCTCGTGAGTCAGCCTGACATCCATATTCAGAAACCCCCTTTGCTGCATCGGGCTAAGAGGTCGCAAAACCCCACCAAGTCAGATGATTGCACCCCCTGCTTGACCAAAACCACACAAGCAGGCTTCACTCAACTAACTCTTATTTACCATACCCAGCAACCACAGAAGTGCCTTCCTACTGGAAAAACTTGCCAAAATAACGGGACTATGTACCATCTATGCAAAATGAACTCCAAAACTGTTTGTTATGACCCCAAGGCGGCTGTTTGCCTCAATGTTACCTTGTGGGCCGGACTTCCAAGGGCCTCTGGCAGAGCTGATCCTGAGGGGGAGGGAAAACTTTACTACCTAAATCACACCACTGTGCTAAAGGATGGTACTAACCCAATTGTTTTAATTTTTGATGTTTGCGTTGCTTGTTCTAAACCAGGGGGATATTCTTGTGGGTCAGCTGATTGGAAAACCAGGTATGCTCATAATCATAAATATTTGTGTCCTACACCCCTCAATTGGGCCATAGGAAACCCTAATCAATGGATCCCTTGTGGGGGCTCCATTGAGTGCTCAGGTTGGTCTTGTGTCTGTGATTACACTGGGGGAGGGTACTCAGGCTGCAATCATCTGTCACACTTCAAACGAGTATCAGGGTCTACCACAGACAATAAGGTAGAAATCACTATCTCCAGACAACACCCTGCCATGGATACTTATGGTATAGGGATTGATGGCACAGGATCAGATCCAAACACTTACATTACTATCAAAACAGAAATAATATATGAGGGTAAGGAAACATCGTTAGGCTGGTCAGTGTACAACAATTTAAGAAAGTTAAATAAAGCCCCTGATACCAGCATTATTGCAAAAAACTTGTTCATGGACATGGCAGAAAAAATTGCAAAACAACTTGCAATAACCAATCGTTTTGTCTGTGGGGGAACCACCACAGGAGAACAGTGGCCATGGCAAGCTTTAGAAGCCTCGCCATCACTGTTCAACAACATGTCTTCTATAGGAAATATAACAGCTAGAACAGCCTCTGACCCCCTTATCTGGACAATCACTACCAACTTAATTGGTAGAAACTGCTTTTCCCAAAATGGGTCCATTCTGGTAGGACATCTCCTTTGTTTAGGCACATGGGATGACTCCTACCAGATTTGGACAGCACCTGACAATGCCACCACCATACCTGCTAAATTCAACACCTCCCTCCTCCCTTATCTCAGTGACACTACATCCTCCCAAAATTGGACAGCGCCCAATAACATGTATTGGATTTGTGGTAACCTAGCCTACCCATCCCTTCCAGCAGACTGGCAAGGATCATGTGTGTTGGGGTGGATAAGACCCTCCTTCTTCCTCCTACTCCTATTAAGCAGGAACTAGGCATCCCCGTATATGACACGTTATCTTGCAAAAAAAGGGATGCAGACAATACCTTTGCAGGCTTCCCCTGTCAATCAGAATATGCAGGGGATATCTGGAGCTCAGAGAAAATCATTTGCACCTATGGCATGGCTAGTTGGGCCCAGAATGGGTCTTATGGATATAGGACCCCCATATATATGCTTAATAGAATCATTTGTTTACAAGCTTTCTTAGATTTAGCGGGCCAACGGATAGATAAGGCTCTAAACACTCTTGCAACTGCTACAGACAAATTACGTACAGCTGTCTACCAAAATCGCTTGGCTTTGGATTACATATTAGCCAAGGAAGGGGGGGTATGTGGTAGGTTCAATCTCACAAATTGTTGCCTTCAAATTGACAAAGTTGGCAAAGTCGTAGCACAATTAACAACTGAGATGTGACAATTAACCTATAATCCTGACCAAGTATGGCAAGGTATTGACCTCAAGAATATGTTCAGCTCCTGGTTCCCAAACCTGCCAGGATTACAGGCTATAGTAGCTGTCATAGGTATGATTGCTGCTGGATGCGTTATTCTTCCATGTGTATTACCAATTTTTGCACTATCTCCAATAATCTGTCATTGTTAGCAGAGAAGCGCGCCATTGCACAGGTTAATGCTCTCTGGGAAAAGGAACCTCTGTACAAAGCCATACCCTCGGAAGACCCCGATATGAACATTCGCACGAGCTTTCGCATGGGCAATGATGAGGATCCAGAAGAAACTCCTCTGCATAAAACCAAAACAGAGGAGATGCAGTAATGAATCAGCCTCAAATGGTCTTTGCATATGCCAGACCTCATGTAGGCAATGTCTTCGATACATGCCAGGCCTCACGTAGGCTGAAAGCAGGTATCAGGAACAAAAGAAAATCACCCAGGTAAAACAGGTATCAGGAACAAAAGAACAACACCAGATGCTACTAACTGGACTGCAGGCGCTGATTGGTTACTTTGTATCCATTAAACACTGTGATTGGATGCTACAATGTATCCACTAAAACTCTTACTCTTACGTTATGTTGATGAAATGAAACTTTCTCCTTTGTGACGTATCCCCATGTGTATTCAATAAAAGAGCTTCCCCGAGTGTGTGGTGGGGGCAGCTCACCCGAGATAGAACCAGCCTGGTGTCTTTCTTGATGCATTCGATGACTCGGTGAGAAGCCCTCCAAATGCGGAGAAAAGCCACATCTGAGGTTTGAGCCTGCTTTGCTGGAAATTTCAGAATCATCTTCCTCCCCAGAATCTTCCTCCCTGATTGTGCCTCAGGTGTCGGCAGATAATCAGGAGAGCGTGCCAGAGTCATTGGCTGAAGATCAAGCTGAGAAATGCTGGTCTGATGCAAGGCAAAGACGCAGGCAGAAACATGAAATACAACGTAAAAGGAAATGTCAAATCAGGGACTGAGAAAAGAGACTGACATGCCCCTCAGGGAATATAAGGGGGCGTGTTAGCTCTGAATCCCTGTTTGGGTCAACTTGTTTATTTGAGTTAGCAGTTTGGACAAATTATCTGTGTGGCGTTCGCCTCTGATTTATGGTTCTGCTCGTTATCGGACTTGGCAGGCAGCTTCTGGGAAAACTGCCAAGGACGGATTCAGCCAAAGGAAGTTAACTCTATCATTCCTGTTTCTGTCTGTTTGTGTATTTTCCTTTGGAAATTGGACTCTCACCTCGTGGCCACAGGTGAGACAGAACATTTTTCACCCGAACCCAAACACCATCTTCTGACCAAGATGGATAACCAACAGCAGCAGCAGCAAATTAATCAACTTCTGCATGATAACCAGGTTTTGCAGCAGCAAGTCACCCAGCTGGTTAACCAATTTACGTTGCTGCAAGCTCCTGCTGCTCCTCCTGCCCCTCCCCATAGGAAATGCCCGGTAGCTGTGCCGGATAAATTCTCTGGACAGCCTGAAATGTTCCTGGCTTTCATGGGGCAGTGTCAATTATTTGTCTCTGCGGCCAGAAGATTTCCCTGATGACTGGGCTTGGGTGGGGTTTGTTATCAGTCTTTTGTTGGGTTCGGCTGCTAGGTGGGCCACTCCTTTATTGGTGCAAAATAGCCCCTTACTAACTGACTATCAGGGCTTTTGGCACCATCTACACTCAATGTATGAGGACCCCATAAAAGCTTAGACCGCTGCCAGACACTTAAAGGAACTTCGCCAGGGGAAACGCCCCTTGCAGGAGTTCATTTCAGAGTTTTGTCTGCTCTGCATGGACTCTGCGTGGAATGAGGCAGCTCAAATGGATGCTTTCCAAGATGGTCTGGCAGAGGATATACAAGACGAGTTGGTGCACGTGGAGTCATCCCTGACCCTTGATGCTCTGGTGGTGCAATGTTTGCGCATTGACGCCCGGCTTCAACGGTGCAAGACTAGATGCCCAGTTCCGGAACAGCCATCCACCTCAAGGCACAGCATCCTGTACAACCAGCTCCCCAGGTCTTCCACAGTGCCATGGCCAGGGCCGAGGAGCCGATGGAGTTGGGTGCGGTCTGACCTTGTCTGACAGCCCAAGAACGTACCCGGAGACTTCAAGGAGGCTTATGCCTGTATTGTGGGGGGCCTGGACATTTTGTGAATTCCTGTCCTGGTAAACAACAGGGGGCACGCAAGCCAGTGCCCGAATCAAACCTTGTACAGTCGGAGAAACGGGGCAGGCCTGGCCTCGGGGAAACCCTAGGTCAGGCACGTATTAGTCAACCACCCGAAGTGGCAGAGGTGAACTCTGGTCCCCCTCGACATTTACTTTTAGACATGAGGGTTTTCTTGCAGTCCCGGTCAGAGGGGATTCCTGCAGTTGCGTTGGTGGATTCGGGGGCTACTACCAGTTTCATGGACTAGGCCTTCATAACTCATTTTGATGTCCCTTTGGTTGTGGTGGAACCTCTGATCGGTTCATGGTGGTGTACCTGAATGACATTTTGATTTATTCAAGATCTAGGGACAGCCACCTTCACCAAGTTCGCCAGGTATTACAACGTCTTTGGGAGCATAAACTCTATGCGAAGCTGGAGAAATGCCTCTTTTTCCAGACTTCCATAGAGTTCTTGGGGCATATCATCTTTCCCGAAGACATTGCCATGGACCCATGGAAAGTAGAGGCTTTGTGTAATTGGGAACCCCCTCATCGAGTGAAAGATGTGCAACGTCTCTTGGGGTTTGCAAATTATTACAGGTCCTTCATCCCGGGTTTTGCCAAGCTGACAGATCCCATCACTCAGCTCCTTTGCAAGAAGGTCCCATTTCAGTGGGGGCCCCAGCAACAACAGGCCTTTGAGGCCATCACGAAGGCCTTCATTGCAGAACCGATCTTGAGGCATCCTGATCCCCATCATCCGTTTGTGGTAGAGACGGATGCATCCAACGTGGCTATTGGGGTGGTGTTGTTACAAGCCCCAGCGGATGGTGCACCTCTTTTTCCATGAGCATACTATTCACGGAAACTTACTACTTCCGAGCGCAACTATACAATCTGGGAAAAAGAGTTGCTGGCCATCAAGGCTGAGTTTGAGACCTGGCGACATTACCTTGAGGGGGCTTGGCACAAGGTGGAGGTTCAGATGGATCATCGTAATCTGAAGCACTTGACCACTGCTAGGAAGTCGAACCAACGACAGATCCGGTGGTCGTTGTTCTTTGCCAGGTTCAACTTTTCGGTCACTTACATTCCCAGTGGTCAAAATCGGAGAGCAGATGCCCTGTCCCGTAAACCTGAGTATCTTTGTCCCGAGGACCCTCTTCCTCCACGTACGGTGCTGCCACCAGAATCTTTGGCCGTTATCCAGGAACCAGTGGATTTGAGGGCTCAGGTACGAAAGGCGCAGCACTTAGATGCTTGGTTGCAGCAGAGAATGGGAGAAATTGGACCTGACTCCCCATGGACTCTGGAGGAGGGCTTACTATGACATCGGGGCTGATTGTACGTGCCCACCAGGACACTTAGAGCCCTCATCATGACTCAATGTCATGACAACCCAGCTGCTGGCCATTTTGGGTTCTTTAAAACCCTTCATCTGGTTACACAGACTTTTTGGTGGCCTTGAGTCTGGCATGATGTCTTCGCCTACGTCGCCTCCTGTGTACTGTGCTGGCAAGCGAAAGCCACGTCGGGTGCACCTCCTGGTCTCCTTCAACCACTGCCGACTCCGGACCGACCATGGGGGGCAATCTCCATGGACTTTTTAACACACTTGCCCTCTTCGTCGGGTTATACGATGATACTTGTGGTGGTTGATATGCTAACCAAGATGGCCCACTTTATCCCCTGTTGAAAGTTACCATCGGCTCGTACTACTGCCCAGTTATTTCTGCAACATGTATTCCATTTGCATGGCCTACCGGACAGGGTAGTTTCGGATCGTGGTGTCCAGTTTACCGCTCAATTCTGGAAGAGTCTAATGACTGCATTACGGGTGCAGGTGTGTTTGGCGTTGGCGCACCATCCAGAAACCGATGGAGGGACTGAGAAAGTAATTGGCATCCTCGCCCAATATCTAAGATGTTTTGTCAACCATCGACAGAACGATTGGGTGACCTATCTCCCTTTGGTGGAGTTTGCCTTTAACAATTCCCAGCACACCTCCACTCACATGATGCCCTTTTATGCAAATGTGGGCTACCATCCGAGGTTTTTCCCATTGTCGATCTTGGATTCCCCGGTTCCAGAAACATGAGACTTTTTATCTGAACTACATTCGGTGCACCAATTGATTTCACAATAATTGGAACGGGCTAAGGCAGACTACAAAAGATTCGTGGATCGCTCGCATCGGGTGACGCCTCCGCTGGCTATGGGAGACAGGGTGTGGTTGTCCATGAAGCATCTCCGGGTCGATCATCCGATTAAGAAGTTGGACCATCGTTTCATCAGTCCCTTCCCTATCGAGGCGGTCATCAATCCCGTTGCTTATCAGCTCACCCTACCACGCTCCATGCGCATTCATCCTATCTTCCACCATTCCCTTCTGGTTCCTGACGCCCCATCATGTACTCTCCGTTCTCCCGCTGGTACGATTTCTCCATCTGTACCCAGCGATGATGCCGATGCTGACGACACGGTGGTCAGCATTCGGGATTCTTGCTGGCTGAAAGGACAATTTCAGTACTTTGTCGAGAGGCTAGAGGATGGATCAGAGGTTCTTTTCTGGGTGGATGCTTCCACGGTTCACTCCCCAGACCTTATCTGGAGATTCCATGAACGGTTTCCATTAAAACCACATCTGGATCGTCAGACTTGGGGGAAGGGCCCTGCGGTGTGGGATAGTGTTGTGACTCGGAGGTTTGAGCCTGCTCTATCAGAAGACATAGGCTCGAGTGATGAGGAAGATCTGGCATTGAGGTTTGAGCCTGCTTTGTTGGGAGACACAGATGGGAGTCAGGAGGAAGAGGAGGACTTGGCTCTGAGGTTTGAACCTGCTTTGCTGGAAATTTCAGAATCATCTTCCTCCCCAGAATCTTCCTCCCTGATTGTGCCTCAGGTATCGGCAGATAATCAGGAGAGCGTGCCAGAGTCATTGGCTGAAGATCAAGCCAAGAAATGCTGGTCTGATGCAAGGCAAAGACGCAGGCAGAAATGTGAAATACAACGTAAAAGGACATGTCAGGGACTGAGAAAAGAGACTGACACGCCTCTCAGGGAATATAAGGGGGCATGTTAGCTCTGAATCCCTGTTCGGGTCAACTTGTTTATTTGATTTAGCAGTTTGGACAAATTATCTGTGTGGCGTTCTCCTCTGATTTATGGTTCTGCTCATTATTGGACTTGGCAGGCAGCTTCTGGGAAAACTGCCAAGGACGGATTCAGCCAAAGGAAGTTAACTCTATTGTTTCTGTTCCTGTCTGTTTGTGTATTTTCCTTTGGAAATTTGGACTCTCACCTCGTGGCCACAGGTGAGACAGAACAAAAACCTATCTACTGTATGTCTACTGTACTGTATCTCTGGGAGTTGAAAACAACCTGATGTCACATAATCAATCAACCAATTTTGGATTTTAATATACTCAATTTGAGATGCGCTAAACACAAACATATATTTAGAAACTCTGGAACTTCATATTCAATTAAATTATGCCGACAAACTTCAGATTAACTTCTTCAAAACAAGAACTTGGCACCCTTATAAAGCATAGCATCATTCTAAAGCAGACCATCCTATCACATTCCTCTCGAGTTCAGTCAGCTACCTGAGCCAATGAAGATCTCCACTTGCTAAAGATTCTAGGCAGAGGATTGTACACCATGTTGAATGGTAAGTTGGGAGGTCATAAGCAGAAAGTGCATAGAAGATCCAATTCTTCACAATCTAATATTTGGCTCTGGAAACAGTTCAGGCAATTTGTTTCCAATTTTGAAATAGGTACAGCTGAAATGGGGAAAGGGGGAGCCCCATTCTCCCTTTATCCAAGACAGACAACCCTAACACCTAACAGCACATAGATTTTTTCTTAGCAGAACAGAAGAAATTTTCAGAAGCATTAGACCATCAAAGATGAAATATACCAAATTTCATCAGTGTTGGGGTTTTCAGATTACAAATTCTTGATCATAGCTTCTTGCTCAGACAACTTCTGAGGAATTGTCACCACATTCCCAATAAATCTTGCAGTATTTCAAATGATACTACCTGCCTCTAGAAGGAGACAAACATACAACACTGAAGGATTGTAATAGCCATTAACAGGTATAAGAAATACTGAAAAAATCTCAGCCCTGGGAAAGATGTACATGTAATAAAGAGACTCTCTTATAGC
Source organism: Pseudonaja textilis (assembly GCF_900518735.1). The sequence goes on along the minus strand of NW_020769344.1, from coordinate 12,197,393 downwards.
CTCTGACTTCTCCTTTTAAGATCTTCCCCTCCTTGAAAGCATTAATTAATTCAACCTTGCTTTAGTTATACTATCTGACACGATCACGTCCTGAGTTGATATGGCTTGATATGGCAGAAAACAAGTGTACTGACATGTAAGTCACACATTGAGTTCTTTTCATGCATCACAGGTCAAATTTCTGCCCACATCTATTAATGGCAACTGTGAAATATACATCGCATGAATAAAAAAAACAGGCGAGGCAAAGCATCAGAGGGCAATCAGGCACTGGTTTCAGGGTCTTTCACAAGTTGCCAAGCACAAAAAGGTTATGTTTCATTCTTTGTGTTTTAGCAAAGGGCTCTGGTCTTTTTGGGGGTGGGTGGGGGGTGCAGGGCCCTTAATTGAAGCCATCATAAATGATCAGTTGACTTTACCAGTTTGGGTTAAGAGTGCATCTGCAGCATGTCCCCATAGCAGACCATTGGCCTTATTTTAGCACAATGATTCTGGGTCTTTTCCCTCTCTGCGATTACCACAGAGTTCTTTTCCACAGAACCTCATGTCTTGTGGAGCAACTTCATTAATTCAGTCCCTATTGCTTTCCATCTTATGAAAAGACAGGCACACATCAGCTTGGAAGCCATTCAAAGCGTTTCTGCCCAAACATCAGAATGGATAGTTCAGAGTCCTTGCAGGCACTAAACTGCACTTGCCAGACTATTCCTGAGCTGGACCGTAGGTGCTCTTGGTAGTGACGATGCATCTTTGAACCAGCCACCCTGTAAAATACCCCCTTCCTTTCCACCCCCACACCAAAGTGCACTTCCCTTGCTTTGTCAGCAAAGCTCCCCTTGGCCTGTCAAGGCAGCTTTTAAAAAACAATAAGGGAAATGATTCACCCAGCAGAATGTGGGCTATCCTGTTTATATCCTGTTCAGCTTCTCTGCTTTATCCTTTTAGCAAAGTGAGATGAAAAAGTTCAGTCACAAGAGACCAGAAGCCTCCTATGTAATTGAATGAAACCAAATATTTGAGAGCTCTGGGATCCTGTTATTGAAAGGGGCCTGACCTCCCATTTGTCATCATTTTTATCTAATTTGAGGCTTTCACAAAAGGTTGTGTCTACCATCAGTCCTCAGCCATTTTAGAGACTTTCCTCCTATACCTTTTCCTTTGTTCTTGTGCATGTATGCATTAGTTATTGCAAAGCAATTAAGGCAATGTTGATTCTCTAACAGTTACCAAGCCATTATCCCCTCATTATAAAAAGCTGATGCTACCTTCACTGAGCATAGTTCCTCCAAAGTTATTCAAGGTTTTTCTGGTTTGGAAAAACCTTTATTGATGTTTCCAATAAAGGAAAATATTTGTAGCTCAGGGTTGAAACGAAGGTTAGCACTGATGATATTACCTAGTTTGGGTAATGAAATATCTACAAGAAAAGAGGGCAGCTCAGAGAGCACCAAGGATGGCTAGTGTGATGGGTGATGTTTGCCAAAGATGAGGAAAAGCCAGGATTGCATATGTAGCCCAAGTGCACATGTTACACCAATATGGCTGGCTCCATTTTAATGTAACATGTTGTATGAACCTCAATCAATGAAAGAAAGAGACTATGGCTAGTGTAATGGGTGATTAAATTCTGAACAGCACTACTTTTGGCTTCTTGCCCCTTTCAGAGTAAGCCTAAGTATTATGAAAAATCAACAAGTGAAAAAGTCATGCTGTTTCTTCTTATAGAGTACATCTTTGTGTAAGCCTTAACCATACAATATAAATGTTATGTCTCCGGGACTGACACAAGTTCCCCATCAGGTCCGTTCATCCTGCGGGGGCGTTTGCAGCCCCCATTGGCTGGCTCCCTTTGACAGCCGGCTATAAAAGCCGGCTGCTAGGTCGAGCCAGTCGCTGTTCGCTGGAAGGTCCGCTTGTTAGCATGCAGACGCGACAGCCCCCTTTATTCCCTGAATAAAGCGTGTTATTGAGATGCTCTGGTGTGGCCTCCCCTTTTTTCCGAGCTATAACATTGGCGACGAGGATGGGATCTGGCCAACCAGCAGCAAATATCAAAAGAGCTGAAAACACACACCAAAACGCTGAACCGTAGCTGCGCCGTTGAGAGCTCGGTCAGTCGTAGATTGCGGAAGTGAAAGTGGAGCGTGTAGCCGCTCAGTTTAAAAAAAGCTACGTGAGAAAGTAGGGCACTGAGAACCTCAGCCGCCCAGCATTTGAGCACAGAATTCAACCGCTGCTGTTCGGATTCTGTTGTTAGCGAAGCTTCGGCGCTGCACTCACAGCCGCCAGAACACAGTAGGCGCGCAATTTGAATAGCTGTCAGCACGACGCTACAGCTATAGCCGCCTACGCCCTTGTAAGGGCACGAAATTCAAACTGAAGTCAGTTACGGCGCTACAGCCATAGCCGCCATAGCCACATAGAGCGTGTAACCCAGAGAGATCCTCTAAGAGCTGAAGCAGCACTGCGAACTGCAGCTGCCACACTTATCAGGGCCTTGTATTCCCAGTGAGATTGGTCAGTCTACCAACAGACTGAACACCCAATATGAATTCAAATCCGGCGTTTCCACCATTTAAGCCAGATGAAGACAAGTGGGACTCTTACAGAAACCGCTTCAATCACTACATTGATGCCATTGGTCTGGCCGATGCTACAGAGAACAGGAAGAAATCGTACTTCCTGAGTTACTGCGGGGCCGCAGTATTCGATACCGCCACAGCGCTATTCGCCCCAAGAGAATTAAAGAGCGTCCCTTGGTCCGAGCTGTTGGAGACACTCTCCAACCATTATTCCCCAAAGCCATCGCAGATAGCGAGACGTTTTGCCTTTTGTATGAGGAAGCAAGCAGATGGGGAATCTATCAATCAGTATATGGCCGCCCTGAGAACCGCAGCCCTCCACTGCGAATTTAAAAATTACCTAGACGACATGCTCCTTGATCAACTCGTCTGTGGAGTCAGAGATGTAAGGTTACAGAGGCGTTTGCTGGCCAGAAAAGATCTCAACCTCACCCGGCGATCGAAGAAGCCTTGGCCGCAGAACTAGCGGCCCAGTCGGCCGCTGAAATACAAGGAAGCGCAGCCAAACCCAGTCTGGTCACTGTTCATTCCGAGGAAGCGGTGAGCGAAGAAGACCCCACCGAACACTTAGAAGTTCATCGCCTCAAACCTTTCAAGCAGCCACAGGTAGGAGCTAGGCCTAAAAACGGCAAAGCACTTAAACACATCCTGTTGTGCCTCTCCTGCGGGGGGTCCCATGCCAGAACGACTTGCAGGTTCAGGAACACCACCTGCAACAATTGCGACAAGAAAGGCCGCATCGCCAGGGCCTGCCAGGCAACGCACGCGGCTCCACAAAAGTCATCATCCTCTTACTCCCCTCCAGGGCCACCCAGGCAAGTAGAAAATTGTTATACGTGCTACCAAGCTAACCACACTTTGTTGACACCTAATAAAATTACGCTCTCTATTCATTTAGAAGGTAAACCCTACCTTATGGAAGTCGATACCGGGTCAGCGCTCTCGATCATCTCATGGAGCACACTTAAGAAAATACAACCCAGCCTGTCCAGGAAGCAACTCCAGAAGAGTCGTCTCACTTTGAGGGATTATCAAGGGAAGAATATTCCAGTACTCGGAACAGGCAAGTTCCTCATTAGATTCAAATCCTTTAAAGGCCATCTGCCTTTAGTGGTGGTAGATGGTGCCCTCCCTAGCCTTTTGGGGTTGGATTGGTTCCCCTATCTCGGCCTTAGCTTAACGGGAGTACATGCTGTCTCACCTTCCGATATCGACTCACTATTTTCAGACTATGCTGATGTGTTCAGCAATGAATTGGGTTGTTATAACGGTACGCCCATTTCCTTTTCGGTGGACCCCCAAGCAGTTCCCGTCCGTTTAAAACCGCGTAGAGTACCATTTGCTCTGCGCTCTAAGCTGGATGCAGAACTGGACAAATTGCTCAAACAAGGGGTGATCGAGCCCACGGATTTTGCAAAATGGGAGACCCCAATTGTCACACCCCTAAAAAAAGATGGCAGTATAAGAATGTGTTCTGACTATAAGACCACAATTAACTGCTATCTACAGACTAGCGCGTACCCAGTCCCTGTAATCCAACACTTACTACACACATTTGAACCGGGAACCATATTCGCCAAATTGGATATGTCACAGGCTTATCAGCAATTTCCTGTGGATAACCAAATGGCCGAATTACAAACTATTGTCACCCACAGAGGGGCATTTCGATGCAAGCGCCTCCAATTTGGCGTTAGCGTCGCCGCAGGTATCTTCCAGTCATTAATGGAACGGATACTGCAAGGCCTCCCTGGCGTAGTTCCGTACTTTGATGACATTTTAGTTTCAGCCAGGGACAGACCCCAACTTTTCCTCAGAGTCAGAGCGGTATTGGATAGGTTCAGGCAGCATGGCCTCAAACTAAAAAGGGAGAAGTGTGACATCGCCACTAAGCAGGTGGACTTTCTTGGGTATAAAATAGACGCCTCTGGCATCCACCCGGTGGAATCTAAAGTCAAAGCCATTCACGAGGCACCCACTCCTTCTTCCAAGTCAGAATTACAAACTTTCCTGGGTTTGCTAAACTTCTATGCGTCGTTCCTACCCCACAAAGCCTCAGTAGCTGAACCGTTGCATAGACTTCTAGACAAAAACACTCCATGGCATTGGGGACCCAAAGAGGAATACGCCTTTAAGGCAGTCAAATCGCTACTCACTTCGGACGCTGTCCTAATACAATTCGACCAGCGCCTTCCTCTAGTCTTGGCTGCAGATGCCTCACCTTTTGGGATTGGGGCTGTCTTAAGCCACAGACTCCCCAACGGCTCCGAAGCTCCAATCGCATTCTTTTCTAGAACCTTTTCAACAACCGAGCATAATTATAGCCAAATTGACAAAGAGGCCCTAGCCGCCGTTGCTGCGGTCAAAAAATTCCATGAATTTCTTTTCGGTCACAACTTCGAACTTGTCACAGATCACAAACCACTGTTGGGGCTCCTCTCAGGAGAAAAACAAACACCGCAAGTCTTGTCTCCCAGAATGACTAGGTGGACCTTATTCCTGGCAGCTTACTCGTACAAACTGGTTCACCGCCCAGGAAAAAACCTTAGCCACGCCGACGCCCTCAGCCGCTGCCCGTTGCCAGCATCCGTGGAGGACCCGGCCCCAGTCCATGCCATTTTCGATGCCAGTGAGTTCAACATCCCAGTCACCACTGGCGACATTGCTCTCCACTCCAAAAAAGACAAACTTATTGCCCAGGTCCTGGACTGGGTACGGAGGGGGTGGCCGGGCAGTAATCTCTCAACTGAATTCTCACCGTTTAAAACCCGCCAGCAAGAACTTTCCAGTTTACAGGGCTGCCTGTTGTGGGGGACCAGAGTTGTCATTCCAAAGCCGCTGCGCACACCCGTCCTGAAGGCGTTACACGAGGGACACCCTGGCATCGTCCGCATGAAAGCGTTGGCTCGGAGTTACGTCTGGTGGCCGGGCATGGATGACGAGATCACGAAATGGGTAAGCTCCTGCTGCCCCTGTCAAGAATCCAGGCCAGCACCACCGATCACCACCCCAACCAAATGGGAAAGTGCCAACGCACCGTGGTCATGGTTGCACATTGACTTGGCCGGGCCCTTCCACGGCAAGACCTTCTTGGTGGTCGTGGATTCGTTCTCCAAATGGATCGATGTGGCCCTCCTACTCACAACCACCACCCGAGCAATTGCCCAGGCTCTGACCCGCTTATTTGTTACACATGGTCTGCCTGACACCATAGTCTCAGACAATGGCCCCCAATTTACGTCCACAGAATTCAGCCGGTATGTCACCAACCTGGGCATCCGGCATATCCTAACAGCCCCTTTTCATCCCGCTAGCAATGGGTTGGCGGAGAGAGCCGTTAGGTCAGCAAAAGAGGCGTTAGCAAGATTCACTCAAGACGACTGGCACTCCAGACTCTCTCGTTTTCTTTTAAGCCAACACTCGACCCCATGTACTGTCACAAACAAGTCTCCAGCCGAGTTACTGATGGGCAGACGCCTAAGGACAGTGCTAGATAGACTGCATCCCCACTATTGCCCTGACACACCAATTGGTTCTAACACGAGGGTCAGGAGTTTTGTATTACAGGACCAAGTGTTTGTCAGGAACTACGCAGGCGATCCACTGTGGGTACCCGGGAAGATCATGGCCATCACCGGTCCAAGGTCATACCGCATCCAGTTGGGGGACGGGCGTATCTGGCGGAGGCATCTGGACCAGATAAGAAGTCGCCAGGGCGAACATGCCAATGCTGACCCAGGGACTCCAGGGACTCTCCAATCGCCGCACCCGAATCCTAGCTGGGACCTCCAGAGTGACCAGTCTCCACCAGCCGAGTCGAGGGAACGGACGGTAGACCGGGACCATCCTACAGAGTCGTCAGCCGTACCGACCAACGACACCACCGGGTTGCGTGACAGTGACAATTTAACAATCCAACCCGAGGACTGTGACCACTCCCAGACTCCAGACCGGACCCCAGATCGGTCCTGCTGTCCGGCAAAGCCAGTTCCCGACTCCCAGAACTCTATGCCACTTTGTGTCTCGCCAGAATTGCGCCGGTCAGGGCGATCGCACAGGCCACCCGCTTACTTAAAGGACTATTCGTGTTCGTATCTGGGGGGAAGGGGTGTTATGTCTCCGGGACTGACACAAGTTCCCCATCAGGTCCGTTCATCCTGCGGGGGCGTTTGCAGCCCCCATTGGCTGGCTCCCTTCGACAGCCGGCTATAAAAGCCGGCTGCTAGGTTGAGCCAGTCGCTGTTCGCTGGAAGGTCCGCTTGTTAGCATGCAGACGCGACAGCCCCCTTTATTCCCTGAATAAAGCGTGTTATTGAGATGCTCTGGTGTGGCCTCCCCTTTTTTCCGAGCTATAACAATAAAAGCATATGGTACTGAGCAAAATACATTCCTAGTAAATAGAGTTACCTGCTAACAAACTTGAAAAATCACCAGATCCTGGGGATTGCTAAATAACTGGAGGTATAAAACATATGAATCCCACAAGCATGATATAATTTTATGCACTCCTCCCACAACTCTTCATCTGCTACAATATTCAAAGAAAAATCTGTGCTCCATCCTTTCATAACAGACTAAATGGGAAAAGTGTAGGAGATATGGGGCATAGGCTGTGGGGTGCCCTCTCTCAACAATTTATATTTACCTGGTTGTGTTTTCACATTGATTTTTTTCTATTCTCGGAGGGAACATCTTTGGCCTTTAATACTACACTGTTCCTTCCCTTTCCCTTCCCCTCAAATAAAATCACAACAGAAGCACATGAGCCATGGTGGTGCAGTGGTTAGAATGTTGTACTGCAGGCTTATTCTGCTGACGCCAGCTGACTTCAGGTCTCACAGAATTGACACTAAAGTTTGATTCATCAGAAAGATTATAACAAGAATGTGAAGAATGCATAACTATTATCAGCACAACAGGTAAAATCACAAAGGGTTTACAATGGGCTTTGCAAATAAGAAGCAGGGGAAGAAGAAATAAAAAAATGGTTAGGGTAGAAACATGATTTGGTATCCTCTTTCTTGTAATTTTTGATAAGTACAGTAAGGTGTAAATGGTGGAGTTGTGTAAATCTGATTTTCAATTTTATTTTCAGAATAACTTATCTCTTCAATGTGCTTTAACTGACTATGTAGGCTGTATTGCATATCATTTGCCTAAAGATCCTCGTCTTGCTTGCTTAATGACTTCTTCTTTCCTGTTGGTCCACTGCTTTTTACTTCTCCATTGCCACCAGCTCCTACTGTTTTTTTCAGATAGTGGATGAACGAGAGGAGCGATTGCTTATAAACACACTCATGATGATATCTGAAAAATGTCCTACACTGCAATGCAACCCTCACCTCAATGTTCAGAATTGGCTGCTGCTATTTTAGCTTTCCAAATCTTTTCTCAACAGCCTTTCAATTTAATCTCTGACTCTCATTATGTGTGTCAACTTATTTTTAATCTTCCAGGTGCTTATATTACAGCCAGGATTGATCCTAATCTCATGGCCTTGTTTTTAACTTTGCAGCAGCTGCTACAGGATCAAAGCAGTTTTACTATGTGTCTCACATATGTAGTCACTCCCCCGTTCTTGGGCCTCTTTTTGAAAGCAATAGTCTTGCTGACTCTGCTGTTCATATTTTACCTACTTTGTTTTCAGATTTTTTTTCACTCTTTTTTCCATCACAATGCTAGGGGGCTGGCACAAGCTTGCCATATTCCATTCGACCAAGCCAAGCAGTTATCTATTGATACCTATTAAGGAGTGATTTGGGCCACACTTCAAGGGGAAACTGCTAATCATGTTATTTCTCATCTTTTTTTTGGCCATTACAGCCCTAGACAAACCCTCTTCTTTAAAAACTGATAATGGGCCAGCCTATTCCTCATTGCTTTTTTGCAATTTTGTACAACCTGGAATATAGCCATCATGGAACATACTTATCAGTCCTTTAAGGACTGCCTCCACAAATAAATAAAAAAGGGGGGGAAAGGGTCCCTGGTAAAAAAGTTTTATTTACTTTAAATAAATTGAATGTTTCTAATTACCTTAAATAAATTGAATGTTTCTATTCAAAATTTAACTACTTGTGGCAGGGCTATGCTGCTGTGCTTGCTCCTACAGGACCTTTGTGGATTCCAGCTCATTGCATCCACCCAGCCAAGGATGTTGGATCCAATCCCAGAAATGTGACTCTACAGATGGTACAGCATCTATTCCAGTCCTATCGTGCCAGTGTTTATGTTTGATTGTTGACAGCTGCTGTCAGCTGGTGCTCCATTCAAAATCCAAGAAAGAAATACTTAGACTCTTTTAATTAGAGAAGATATCTTTTACTGGAAATCAAGTGGTAGCAAAGAATTCTGAATCTGAGAAAATAGGCACGTAAATCACATATATAAAGTAATGGCAACGTTCCCACCCCCAATAGTTCAAATGGTTCCTCCAATTAAAAGTTGTGTATACCATCATGTGGGAATCTCTAGGTGGTGATGAGGCTTCTGTCCATTGATCTTGACATAGTTTGATAAAGAGTTGCAGCTGTGCATAGCATAGAATAGAAACCTAAGCAAGAATGTAACACCCCCCACCCCAGTTTATACAGTTCTGGTTTGTAACACCTCCAGCTCACTTCCCATAATCATTCTCCCCCTCTTCCCCCCCATTACTTATGACAGCCGAAAGATGCAAAGCAAAGGGAGAAAATCTTGAAGGCTGACATTCGGCCCTTCTAAAAAAGAGACGTTAGTCCTAAAAAAAAAAAAAAAGAAGAAGGTAATAGACAATATACAGGTAACAGCAACATACTTATTTTCTTAGGGCTTATCAGGATATTTAGTATGAAATGCCTTGATAAGTATAGGAGCTCTAACATCCTTCTCATTCACCCACTCAGCCTGGGAAGGCGGAAAATGTTCCCAAACAATCAAATATTGAAGTCGACCCCTTCGTTTTCGAGAATCCAAAATTTCTTTAACTTCAAAATGTTGTTCACCTTCAATTAGCAATGGCACAGGAGGGTCGGTCTAGATTGATCTCAGATCGGAAGTATGTTCAGGTTTTAATAAACTAGCATGGAAAACAGGGTGGATCCGTCGAAGAGTTTTTGGTAATTTCAGTTGGACTGCCACAGGGTTTACAATTCGTTCAATTGAGAAAGGTCCAACATACTTAGGGCCAAGCTTCTTTGACTTTGGGGTGGTTTGCAAATATCTGGTGGATAAAAAGACCTTGTCCCCCACCTGATATGGTTTTTGTGGAGTTCTCTTTTTATCTGCAAATTTCTTATGAGCTTGATGTGCATCATATAATGCTTTACGAGTAACCGGCCAGGTAAGCTGGAGTTGTGTTATCCATTCATCTAATGACTGAATGTTAGGTTTCTCCCATGGGAGCTCGGGTATGGGTACAAAGTCTTGTCCTGAAGCCACTTTAAATGGAGTAAACCCAGTACTACTATGTACCAAATTATTATATGCCACCTCAGCGAATGGCAATAAGTCAGCCCAATTATCTTGCTGATAATTTATATACCATCTAAGATATTGTTCCAATACCGAGTTAATTCTCTCACAAGCCCCATTGGTTTATGGATGGTGGGTGGAGCTTAAGCCCTGGGTGGAGCCCAATAGCTTCAGGAACTCCTTCCAAAAGTTTGGAGTAAACTGGACACCCCTGTCTGAGATTACGCATTCAGGAACCCCATGTAACCTGTAGATATGTAAAATAAAAAGTTTAGCCAATGTTTTTGCAGATGGGATCTTCGGACAAGGTATGAAATGTACCTGTTTGGAAAACAAGTCAGTTACTACCCAAATAACAGTATTCCCCCCACTTTCAGGTAATTCCACTATAAAATCCATAAAGATTTCCTTCCATGGAGCTGTTGGTCTAGCTACATTTTGTAGCAAGCCTGTAGGCTTACCAGGAGGCCGTTTGGCTGAGGCACAAATAGGACAACTAGCTAGATAAGTTTCAATGTCTTTTTTCAAGGTAGGCCACCAAAATTGCCTTTTAACCAAGTGTAAGGTTTTCACGAATCCAAAATGACCAGCGGCTTTAGAATCATGAGCTTGCTGTAATATTTGGTTTCTCAGCTTCGCTGGCACATATAATTTGGCCCCCACCCATGCCAATCCATCTCTAACTGTACAGTTATTTGAGTGAGCAAGGAACCAATCATCAAGTTTTAGAGCATCTCTTAATTGTGCAGTCAAATCATTCGATAAATCAACCTCCTTCTTCTTCTGGGCTCTGGTAACCACTGGAGCTGCCAACTGGTTGGGACAATCAGCCATACCACTTCCTGGTAAGCACTATTATATTGAGGTAATCTGGATAAAGCATCCGCCATGAAGTTCCTCCCCCCTGGAATGTACTTCAATGAAAAATTAAAACGTTTAAAGTACTGTGCCCAGCGAATTTGTTAGGAAGAGAGCTTCCAAGGCGTTTTCAAAGCCTCCAAGTTTTTATGATCAGTCCACACCTCAAATGGGTGTTTTGCCCCTTCTAAGAAATGCCTCCAGGTTAACAGAGCCCAGCGAACTGCAAAAGCTTCTTTTTCCCAGATGGCCCACCTTCTTTCGGTTTCAATTAGTTTACGGGAAGTATATGCACATGGTTGCAGAGTCCCCATCTTATTTGCTTGTAGTAACACTGCTCCAACTGCTATGTCACTCGCATCGGCTTGGATTACAAAAGGAGCGTCCATGTCCGGGTGCTTGAGTACTGGTTCAGCAGTAAACAGTTGTTTCAGCTTTTCAAAGGTGGCTTGACATTCCATGGACCACTCCAGTGGTTTACTAGGCTTTGGTTTCACCTCCCCTTTGGTTTTTAGGAGTTTTGTGATAGGCATTGCTATCTTTGCAAAAGCAGGGATAAATTGACAGTAAAAATTGGTGAATCTCAAGAAACTTTGAAGTTGTTTCCTGGTGTGGGGAGGAGCCCATTCCAACACGGCACGAACCTTCCCCAGATCCATTTCTATACCCTCATGTGAGATGCGATAAATAGTCAATTTTTTCCTGGTGGAATTCACACTTGGACAACTTTGCATACAACTTAGCGGCTCAAAGTTTTTCCAAAACTGACCGCACTAGTTTCACATGTTCATCATGAGTCTCTGTATAAATAAGGATATCATCAAGATAAACCAAAACCCCTTTGTTCATGTAACACCTGATTGATCATTTGCATGAATACTGCAGGAGCCCCCTGTAGGCCAAATGGAAGAACATTGAATTGGAAACAACCCATTGGGCAGTTAAAAGCGGTTTTCCATTCATCCCCTTCCTTAATTCGAACCCGGTAGTACGCTTCTCTCAAGTCGAGCTTCGTAAAATTTTTCCCTTTGGCCAAGTGGGTCAACATGTCTTTCATCAAGGGGAGGGGGTACACGTTCTCCACTGAAATAGCATTCAGGTTTCTATAATCAACACATAAATGAAGGGAGCCATCTTTCTTTTCATGGAACAACACTGGGGCTGCTACCCGGGGTCTAGCAGGTTGGATGAAGCCACGTTCCAAATTCTTATCGATAAATGACTGCAGCTCTTCTAACTCCCTCAGTGTCATCGAGTACAGTTTTGGTTTTGGGAGTTTCACCCCGGGTAAAATTTCAATACTACAATCTGTAGAACAATGGGGTGGAAGCTCATCCTTTTCATTGAATTCTTCCGTTAAGTCCTAATATTCCTCCGGAATTTTTTCCTCCCCCTTCAGGTTCTTGGTACCAGTGGAGGCCAGTTCAGTGGGATTTTTGAGTTTTGGTTGAGATTGCCCCTCCCCTTCTGGGCACTGGTCAGTATGTATGCGCAACGACCCTTTCCTCCAATTGATGTGGGGGTTCCATTTCTGGAGCCAGGGCAATCCCAGTATTAGGGGCCGTTCCATTCCAGGAGCCACAATAAAACGCAAAGTCTCTCTGTGCTTCCCCATCGTCATTTCTATTGGTTCCGTTATGAAATGTGCAGGGCCGCCGGCAGCTATCGATCCATCCAATTGGCAAAAGGCCTTTAGTCTTAAGCCCATTTTCTCTACTACCTCCGAGCTGATTACACACCTTGTGCACCCAGAGTCTAACAAGGCCAGCATTTCCCCTTTGGCTCCTGACATGGGTACCTTTAATCTCACTGGAATGGTCATAGGGCCCTTGTTTGGACTTACCAGTGAGTCGTCTTCCGATTCGGATTCACTCTCTTCAGAAGAGGTTGGAGTTCCCAGCTCCTCTCCTTTCGGAGGAGTGACCTCTACAACCTCATCCACTTTAAGCGCCGTTTCGCAAGGCTTTGCTGGGTTTTTTTCAGGTTTTCTTCCTCCTCCTGGTGCCCACTTTGGTTCTAACTTGGCATGGCAATCTGCAGCCCGGTGACTTTCCTTCCCACATCAGAAGCAAGCAGTGGTCTTGGGTTTTGCTGCCATTCCTCCCTTTTTGGGGTTTTAATGCTTCTCGAGGGCTGGTGGGGGAGGACTTGTTCCAACCAACCCCCCCCCCCGGCATTGGTTTTGGGTCAGATCAATTTCCACCTCTGCTGCCAGCACGTACCACAGCTGCAGCTCATTGGGGTCTCTTCTGGCAATACAACTTTGATATACATCTTCATTTAACCCATCTTTAAAAGCTTCTATCAGGGCTCCCTGGGACCAGCCTCAAATATGACACACCAGCTCTCTAAATTCCTGGGTGTAGTTGGCTACTGATCTCTGCCCCTGATTTATGGTCTTCATCCTAATTCTGGCCTTAAGTTCAGCAAGTGGGTCTTCAAACCTGGCCTGCAGCGCAGTCATGAACAGGTCATAATTCATCAGTTGAGGGGCATTATCATTATGCAAAGTCACCATCCACTTTGCAGCTGTTCCCTCCAGAACCCTGGTAACACATCTAACTTTGGCTGCTTCTGAGGAAAAAATCCCCTCCATATTCCTCCATATAGCTCCAGACTTGTGCCAGGAAAAATCCTAACTCCTTAGGATCCCCCCCATATTTTACTTGCAATGGAGTCCCCTTTGACGTTCTACGTCTTCTGGCAATTACTCGTCCTGCTGGGGGCCCCTGGGGGCCTGCTGTGCTAGCCCGGGTTGATTTATGGGGGTGGCTGCTCTGATTCATCTGCCTGGGGCTGCCTCCCCCTCCTCTCCCTCATACCTTTGATCAGTTTGAGGTTCTCCGATAGCTTCATTTAAAAGATGCATGTCTTGAGTCAGTAAAAAATTCTTTCTTTCCTTCTCTTGCCATGACTCCTCTCTTCCACACCGATGGGTAGAGGTAGAGGAGGCTTTTCCTCAGGATCCTTCCAACCGACTCCCAGGGACCATTTGGGTTTTACAGCTGATTTTTCCCCAAGATTTAGTTCTGCAAACAAGTCGGCTTCCCCTGCTTCCTCTAGCAGCAGAGAATTTTGTCCTCCAGTTGCTCCCAGGTCTTCTTGGTCGCTGACTGGATTTGACATGGTGTTCAGACCCCCTCGGAAGAAAATTTATTATTTCTCCGGGTGGGCTGGAAATGTCAGATTCAGAATAATGTCAGCTGGTGCTCCATTCAAAATCCAAGAAAGAAATACTTAGACTCTTTTAATGAGAGAAAAGATATCTTTTACTGGAAATCAAGTGGTAGCAAAGAATTCTGAATCTGAGAAAATAGGCGCGTAAATCACATATATAAAGTAATGGCAACGTTCCCACCCCCAATAGTTCAAATGGTTCCTCCAATTAAAAGTTGTGTGGGCATCTCCAGGTGGTGATGAGGCTTCTGTCCGTTCACCTTGACATAGTTTGATAAAGAGTTGCAGCTGCGCATAGCACAGAATAGAAACCTAATCAAGAATATACTCCCCCCCAGTTTATACAGTTCTAGTTTGTAACACCTCCAGCTCACTTCCTATAATCATTCTCCCCCTCCTCCCCCCATTACTTATGACAGCCGAAAGATGCAAAGCAAAGGGAGAAAATCTTGAAGGCTGACAGCTGCCCTTTGGCAACAGCGGCTGTCATTCCACCCAAACACTCACTCAGGCAATGAATGAAGCAAAATTTATGGGTGCAATTGGCTAACATCACACAGAATAATGTATTTTGCTTATGTGAAGCCTGGAACATTTGCTTTCTACATGTTTAGTTCCTGTTTGTACTCCTTCTGCAGTAATTCAAAACTTCACTGGCTTAAGCACATTTTTATTTAATGGGAGCTTTAACTATGGGACTATATCTAATTGGGGATTTGCTGCCTATTATCCACCACCTGATGCGATTGCTTTGCACACCCCGGTGGTAGCAATTTTTATCTCACCTACTCTGAACTGCACAGCTTTTGAAGAGACTTCCTTTAATTTTGCCCATGTTTGGCTACCGCAAGGATGGTTTTTTACATGTGGTCAAGAAACTTTTAATTATATTCCTGCTAATATTAGTAAAGTGCAATGCTGCCTCAGCCAGCTGATTCCTGTTTTGCTTTCTAAACAACGAATTAATCACTCAAATCATTCTTAACGTGGTGTCATGCTAGATAGCACTTGTGACTCTGAAGCAGCCTTACTTAATAAAGCAGAATACATAGTGCTAGCTTTGTCTATAGTGGGAGTGCCAGCACTTGTTGCTTGTGCTCACCTTAATATTAACTCTGTTGCATGTAGTTTAGTGAAAACAATTAATGCTACTTCTTTAGCTATCTCAGCAATCAACCACAAGATGCAAGCGTTGATAAAGGCTATTCTACAAAATCTATGTTGTTTTAATTTGTTTGATGAGTCACGAACCATCCAGCACCAGCTTAATATTTTACACAATTTGGCTTCGGAATTGAAAATTGGTAATTTAGGATTTTGGTGGGAAAGCTTGGTTACCCACAAGCTTAATGGGAAATATTCTATGCTATTATTTGTGCTATTTTAATTAGTGGGTGCTGCTTTGTTCAATGTCTCCCTTCTCTTTGCAACATATGTATCACAGCTTTTCATCCCAAACCCACTCCTACATTGCCTCAGGGTCAGGTATATGCCCTGTATAAACTACTGATTATTATAATCCCCTTACTAACCCCTCTTATGACTATGCCCTGTCTAACAAAGCAAAAAAGAGTGAGATGTAGTAGAGATGTAGATCCTGTAGGGGGCATAAGCAGCACACTGCTGTGCCTTAATATCTACATGGACCTCTTTACCTACATGATCTCACTCCATGTCCTGGGCTGGTAAGTCCCAAACTGGTACAATGATCTCATCTGTTAATATCACCACTATTCTTAAGGATTGGTGGGGGTTTTCACCAATCCTAATGCTGTATCTATGTTGCCTTTGTCTGCTTGTAAAAATAATATAAAAAGAATAAATGCTGCCCAGGCAGTCAGACATCTTGGCACACTGGAAATGACTGGTTATTGAACTCAATCAGATATTGACAGACTTGAACACTGGGCCATATATAACAAAATGAAATTCAATGTAGAGAAAAGTAAAGTCTTGCACTTAGGCAAGAAAAACCAAAAGTACACACATAGACTGGGTGAAACCAGGCTTAATAGCAGCAACTGTGAGAGAGATCTTGGAGTCTTAGTGGACAACTAATGAGCCAAAAGTATGCAGCGGCAGCCAAAAAAGTCAAGGCAATCCTAAATTGCATTAATAGAAGTGTACAATCAAGATCAAGTGAGGTACTAACACTACTCTGTAAAGCGTTAGTTAGACCAAAGCTTACACCTAGAGTACTGCATCCAGTTTTGTTCAGCACACTATAAAAAGAATTTGAGACTCTAGAAAGAGTGCAGAGAAGAACAACCAAGATGATTTGGGAACTGCAGGCTACAACATACAATGAACGGTTGCAGGAACTGGGCATGGCTAGACTATGAAGAGAAGGACCGGGGCTGCCACAGAGGTCCAGGGTGGTCAAGAGGAGGTCCAGAGGAGGTCAAGTTATTTTCCAAAGCACCTGAAAGTCAGACAAGGAATAATGGATGGAAACTGAACAAGGAGAGATTCAACCTGGAAATAAGGAGAAATTTTCTGACAGTGAGAGCAATCAACCAATGGAATATCATGCCTTCAGAAGTTGTGGGAGATTCATCACTGGAAGCTTTCAAGAAGAGACTGGACTGCCATTTGTCAGAAATGGTGTAGGGCAGAGGAGTTGGACTAGATAACCTACAAGGTCCCTTCCAAAACTGTTAATCTGTTAATCTGTTAAACCTGGATGTGATCTTGAGAAGACTATCAAGCAAAATAATCAACAGGTCTTTAAAAAAATATTTGGGGCCTCCTTGGGAGACTTCTCTCCATTTGGCAAATCTGCTTGTAAAATCAAATTAGCTACAATGTGAGTAGACTTCTTCCTTTGACCTGCCCATTGATCATCTCAGCCCTTTGTTCTGCTTCCTTGAATTGTATATATATAAAAATGGCTGTGTGACAAGCAGTATATCTCCCATTCAAAGGCAGCCTGAAATTGAAAAAGTAGTCCTTTCTTTCTAGGGTTGACCTTGCCATTATCACAATATGCCAGTCCCTGCCAAAATCAGACACTTTTGGACTGACATTGATTTCATCCTCTCTATAGACTTTTATTTTTATGCACACCATCCTTCAGTATTTTATGTTAATTAATTCATTCATTCATCAAAACTACAGGGGACAAAGTAACTGGAAACCCCTGCCCAGTCTCTTAGATTAGATAGGCAGTTTAGAAATTTGATAATGTCTAACACTCCCAGCTAATATTAATGGGGTTATATTAGAGCATATTTCTAAAACAGAATAGCATGGATTTCCATAAATTTGTGCATTGTCATGTGAGGAAGTCTGACAACTCAACCTTCCTCTCCATCCCAATACAGATTTAAATTATTTCTCAGTGATTTCTTCCACTAGTCCCACAGGTCTGGTGCCGATAGCATTATCACTGTTGCCAGGATCAGAAAGTGGGGAGAGAGAAGAATTTAGCTTCAAGTTTTTGTTTTTGTTTTTCTTAAAGTTTACAACATCAAGAATAACTAAAAAGCTAATCCCAGATTTGGGGTTGAGCAATTTTGATCTAATGTCATATTGACATGGAATAAGACAGGTTTTCAAGATGGAGTTCATGGGTACTCTCATGATCACAGACTTTTCCCTTGGCAACCTCTCAGGTTCAGAGATCAGCTTGTTTGTTTTGTTTTGTTTTTTGATAGGTAGGTAATCACATGTAATGGACATGCTACTCCCTGACAGAGAGCCCATGGTCTCTCCAACATGCTCACCAAATTCTGTATATACCCAAAATTCCAAATATAGGATATGCTATTGAAACATGATTGACACCAGTGGATTTTTTTTCTGCCAAAAATGGAAATAGAAAGAAATTTATATCAAATGATGATTAGTGTCCCCTCATTTTAGTTTTAATCAAACAATTATTAAAATCTCCCCTCTTAATTGCAATGTGTTTTTCAATATTCAAGGGCTATTAAATTGGACCTTGTATTTTTGAAATAGAATAACCAGTTTATCTGACTGGAGTAGGGGCTAACTAAAAGTTTAAGTTTATAATTTGATGGTAATGATTGGTAGGACAGCTGTTATATACTACATAGTTTAGCCTGTCCAATATTTTGTTTCATTTAATCACTGTTTTTTTCAGCAATGATCTCTGCCCCAATGACTTCAAGTACTTCCAACTCCCCATCTGAAGGAACATTAAAAAAATAATGATATAGATCAGGGGTCTCCAACCTTGGCAACTTTAAGACTTGTAGACTTCAAGTCCAGAATTCCTCAGCCAGCCTTGCTAACTGAGGAATTCTGGGAGTTGAAGTCCACAAGTCTTAAAGTTGCCAAGGTTGGAGACCCCTGATATAGATGATCTGTCTACATAATTGCTATTGTTACCAATTATATCTGTCCACCTAGCCACTCCTTCCATAGAAAGAAGCTAAAACTAGAAATTCCCCTCTTATTCTCAGGCTTCCTGCCATCACAGGCAGTTCATTTGTTTGTCTGCTATAAATGCAACACAGGCCCTTTGAATTAAAGTAGTCCAGTTTTGGAACTGGCATTTATAACCAGTGTTTGAAAGGAAAAGTATAGGAAGGAAAAGCAAAATCAATATATAGATTCTGGAAGAATGGGGTAGCAGATTGCTACTGTAGCAGTGTAGTGAATTAATCCTGTATAGGATGGAAACAAGCAAGGACTTGCAAAGTTGGAGAGAAAGTTGGTATATTAAAAAACATGAACTCAATGAGTCTTACCACAGAATTGAAAGAATGACCCTGTCCCAGTTGATCACACTTCTGAAGGGCCTCCCTTCAGAAAAGAAATTTTGAACTTTTTGATCTGTGATCGGTATCACAAAGAATTTAGAGCATTTGGATTTAGGAAAAAGTGAGCAGAAGAAGCCACCTTCATAGATTAGGGATGGTCATGTAGATCAGGGGTGTTAAACTCAAGGCCTGGGGATGGATTTGGCCTGTAGGGCTGCCCTGGAAACAGTGAAGGACTGGCCCACAGTGCTTCTGCCAGCAAAAATGGGCTCAAAAGCTCTGTTTTCAGCTGCCACTGCCTCCTGCAACCCTCTGCCAGAGAGATGATTTGTAGATCTAGCAATTAAACAGAGTAGATTACGGAAAGAAGGAAATTTTGATGTAACCATAGAGAGAAAGACAAATATGAATGTACTTATAACTGCTATTAAGATCAGAAGCCACTTCATTATTCTTACCTTTTCAATTTTCTATTACTCTTATCTATTACTCTTACCTTTCAATTTCAATTTGTATTGTGTCTGTATTCATTGTATTCACACATAGGCATGTATATCAAGCATATTTTAAACCTTTTGATTCATTTTAAATTAAACTTCTTTCAATGCAATTTTCCTTAAACACTTTTAATAATATGTTAGATGAACAAGTGGAGATGAATGGAACAATACCCTATCTCTTTGTATGTTGTTGAACAATTAACTTGGTTAACTTCAACCATTCCCTCTTGTTTTCAAGAAACTGAATATTAATTTTTGGAGTGTGACAAAACAGTGATGGCAACTCTCCTGAAGGCCTCCCTCCCACCAAGGAAACAAGAAAGAGAAAGTGAGGTCAAGATATGTTTATACCATAAATTTCAGCTTCTAAAGAAGAGAAAAGAACTTCCGGTGGAAAGGCAAGGACGGTTAGAGGGGCAGAAATCCGCTCGTGATTCTAGCCTCCCTTTTCTTGAGTTTGGTGCGATCCTTCGGGGTGCTCGAGTCTTGGAGAGACCCGTGCCGGTGTGGGGGAACCTCGGGCTGCAGTGTGGGGAAAGCAACCCCCCTGTAAAGAAGAGGAAGCCCTCCAGAGCCCAACGATCAAGAACAGCCTCCTAACAATGGAGGCTCCGAAGTCCGGACTGCCACCGATGGGAAGAAAAAAGTGAGTGAAAGTTTGCAAGCTCGGGGGGAAAGAGAGTCGTGGCAGAGAAGATATTTGACTGACAATAGACTCATTCCAGGCTGTTAAATACTGTGTGAATGCCAGCTGTGAGCTCCAAGACGAAGCGGCTACAAAAGAATTGGTTTAGTGAATGTGAAAGAGCTTGGCAGGCAGAAGAGAGTCGGAAATAAAAAAGAAGTAAAGAGAATTTTGGAAGTCTGAAGACTCTATTATCACTAACATTTGGATTGAAGTTATTAAATTGGATCCAGAAGCAGAACGAAGCCGATCGGGGGGAAAGACAGAGCAACTCCATAGGCAGTACCCAGAACGCTGAAACGAGTGGGAATATTGCTTACTGGCAGCTGTTACTCAGCAAATCTTCATTTGCCATTTCCGGTGTGCTAGAAGTGGAAGCTTCCAAAGTGAAAAGCGGAAACAAAAACTCTTGTCTTTGGAATTTTCTTTTTTCTTTTCCTCAACCCTTTTCTGTGTGTACATACTTACTAAAATAGCCTCTCTTCTTTCTTACTTGTTGATGGTATGCTATGTTGAAATATGCTTGCTTTTTTTTTCCCTCTGATTTCCTCTTGATAAATATGTACATTTAGTAATGAAATATTAGAGTGTTAAAATATTGGATTAATTTAGTTAAGTTAGTATTAATAGAGATTGTTATAATTTGAATGGGAATATAGGGGAGACAGTAAGAATATTATGCATTAGTTACTTAATAAGCTTAGAGCTCTCTAGACCAATATTATATTTCTTTGTGTGGGTTTATCTGTGAATGTAATATATTTTATAGTTAAGGTTACTTTATATTGAAGTTAAACTAGAGAAAAATATATATACCTTACTAATTAGTCAAGAATATAGCTACTTAATAGGTTGATAGATCTTGGTCAATTTTAGTTACAGAACTAAGAATACTGAATGCCAATTTGGAATAATATATTCAATATTGTACAACAACAAAAACAAATTTTAAAGGAAATGTCTACTACAACTACCACTGCTTTGAAATCTGGTAGGAAGGTTAATCCCACAATAATGTCTACTTTGACAACAACTTCACCCATGGCACAAAAAACAATAGAGGAAACATTACCAACAGAGAAGCCAACTAGCATCTCGAATGCGAATATCCAAGCAATGTTCCTAACTTTACAGGACTCATTGACAAGATTGCAAGAAATAATGATTAAAAACCACAGTGAAACAAGGGCAGATATCAATGAATTGAAGGAAGAAATGGGGAAACTAAAGACAGAAATGAAAGCGGACATTTCTAAAGTAGAGGATAAAGTGGGGGTGTTGCAGCAGGCCTTGGAGAAAAACGAAGTTATAATAAAAGAAGTAGAGAAAAGAACCGAACGAACAGAAAGGGAATTAGAAAGGGTGGATGAAGATCTCAAAAGCATGAGCAAAGAAATGGAGGACTCCCTTGTCCTCCTAGAAATGGACAAGGCTGCAACTTACCTAAGATTCCAAAATGTGACAGAATCAAAAGAAGAAGACCTGGAATACTTGATGGCAGAAATACTGGCCGGTTTATTGAAGATGGATAAAGATGAAATTCAAAAAGAGTTTGATGAAGTCTACCGGGTCAATACAAATTATGCAAGACGCCACAATTGTTCTAGGGAAGTACATATACGATTCACTAGAAGATGTGTTCGAGACATGATATATAGAACCTCAAGAGATAAAACTATAACCTACAAAGAGAAAGAAATTGTGATTCTTAAACAGATACCGAGGAGAATAAGGGAACAAAGGCGTGACTATAAATTCCTGGCAGCATATTTAAATAAAAAAAGAATCACATTTAAATGGCTTATTCCAGAAGGAATGTTAGTGTCGTGGAAAGAGAGGAAAATCAAAATAGATACTATGGGAAAAGCCCAGGATTTTTACGAACGGATGGTGGGCCCACAGGAGCAAAGTAGTAGGGAGAAATTGGACACAAAGTTTCAAGAAGAATACAGTGGACATAAAAATAGAACTGGAACGGTAGGAAACCAAGAAAATACCTATCCACAACAAAAGACAGAAGGAACTACATCAATACAAGCGCAAGAAGAGAGAGGAATTGTTACACGACAAAGAGCAAAACAAAACTAAATAGATGGGAGAAGAAAAAAAATTACTATCAATAAACATAAATGGTTTAAATTCAACAATTAAGAGAAAAAGGATATTATCTAAATTAATTAAATATAATGCAGATATAACGTGCCTGCAAGAAACCCATATAAAGAAGAAGGATGAAAAATATTTAGAATGCCCGAAATTAGGAAAATTATTTACCACACCAGCAGATGAGGAGAAAAAGAAGGGAATCGCAGTATATGTGAAAGAGGATTTGAAATCTGAGCTAATATGGTCGGACTTAGAAGGAAGGACTCTGGGTTTGCAGATCTGGATTAATGATATTCCAATTCTTTTAGTAGTAATATATGCCCCAAATGGAGACCAAAAAGAGTTTTTTAAACACCTATATGGAAAATTGGTTGAATTGCAAAAAAGAAATATTTGTATGGTAGGGGACTTCAACTCCATTGCTGATTTCCAAAAAGATCACAGTAATGCCGGGAAGAATAAAAAGGGGAAGAGAGAGCTCCCCAAGATTTGTAGGGAAATGATGAAAGAGCTAAATCTGACAGATATATGGAGAAGATTACATCCTGAAAAAAGACAATTTACATTTTATTCAAATCCCCACCAAACATGGACACGGATTGATATGGCATGGATGAGTGGAGAGATAGCAAATGAGACAAAAGAAGTGGAAATTTTGCCTAATGAATGGGCAGATCATAATCCAATACAGGTAATATGGAAGGGCAGGGCAAAACCAAAGAAAAGATGGACCTTAAACACTCAATTAATAAGAGAGAAAGAATATATTAATAAATTAAAGGAGGAATTGATTTTTTTTATTAAAGAAAATGATAACGGAGAAACCACGAAACAAAACGTTTGGGATACGATGAAGGCGGTTATAAGAGGCACAACAATCTCTTATAATGCTAAGAGAAACAAGGAAAAATATTCCCAACAAAACAAATTACAACAGAGAATTAAGGAGCTAGAAACCCTTCTACAAAATAACCCAAAAGAATCCAAACTGCAAAATCAGATAAGTATAGTCAAACACAAACTGAATTTAATTGATCAAGAGAAAATGACTATGAATTTGAACTTAACTAGACAAATCTATTTTGAACATGCCAACAAGCCAGGAAGATGGCTATCTTATAAATTGAAAAAAAAGAAAGAGAAGAGACTGATATACCAGTTAATAGATAGCAAAGGAGATACATACCAGGAAATAGAACAGAAAAAAGAAATCATTCATAAATACTTTGAAGATTTATACAAAAGAGAGGATGTCAGTGAAGATAGAATAAGGAATTATCTAGATGAAGTAAAGGATAAGGCAATTGGGGAAGAAATGGCTGAACTATTAAATAAAGACATTACTGAATCGGAATTGAAATCAGCAATAGAGAGCCAGAAAAATAATAAAACCCCGGGCCCAGACGGGATCCCAGGGGAGCTGTACAAGGCAATAGCAGATCAAATTGGACCACTTATGGTGGAAGTTTTTAATGATGTTTTATTAGCAGCTAGGATGCCGGACTCATGGAGGGGGGCACTGATCTCGCTGATCCCAAAGGAGGATACAGATCCCAGATATATAAACAATTACAGGCCGATTTCACTCTTAAATACTGATTATAAAATATTCACTTCTATTATAGCAAACAGATTAAAAAGATTGCTAAACTTGTATATACATGAAGATCAAAATGGATTCCTTCCAACTAGGCAAATAAAGAATAATCTAAGAATAGTATTAGACGTACTAGAATTTTATGAAGCCCACCCAGAGAGACAAGTAGCACTCATGTTTCTAGATGCAGAAAAAGCTTTCGATAATTTGAATTGGCAATTTTTAATTCAAAAAATTTATAATTTGAATCTGGGTACCAAATTTGAAAATATTATAACAACTATATATGACACACAACAAGCTAATATAATAGTGAATGGGGAATGCACCCGCCCAATAAAGATAGAAAAAGGAGTGAGACAGGGTTGCCCACTCTCTCCCCTGCTCTTCATATTAGCATTAGAGACATTATTAACACGAATTAGGAGGAATTCAGATATAAAGGGATTAACAGTTAAGAAAGAGGAATATAAATTGCAAGCGTTTGCGGACGACATGATTTTCTTCCTTGAAGAACCAAAAGACAGGGGACCAAAATTGATGAGTGATTTAGAGAAATTTGGAGCAGTAGCGGGACTTAAAATAAACAAAAAAAAAACTAAATTAATGACCAAAAACCTAACAGAAAAACAGAAAATAGAACTAGAAGAAATAATGCAGATACAAGTGACAAAGAAAGTGAAATATTTAGGAATTTGGCTAACCCCACACTGTAAGACACTTAAAGAAAACAATTATGATAAACTGATACATCAGGTAAAGAAAGATTTAGAATCGTGGGGGAAACTTCAAATTTCACTACTAGGCCGAATTGCTACTATTAAAATGAACATTCTCCCTAAATTTTTGTATTTATTCCAAACGATCCCAATTAAATTACATAAAAAGTTTTTTGAAGAACTCAATAGAACAACCCTGAAATTTATTTGGCAAGGGAAAAAACCCAGAATAAATGTAAAAGCAATGCAGGATGTGAAGAGCAGGGGAGGGTTAGCATTTCCAAACTGGGAGTTATACCATATGGCCACCTCATTAGTTTGGTTGAAGGATTGGGTGAGTTTAACCAATAATAGAATACTATTTCTAGAAGGCCATGATTTACAAAGGGGGTGGCACGCCTTTCTATGGGACGTAGGGAAAACCAGTCAAAAATATTTCCATAGACATTTAATTAGAGACGCACTATTAACAATTTGGAGGAAAATAAGGAAAAAACATTATACAAAAGTACCAGTATGGATTTCAACAATGGAGGCAATGATTCACCCAAACAATTTGGAGCTTACCAAAATGATTAAATACAAAGACTTATTAGACCCACAAGGAAATTTGAAACCGAGGCTGGATCTTCAAGAGCAAGGACATAAAATTGATCAATGGGTTTATCTTCAGATTCAAAGCAGATATAAACAAGACAAAAAAGAATTCGGAATTAATAACAAACTGCAACAGTTAGATAAAATTTTATTAGGATCAAATAAAAAAAACATAACAAAATTTTATAACTACTTATTAGAAACAGAACTAGAAGAAGAAATTGTAAAAGGAAATATGATTGCTTGGAGTAAGAATGTAGGGCGCAGCATCACATTAGCGGAATGGGAGAAAGTTTGGGGCAGAAACAATAAGATTACCAAATCGGCAGCATACAAGGAAAATCTTTATAAAATGTTCTATAGATGGCATCTCCCCCCTTCGAGGTTAGCGAAGATGCACCCCAACATGAGTCCGCATTGCTGGAAGTGTAGGAAAAAAGAAGGAACCTTTTTCCATATGTGGTGGTCCTGTGCAGAAACCCAAAAGTATTGGAAGAAAATCAAAACGTGGTTGGAAGAAATCACCAAAGAGCAGATCGAATACAAACCAGAGTCCTTCCTACTAGGGATTTTTGATAAGCAAATTTCCAAAAAAACCAAATACATAACTATACACATTTTAACAGCGGCCAGATTAGCCTTCGCTCAACATTGGAAACAACACCAAATTCCATCAGAAGAAATGATTATTGAAAAAATCTCAAAATGCGCAGAAATGGATAAATTGACTTTGGCGCTAAAAAACAAAGACACTTCACTATACTATGACAGCTGGAATTGTTGGTATAATTGGATTGACCAAAGATAAATAATATATTATAAGGCATAAAAGAAAAGTATCAATACATAATAGCGAGGTAGCGATATAAGTTAAAAACAGGTGTGGTTATATGACACAAGTTAAGGTGATGAAAACAAAAGAAGATCTTGCAAACTGTTAAAATAAGAATACTTTTAATCCTGTAACCTCTTTCTTTCTTTCTTTTCTTAAAATTCTTTCCCTCTCTTCCTCTTCTCTTTTCTTTCTTTTCTTTCTTTCTTTCTTTCTTTTTTTTGCTTATTTGTGTATGTATTGTGACTGGTTTTAATTGTAAAAATTAATAAACTATATTTAAAAAAAAAAAAAAAAGAAGAGAAAAAATGGTAGCTGTCCCAGAGAGAGAAGGTTTTCTGAGAAAGCAGAAAAAACACATTAAAGATCAAAATAAATGATAGAAACAGGAAAATATTATTATTTGTTGCTACCCAAGCTGAATATTTGGCCAGGACTTTGATCCAAGAAGGCAAGAGCAAGCACAATCTGGGACACACAGCCTTTCCTTCATTTCCTTAAAATGCTGAAAAAACTAAATTGTTTATTGTGAAGCAAGTGAACTGGCTTTGAAATTATCCTAAATTATCCGAAGGCTTATGCATGACCTACTTATTTTAAGATTAAAGTTATTACACTATATTTTATATAATTCTGATTAGGAAGACATCTCAGAGGCATTTGAATACAATGGCTAGTTGGCCACCTATGGTTTGCTCCAGGAAAGGTATCATCCAGCAACAACTGAAGAGCACCAATTCCAAACTGAGCTGTCACTTGATGTCACAGGAGGGTTTTTTTTTTTTTTTGATAAACACAAGGTCCTGGAACAAATGGGTCCTCGACCTACAAATAGAAAAGATGCCACTCTGCCACTCTGTTTCCTCACAATGTTTTCTACATTGGGTGCAAAGTAACACTGATGCCTACTTGGGTTTGGTGCTCCATACACTCAACAAGCACAAGATTTAGAGTTGCTTCCCTTCACTGCATGAGCCTGCCTTTCCATCTTAACAGCTCCCAATTGTACTGAAAGAAGGAAAAGAAGACAAAGGACCCCATGCTGAGCTATAATGCATCCTCACCAACTTGCACAACAGGAGCTTATGGACTGACTTATCTTTGTGGGCAAAGATGGAAAGCTAGCCCAAGATTTGAATTACATCAGATAATGTGACACACTTCTATTGCTTATAAAATCTGAATATTTAATTTAAGCCCTGGAGATTTAATAATTTAATTCTCTAATAAAGAATAATTTCTTTATTAGCGTGCCTTTTGAAGGAGCTAGTGCAGGCACCCCATCAAATTTTAAATTCCTAACATTTTTATAGGTTGCTTCCTTTTCACTAGCCAGCCTCATCCCATTGTTCCCCTCAGGCTCTAATCAATTACTAACCTGTTTATTATATTTAATGTGAAGCCTGTGTGCTCAATTAATTCCAAGGGGCATTAAAGTGAAAATTTTTACAATTGAGATGAACGCTTTATCCCTTCTGCAAGTGAATTAGATTTTTAAAAATGTGAATAGAATTGTCAATAGCATGCCATAGAAAGGTCACAATGGGCTAAATTTAATAAATGGGTTTTGCATGTTTGTTGTTTCTTTGACACATTAGAATGTGCTTTCTTCTATTGTCTTTCATTAAGTGAATGAGAATATTTTTCATCTATTAGCATGCTTATATTTCATCTATTAGCATGCTTATAGAGCTGTTATAATTAAAATCTTCCCTGAGCCCATCTAATTTTAGTATTTTCTCAGCCAGCATTATAGAACTGGATTTTTCAAAATTCCTCTATCCCTGGTTATAATTAAACAGTCTTTACCTTTGATATTATGTCAGAGGGGGAAATGTGTATGGTTAAGTGGATCATTAGAATGATTTCATTAGATAAAGGAAAGATTTCTAATGCAGCGATTCATAGTCTTATGGGGTTGAGATGTTAGCTAGCTTGATTCCTTACAAATGCTATGGAGAATCTAGGCAGAATTTATTTTTACATACAATGAAAGGTCATAAAACTTCACTGCCAGAGCCCTCCTCCCATTTTTATTTCCCAATAAAAAATAGCTATGATGAGATGTCACCAGTAAGGCTGAACCTCCTAACTTTCCCAATTTTGTCAAGTGGGGAATTCTTACTTTTTATGTTTACTTTTTACCTTTCTCTCCAGTACAGCTTGAGGAACAGCAGAAAGAAGGAAATAAGTCCTTGGGATCTTCAAACCATAGGCCAGTCTTGAAACTCGAGGAATGGCTGGGCAACCATTTTATTTATTATATATAAGAAGCTATTGATCTTTGATTTGAGGGCCAGGAAAACTTCTGAAACTTGCAAAAAGCCTTGATTATTGTATTGCGTTGCGTTGTATTTCGTTTCGTTGCATTACATTGTCGTATTTTAAAGTTATATGCCCATCTCATTCTGCAAAGTGATAAATAAAATTATTGCATGCCTTCTGATTTAAACTCCATATTGAAATAGCCCTTGGGAGCTACATTTTAATTTGTATTATCTAAGGATGTGAATATTATTTAATGTTAAGACAGACAAATATGTCACTTCTCTTTCTCTCACATTTATTTTAAAAATTCAAGTTATTTTCACTTAATTTATGACAAAATACATTAGATTTGCTAAGTTCTTAAAAATGAAATTCTCATCTGATTGCATTAACTAAACCAAAGTATAACTACCGTGTTTTTCCAACAATATGGCCTCCACCAATAGGAAGGCCCAGCATGATTTCTTGGCATGAGGTGAAATTAAGCCCCACCCCCAAAATTTAGGTCTATTTAAACCATGCGTTTCCCCACCATTTCTCACATTGTTCGTTAGAACTATACAAGGTGAAGAGAAATGGGGGGAAAGGATGGGGGGGTGGGGACAAAACTTGCCTTTAGGAGTGCCCTGCAGGTAGCCTAGGCTAGAATACCCCGATCTACTACTGATTGAACATCAACTGATAGAAGCTTCCTGAAGGCAGGTAGAAGCCACTTCGATTGGCTGGTAGAAGTGGCCTCGGGGTGAGCGCCCATGCACAATTCCCGCTCCACGAGGCTGTTTCTATCTGCCGACAAAAGCTCCCTGAAGGCAGGGTCCCCAGCCACTTCAGGGCGAGGAGTGGCTGCCCGTGTCCCCTAGCCATTAGGCAGTGTCTTTCGGGTGATGGAAGCTCCCCAAGGGCAGTCACCAGCCACTTCAATCAGCCGCTAGAAGCGGCCTCGGGGCGAGCGCACACACACACTCCCCTCGCCATGAGGCCACTTCTATCGGCCGATGAAAGCTCCCCAAAGGCAGAGTCCCCAGCCGCTTCGGGGCAAGGCATGGCTGCCCGTGTTCCCTTGCCATTAGGCAGTGTCTTTTGGGTGATGGAAGCTCCCCAAGGGCAGTCACCAGCCACTTCAATTGGCTGGTAGAAGTGGCCTCAGGGCGAGGGGAGTGTGTATGTGTGCTCGCTCCAAGGACACTTCTACTGGCCGATCGATGGTGACTGTCCTTGGGGAGCTTCCATCACCCAAAAGACACTGCCTAATGGCAAGGGGACACACCTCGCCCCGAAGCGGCTGGGGACTCTGCCTTTGGGGAGCTTTCGTCAGCCTGTAGAAACAGCCTCATGGAGAGGTACGTGCGCGCGGGCCACTCTAGGTGGGGGAGGAAATTAAGTCACCCCCCAAAAAAATTGCCTAGCTGTTTTTGGGGGGTCAAAAAAAAAGGCCCGGCCTTATTTTGTGAGAAACACAGTATTTCCAGAATGGAAATCACCATGTTATACCTTCCAAAAATCCAAGTCATAAAAACAGCACCGGAGAACACCGCTGGTCATCAGCTGTCATTCATAGTTCAAACTAGTCAAATCATCATCCTCTTCTAAGAATCCATAATCCCTTGTAAGGTGGAGTCTGGGCAAACTGAATGAAGCTGAATGTTTACTGGCCAGATGCCCTTCCTGTTGCCAATGCAGAGTATTTGCAGCAAATATATTCTCAGTGTGCCCAGAGAAAGAAATATCTGCTTCTACCTAGGATCAAACTCACACCCTCCTGATTGTGAGGTGAGAACTTCACCTCTAGGCTACCGCACCA
Organism: Pseudonaja textilis; assembly: GCF_900518735.1. The sequence continues at coordinate 12,167,492 of NW_020769344.1, read as the reverse complement.
CTCCTTTAAGCTAGTCAAATACATTATTAACAAAGGACAATCCAAATTGGACAATAATTGTGCAGTTTCTCAGACCCTGGATGGTAGATCCATATCTGCATATAGACAATCTTTCAACCTGAAGTAGATATTAAAAAACAATAAGAAATAATGAGACAATGATACTGACATGGAAACCAGGCCAGGAAGCAAATTCAGATGTTCATTTTGCACCCAGATTTATACCTTCAGCACAATCACAAGTTCCAACAAGCAGTCTAAGACTTTTCATGACTGCCCTTTTCATGCCCTTTTCACTGCTGCCCTCCAGCCACAGCCAACTGATATACCAGCAGTATTCAGGCTCAGTTGAACCTCTGCCAATGTTTCCCTGATACCAATGGACCCCCAGACCACTACATCTATCTCCCATTGTGGGTGTTTTGTAGAGAGAACACTGTACTCCAGCGATTCGTCCCAAGGGGCAAGTAGTTGTGCCTCCCAGCAGCCAATCAGTGCTCCGAGGGGTGGGCCTCTGCTGAGCCATGGAGGTGCTGAGTGGTGGTGGCAGCAGACAGGACACTGGGACACTTGGCCCAGGCCCAAGTTCACATACAAGATTAGAGGTGTCTTCCCCATTTACAGGTAATCCTCAACTTATGACCAAAATTGAGCCCAAAAAATTTAGTTTTACCCCATTTTATGACTTTTCTTACCACATTTGCTAAGTCAGGTGTTGGCAAACCTTTTTGGCACCTAGTGCTGAAACAGGAATGTGTGTGTGTGTGTGTGTGTGTGTGTGTGTGTGTGTGTGCATGTGCATGAGCACTGGAAACTGGAAGAGCAGCTCCCTGGAGTGCATCTATATACTGGAAAGCTGAGCTTCTGGTTTCCAGTGCTCCCATGTGTGCCAGCCACCTGCTCTTCTGCTTTCCGGGGCTCCTGTGAGTGCAAAACAGGGGTGGGATGCTTCCGGTTTGGCCCAGTTCTATAGAACCTGTAGTTGCAAAGAGTAGTTGACACCGAACTGGTTCGGTGTTTGGCCCACCCCCCTGCCTGGGTTCTAGGTTGTCCTTTATTCCCTGTTTTTCCCTCCACAGCTGCTTTGCGCAGCACAGCTGAGGTTGAAAAAGCAGGAAATGAGGATTTTCAAAAGCTGCGCACCAGAGCACAAGCGCTTGTCAGCTGTCCAGGCAGCACAGCTGATGATTTCTTGCAAATGCTATACACCCAATTGTCCTCAGTTTGGAGAACTGGCAAATCACTCCACTGGCTGGCCCTGCCCCTCCCTGCCCACTCACTCCTTATCTGCCATGCGAGCCATCCAACTTGCCTGGTTTGGTAAGTTGCTATTTTTTCTTTTTCCCCCCGACCATTAGCTGTTCTGCTCTGCCAGGAGATTTAGATTAGCCAAGAAAGCAGGAAATCCTTGGATTTCTTGCTTTCTGGCTAATCTAAAAGCAGAGCCAAACCTTCCTTAGGACTGAAGCTTTTCAATGCAGACTCAAGTAGCCAATTGCAGATAGATAGATCTCTAAGTGAATCTGTGATTCTGTGAGCAACTCAATCTGCCTGTCTGCTTTGCCTGCTTTTGGATAAAAGTTGCTCTTTTTTAATAAAAAAAACCCCAATATTTTCATACATGGTGTGTTGTGAGTTATAATATTTACATATAAGCCATGCCCACCCAGTCACATGACCACCAAGCTACACCCACAAATTAGGCCACACCCACAGAACCAGTTGTTAAGAAATTTTAATCCCACCCCTGCGCAAAGACCATCAGGCTGGTGCACATGTGCACGCCGGAACCCAGAAGAGCAATGGGTGATGGCTGGCATGTCCGGAAAGATGGCTCAGCATGCCACTTCTGGCCTGCGTGCCATAAGTTCACTATCACAGTGCCAAGTGAATCATTGCAGTTGTTAAGTTAGTAAAATGGTTTGCTTGGGAAGCCTGCAAAGAGAAAGTCATTGGGGAAGCCAGAAGGAAGCTGCAAGTCCAAGGCGAGCATAGGTGGTTGTTGCTGTGTAGGGGCAGGGACCAAGAGGTAAGAGGTGATGTGTAAGGGTGTAAGTCAGGAATGATATGTGGGAATCAGTGGTGGGATTCAAATTTTACTACTGGTTCTGTGGGCATGGCTTGGTAGGCCTGGCTTGGTAGGCGTGGCTTAGTGGGCACGGTAGGGGAAAGTTACTGCAAAATCCCACTCCTTCCCCACCCCACTAACCTGCTTTCAGCTCTGTTCTCCTGTGCAGGGCAACAAAAGAAGATCCAGTCGATCAGCTGGGGCTCGGAAGGCAGATAATAGATGAGGGTGGGGTAAGTCATAGGTGGTATTTGCCAATTCTCTGAGCTACTCAAACTTTCCACTACCAGTTCTCTAGAACTGGTCAGAACCTGCTTAATACCACCTCTGGTGGGGATATGTGAGAGGAACCATGTGGGTTGTGTGGATATATGTCAGACATGCCACATGGGTCAGGGAAGATGTACAGTTGGGCTGCATGAGTTAGGAAGGGTGCCTGGGGGTCTGCAAGAGGTACTGGCAGGCAGGGGTGGGATTCAGTTTTTAACAACCAGTTCTGTGGGTGTGGCTTAGTAGGTGGGTGCGGCTTGGTGGTCAGGTGACTGGGTGGGCATGGCCAACTCGATATCACTCATATCAAAGGCGCTTCTCCTTGCTTGGCCTCTCATGACAGTGGGGATGCTGCAATGGTCATAAGTGTGAAAAATGGTAATAAGTCACTTTTTCAGTGCTATTGTAACTTTGAATGGTCACTAAATGAACTGTTGTAAGTCAAGGATTACCTGTACAAAAATACAAAAAGCTTCTTTGCTTGCAAAAAGCTGCCCTAAATACCAATCTTTAGATTAAAAATACCTGCAAGCCAGAGTTACAAATCAGATGGGGTGCCAGAGCAATGAGGAATGAAAATAGTTAAAATCCAGTGATAGCATCCATCTCTTGCTCATAAAGTGAAACCTTTTAGCAGAGAGGTCATTTAAGCTCTCCAGAAAAAGTACACCTAGGAAAAGCAATCCTTAGATCCATTTGCACCACTTAAAGATACCAGCTGGTCTCGCTCACCTCACAAGATATCCTAAGGAAATCATCCAGATTTAAGGAAAGGTTACATGCCCCCAAGAAAGGCAGTAAAAAAAATCAGTGCCAAACTTGCATCTTGCCTCTTAGAAGTATACCCCAAAAGGACAGTGCCAGATAAAGCAGTGAGGAAGACCCCCTCCTCAGATAGAAAAAGAAACCATGAGGCAGGAAAAAATTCAAACACAATACAAATAATTAAATCACATCAGTAGCTGTCGCTTGTTGAAGCTGAATAGGAAAAATTATCCCATCAATAAACACAGGATTAAATGTCATCAAGCACAGAATTAACCTTTACCAAAAACCAGTTTTAGACCAAAACTCAGAAAGGGTATGTAAACTCACGTTTGAATGTCAATCTTTCTAGTTAGCCAAGAAGCCTTGCTGAATGTCACTCATCTTGGTTCCCAACCACTAAAAGTTTTGCTTCTTTATTCAATTATTTCTTCAAAGTGCTGATTGTCCAGGGAAATATTTCCTCCCAACAGCAGTGTAAAAATCTTAAAACAACCCTTCCCCTTTAAGAAAGTCAAGCCTCAGAAGCTCCAGAGACAGGAAGTCTAGGTGTACTGGCTTCTAACTATCGGTTCTCTGAACTGCTTAGAAAGTTAACAAGGGGTTCTATAGAACTGGACAGAACTGGTAGAATCCCACCCCTGCTCCTCTAACCAGAGGAGCATGAGGGAGGGCAGTGTGGTCAAAAAGGCTTTGTGGGGATCACTGGAGTGAGTAAAAGGTGCTGCATGAGTCAATTAGAAAGCACAGAGTGGTTGTGTGGGTCAGGGTCAAGGGGATGACAAGAAGTGCTGTGGAATGGGGAAGGGCTATGGAAGGGTAGCACAGGTTTGAAGGGCATGCAGGAAGTGGCAGAGGCTGGTAAGGGTCCCCAGAGGTTCTTCCCTTCCCTTCCCTTCCCTTCCCTTCTCTTCCCAGCAGGCAGGTACTGTAGGTGGGTGCCGGATGGGTCAGAAAGAATGAGAGATTGTAGGACTGGCTGGGAACAATCATGGAACATTGAAAATGAATATCCCATGATCATAGCAGAAGCCAATATCGCTAAAGCAGGCATTAAAGGTCATGACAGAGTTTTATTAGTATTTAGATATAAATCTGGATATATGGGAGAAAATGTGGGAAACTGGTATTACATTTATATTGTGTCATAATTTAAAAGTGAACTTTTATAAAATGTTGTATCGATGGTATATGACACTAGCTAAATTATCTAAAATGTATAAAGGAATAGTAAATCAGTTTTGAAAGTATGGGGGGGAAAGGCAGACTTTTTATCATGATGGAGGACTTGTGAAAAAGAAAGGAAATTGTGAGTACAAATTCATACAATATTGCAAAAGATACTGTGGATTAATATTACGATCAAAACAGTATTTATAACAGCTACGAAAACGTCTTTTCCATTTAGTGTGCTGCTTGTGCCCCCTACAGGATCTACGTCTCTACTACATCTCACTCTTTTTTGTTTTGTTAGACAGGACATAGTCATAAGAGGGGTTAGTAAGGGGATTATAATAATCAGTAGTTTATACAGGGCATATACCTGACCCTGAGGCAATGTAAGAGGGGGTTTGGGATGAAAAGCTGTGATACATATGTTGCAAAGAGAAGGGAAACATTGAACAAAGCAGCACCCACTAATTAAAATAGCACAAATAATAGCATAGAATATTTCCCATTAAGCCTGTGGGTAACCAAGCTCAAAAGCTTTCCCACCAAGATCCTAAATTATCAATTTTCAATTCCGAGGCCAAATTGTGTAAAATATTAAGCTGGTGCTGGATTGTTCGTGACTCATCAAACAAATTAAAACAACATAGATTTTGTAGAATAGCCTTTATCAACGCTTGCACCTTGTGGTTGATTGCTGAGATAGCTGAAGAAGTAGCATTAATTGTTTTCACTAGATTACATGCAACCCCCTGCTCTCTCCAACAAGTAGCTGAACCAATGAAGCTGTGGGAAGAAATCGTGATGGACTTTATTGTGTAATTACCAGAGAGTGGAGGAGGTACAGTGATTTGGATTGTTATCAATTTATTCTCCAAGCAAGCCCACTTTACAGCGTGTAATGGACCACCTTGCTTAATAACAGAAATTCTGGTCCAAATAGTGGTTATAAATCAAGGACCACCTGGAGTGGGGAATTCTAAATAATTGTTCCAAAATGTTCTTACTGGGCAAATAAATTCTAGTTGGAGTAGAAGCTCCTTAAGGTATGTTAATGCCAAACCAGGTAGAAATTGAAACCATTGTTTTAAATTGCATCCAGAGACTATTAGTAATCAAATTGAAATGCAAGTGAGATTCATTTAGTTAACTCTTTCATTCTTCTGTTTACCTCCATTATTCATACAGACAATTGTCCAAAAGTTTAATGCTCCATTCTGTAGTCTGTTGCTTATGAGTAAGCTGGCCATTACAATATACTACCAAGAGGTTCTCCTTTAGTAACTGCAGCCTTGTGCTATCTGTAAGTAATTAACCTTGAGTCTAATAGCCACCTGCTGAAACCAGAATTACACTAGGTGTTATGTCCCTGGAACTCTAAGGAGTTCCCACTCAGGTCCGTTCGTGCTGCGGGGGCGGCTGCCCCCTCGCTCATTGGTTGGTTCTCCCCAGCAGCCAGCTATAAAAGCAGGCTGCGGGGTCCAACCAGTTGCTGATCGCTGCGAGCCAGTTCCAGGCTTGGCAAGCACGGTCAGTCCTTTATTATTCTAATAAAGTATTTGTTGCATCCATGCCCTGGTTCAGCCTCTCATTTCCCGAACTTAACACTGGCGACAAGGATGGGATGGCGACCAGAGGCACAATGCAACCGCTGAATCACTAGCCGCTGATCCGCAGCCAGAGAGAACGATCAGCAGGCAATAAGAGCAAACGCTGATCCGCAGCTAGAGAGAACGATCAGCAGGCAAACGAGAGCGAACGCTGATCCGCAGCCAGAGAGAGCGGTCAGCAAGCAGCGAGAGTGAGAAGCGTCTGTAGCCGCTTGTTAGCCAAGCTACAGGGAAAGTGAAGCGCTGCGAGCCGCAGCCGCTCATTTCTTTAGGCGCGAAATTCAAACGGCTGTCATTTGAATTCCGCCCTAGAAGTACAGCGCGGTGCTGTATTACAAAGTCACTGACGCCCACGCAGGCGCAAATTTCAAAACGCTGCCAACGACCGTTGCAGCCTAACCTCGTGTTAACCCAGAGAGAGAGAGAGAGTTGTGAAAAGCCTCTCCAGAGCTGAAGTCACTTGCCTGCCACAGGCACAAAAACCTTCCTGCTGCTGCCCCAGAGAGATTTTTCCAACAGATTAGACAACCAGATTTCCTCACTATGAATTCCAATCCAGTCTTCCCAGCGTTCAAGCCGGATGAGGAGAAGTGGGAGTCATACAAGAACCGCTTTAACCATTACATCGACGCAATTGGGCTGGCTGATGCAGGGGAGCACCGGAAAAAATCATATTTCCTGATCTACTGTGGAGCCATCGTCTTTGACACTGCCACAGCACTCGTGGCTCCACGTGAGTTAAAAAACGTTCCATGGTCAGAACTGTTAGAAATCCTTACTAACCACTATTCTCCCAGACCCTCACAGATTGCCAGGCGATTCACCTTCCGTATGAGGAAGCTATCAGACAAAGAGACCATCAACCAGTACATGGCCGCCCTCAGGACTGCAGCACTCCATTGTGGGTTTGGAACCTACCTGGAGGACATGCTCCTCGATCAGCTAGTCTGCGGAGTCAAGGATCTCCACCTCCAAAGGCGCCTGCTCGCTAAGAAGGACCTCAACCTCGCACAAGCTGTCGAGGAGGCCCTGGCAGCAGAGCTGGCAGCACACTCAGCCACCGAAATCCAAGGTCCTACTTCCAAGCTAACGGCAGTTCCAGTCCACTCCGAAGAGGTGGTCATAGAGGAAGGCCCCAGTGATGAAACCGACATCCACCGCCTCGCCAACGCCAGGCAACCACAGGTAGGAGCCAAGCAAGAAAGCATCAGTCCACCCAAGCACATCACCCTGTGCCTATCCTGTGGTGGATCTCACCCGAGGGCCACCTGCAAATTCAAAGGAGCCACCTGCAACATCTGCCACAAAAAGGGGCACATCGCGAGAGTCTGTCAAGCCTCTCACAACTCAGCACAAAGGCACCCTCCCTTCTCACATTCTGGACCTCAGAGGCAAGTATTGAACTGTCGCACTCACCCCCATGCCAAGCACACTTGCCATACCATTAGTAAAATCTCTCTCTCCGTTTTGTTAGAAGGTAAACCTTGTCGCATGGAGGTTGACACAGGGTCAGCGCTCTCAATTATCTCGTGGAGCACCCCCAAGAGGCTACAGCCCAGTCTATCAAGAAGCCGGCTCCAGAAGTGCCAGTTTAGCCTGAAGGACTACCAGGGGAAGGACATTCCTGTAATCGGCAGAGGCAAGTTCCTTGTCAATTTTAAAACTTTCAAAGGTCACCTACCTCTAGTGGTAGTTAACGGCAACCTCCCCACACTCTTGGGGCTTGATTGGTTTCCCCATCTCGGCCTAGGGCTAGCAGGAGTCCATGCTGTCTCAACCTCTGACACTGACTCCTTATTCGCTGACTACTCAGATGTATTCAGCGATGAGCTGGGGTGTTATAACGGTACCCCTATCTCATTCTCAGTCGACCCCCAAGCAGTCCCAATCAGGCTAAAACCGCGTAGAGTCCCATTCGCTATTCGGCCTAAATTAGATGCGGAATTGGATAAATTATTAAAACAAGGGGTCATTGAGCCAACAGATTTCGCCAAATGGGAGACGCCCATTGTCACACCCCTCAAAAAAGACGGTAGCCTGAGAATTTGCTCGGACTACAAAACCACAATTAATAAGTTTTTACAAGTTAGCGCTTACCCAGTGCCCGTCATTCAGCATTTATTACACACTTTTGAACCTGGCAGCATTTTTGCCAAATTGGACATGTCTCAAGCGTATCAACAGTTCCCTGTTGACAACCAAACAGCGGAACTCCAGACCATTGTCACTCACAGGGGTGCTTTCCGGTGTAAGCTTCTACAATTTGGCGTAAGTGTTGCCCCAGGCATTTTTCAATCCCTCATGGAGCGGATTTTGCAGGGCCTCCCTGGTGTAGTACCCTACTTTGACGACATCTTAGTCTCGGCCAGGGACAGACCCCAACTCTTCCAGAGAGTTCGAGCAGTGTTAGAGAGGTTCAGACAGCATGGCCTCAAATTAAAAAAAGAAAAATGTGCCATTGCCACTAGACAGGTGGACTTTCTGGGTTATAAAATTGACGCCTCAGGCATTCACCCCCTGGAGTCCAAGGTTAAGGCAATTCACGAGGCACCCACTCCAACCTCCAAAGCGGAACTGCAGGCCTTCTTGGGGCTATTGAATTTTTACGCATCCTTCCTGCCCCATAAAGCTTCAGTGGCAGAACCCCTGCACAGACTGTTGGATAAAAAATCGCCTTGGCACTGGGGTCACAAAGAAGACTCCGCTTTTCGCGCAGTCAAATCACTACTCACGTCAGAGGCGGTCCTTATTCAGTTCGACCCCAACCTTCCATTAGTGCTAGCAGCAGACGCATCCCCTTTTGGAATTGGGGCAGTGTTAAGCCACAGGCTCCCCAATGGCTCCGAGGCTCCCATCGCTTTTTTTTTCCAGGACGCTCTCTGCGACAGAGCGCAATTATAGCCAAATCGATAAGGAAGCTCTAGCAGCTGTCGCAGCAGTGAAGAAATTTCACGAATTTCTCTTCGGCCACTTTTTCGAGCTGGTCACGGATCATAAGCCTCTCCTGGGTCTACTAGCTGGGGACAAACAGACCCCTCAAGTCCTGTCTCCTAGAATGACGAGATGGACTCTTTTCCTAGCGGCATACTCGTATAGACTCACACACCGTCCAGGTAAAACATTGTCCCACGCAGACGCCCTCAGCCGCTACCCCCTGCCGGCTCCAGCTGAAGACCCTGCACCGGTCCATGCTATCTTTGAGGTCACCCAATTGGACCTCCCCATCACTGCCCTTGACATTGCGGCCAAATCCAAGACCGACACAACGATCGCCCAGGTACTGGACTGGGTGAGGAGGGGGTGGCCGGGCGGTGATGTTGAAACCAAATTTACACCTTTCAAGACCCGCCTACAGGAATTATCCAGTTTGCAGGGCTGTTTGCTGTGGGGCACACGAGTGGTCATCCCGACCTCACTGCGTACCTGAGTTCTGGAGGCGTTGCACGAGGGGCACCCTGGCATCGTCAGAATGAAGGCATTAGCACGCAGCTACGTATGGTGGCCGGGCCTCGACGAAGACATCATCAGATGGGTAAGCTCCTGCCATCCCTGCCAGGAATCCCGTCCAGCCCCTCCAATCGCCACCCCCACTAAGTGGGAAAGCGCCAGCGCTCCGTGGTCCAGAATTCACATCGACCTAGCCGGCCGGTTGCACGGAAAAATGTTCCTGGTGATCGTGGACTCCTACTCTAAGTGGATTGATGTGGCACAACTATCCACAACCACCACACAAGCGATCACCAAGGTATTAACTCGCCTGTTTGTAACACACGGGCTTCCAGACTCTATTGTTTCCGACAATGGCCCCAGTTCGCATCAGCCGAGTTCAGCCATTTCGCTGCCAACCTGGGCATCCACCACATCTTCACGGCCCCCTTTCATCCTGCCAGTAACGGATTGGCTGAAAGAGCCGTTAGGACCACTAAAGAAGCTCTAGCTAGGTTCAACAAGGAAGACTGGCACCACAAACTCTCCCGTTTCTTGATGAGCCAGCACTCAACCCCGTGCACAGTCACTAATAAGTCCCCAGCTGAGCTCCTGATGGGCAGACGCCTGCGGACTGTATTGGACAGGCTTCACCCACATTACTGCCCTGACTCTCCCCTCGCTTCCACATCGGGGGTTAGGCATTTTGTCTTACAGGAACCCGTGTTCGCGAGGAACTTCGCTGGAGACCCTCTGTGGATCCCGGGCGAGATCGTGGCCATCACCAGACCCAGGTCATATCGGGTCAGACTGGAGGACGGCCGAGTCTGGAGAAGGCACCTGGACCAGCTGCGGAGGCACCACAGCACTCTCGTCGGCAGTGACTCAGAATTACAGACCGGGGTGAGGCCACAGCATCAACCCCACATCAGCACCAATTCCGGTGACCTGCTTACACCAGCAGCCGATCCAGGAAATCCGAACACGGACAGCGACTTCCAGATGGCTGACCAATCCGAACCAGTCAACGGGAGCACATCCCCAGTGACCAGCCCTACGAGTCCCGAGCCAACCCGGACCGGGGGACGCGTTCATGACTCCCTACCGATCCAGCCTTCCCCTACAGACTCTGAACTGACAGACAACCCACCAGAGTTGCGCCGTTCTGGGCGCCAGCATAAACCTCCAGCCTACCTTAAAGACTACGCATGTTCGCATCTGGGGGGAAGGGGTGTTATGTCCCTGGAACTCTAAGGAGTTCCCACTCAGGTCCGTTCGCGCTGCGGGGGCGGCTGCCCCCTCGCTCATTGGTTGGTTCTCCCCAGCAGCCAGCTATAAAAGCAGGCTGCGGGGTCCAACCAGTTGCTGATCGCTGCGAGCCAGTTCCAGGCTTGGCAAGCACGGTCAGTCCTTTATTATTCTAATAAAGTATTTGTTGCATCCATGCCCTGGTTCAGCCTCTCATTTCCCGAACTTAACACTAGGCATCAGTCTGTTTTCTTTGGCAGAGAAGAGGGATTTACAAGAACTTTACTGAGCAGAACATATAATGGTATGTACTGTTCTCTAACAGAAGAACCTACATTCAGGGAAGATAAGTTACCTGGTAAAAAGGGAGCAAGGGGGGAGGGAGGAGAAACCATTAAAATGTGCCCTTTTTCTACTCAAAGAGAGAAATGTACATTTCCGCTTGGATTGTCAACACCTGGTGAGAGCATTACTTCATGCTTGGAAGCTCATGTATTCAAATTTGCTTATCAGTGTAATAAAAAGAAGCATATTCATTGCCTTGATGACTAGGACATATTTTACTGGAAACAAATAAAACTAGACAATCACGACATAAAATGGCCTCATACGATTCTGTTCCCTTGAATTGAACATTTGTATTTTTATTGCATGACTACAGTTAAGCAGTTATTTTTGCTTAGGTACTGGCTTTGGGAGTAGAGGGGAGAGGAGGCATGGAGCTGATGGGAGATATTGTAAAAATGAAGAATATTTTCAGAATTTCAGCTGTCCCTGAAATCTCATCTTCTGAGAGATGACTTCAGCCTCCAATAAAGGAGAAACCAGGGAGACTTGCATCTTTCCTTGTCAATAGATACTGGAACAATGGTTTCCCTTAGGCCAGGAATCTTCTGCCTTTCAGACTAGGAGTATCCTTCCTGTCTAATCATCCCTCCAAGAGGATCTAGTTTCCTCCTCTCCCCATTTTTCCTTTTTTCCCCCTGCTCCCTTTTCTCCTCTCTTTTTCTCTTAAACTCTATTATTCATTTCTTCTTTTGTCATCATCAACAATAATCCCATAGACATCTGCAGAAACCGAGATGCCCTCAGAATGATGACACACATAATAATGTCATGATGTAAACTCCACTTGTATTGTTTGTCTTTTGATGCCTGACACTAATACATAAATTGCAATTTTTGCGAATGATACACATTTCAACAAAAATGGGTTTCGGCAGTTTTGTAGAATATGGCAGCCCTGTTATATGCTGAGAGCAAAGACACTTTGGAACATACTTTACTGTTTCATCCTGTTCGCATGTCTAAATAGTTGAGATAGACTCTGGACTACAAATTAAACATTTGAAATTAAGTCATTTGGGCTTCATGTTTTTTTTTAAAGCAATCTCACTACCTTCAATTGTGAAGCAATGATATGTTTTTTTGTACTGAGTACTGCTCTTTGAGAGGATGTATATAAAATATACATATATACATTGAAAACATCGTTCTCATTATTACTATTTTAATTACTAGTAGTATAATTGTTTCATTACAGCACTACTATGTTGATGATCTTTCTAGTGGCAATAAAATATCAGAAGAAATATTAAATTCATTTCACAAGTAGATGAAATATGACATATAGCTTGATAGATAATTCTGATTCTTAAATATGGCTTATTTAGATCAAGATAAGATGTATATGTCCATTTTTGTGAACATATCGCCAATCAAAAATTTTTCATATTGATTCTTTGAACAAAGGCAGATTGCATTTAGTTTCTAAAATAAAATAAAGAGAGCCAGTTTGGTCTAGTGGTTAAGATTCCAGGCTATAAAGCAGGAGACCATGAGTTCAAGTCTCTCCTTAGCCGTGAAAGCCAGCTGGATGACTTTAAGCCCAACTTATATCACAGGGTTGCCATTGTTCCTTCCCAATACTCTCTGAATCTTAAGCTGAAATGATGTAGGGATTGTATGATGATCTACTTGTGTTCCTATGTGGACAAATCTATCATCAAGATGTTCTTAATGATCAGGTAGACATTGCAAAAATGAACTACTTCCTTGTTCTATATAGTCATTGTTGTTTGTCTATCACCTTTTGGTTTTATCATATCAAAAGGTCTTTCCCAAATATTTTCCCTACTTGTATTGGTGCATTCTTCTCAGTAAAACAAATAGAAAAATATTCCAAATTTGTCATAAATTCCAATATCTGGAATACATTAACACTGCAATAGATTCAATACTGGGACTACATTAGCACTGCAGCAGATGAAATATGAAAAATAAGCAATTCATATATTAGATTGCCTCTTGATTTTAGCTGAAAATATATTATGGAAATTTTCTGGGCACAGCCATAAATGATGGCTATGTTTGGCTTTTCTGAAAAGCGGCAGCTTTTTAATGTTCAGCAGAATTACTAAGCAATCTCCACCCATAGTTTTTACTGATTATGAAATTTATTGGGAATCTTTATCCTATCACAGTTCTCAAGATTAGAACCAGAATTATGTTCATTCTGAATCCCATCCTTGGCTATACTTTAAAATCAATTTTGCCTGTGTCTTCTTCAAAATATTAGTTTTCTATCACACTCATGATTTATCTACCAATAGAAATAGATCAATATTTTATTTTTTTATATTTAACTCCAGATATTTATAGCTATCTAAATATCCTAAACCACCTCTTATGCAAAAATTACTCATTATTGTAACCTTTTTCTTCATTTTTTTAAAAAATGTTATCACATGAAATAGTTGGAAAACTGTAGAAGTATGGATTCAATCAGCAACTCCTGGCTATTTTTCTTTTTGCCTCAGTTATGAAAGGATATGAGGTATTTAAATTGCTGGATTTCACATGTGGAACAAATAAGACTGAAGGAAATAGCATTTGACTCCATCCAAGTCTGAATTAAATTATTTTAGGACCTACTAGCAAAAGTACAAGAGTAGGGAAGCAAAAAAAACAACAACCTTGAGATGTTCTTCTCAAACAAAACAGCCTTTCAGTCTTGGCTTCTAGCCACTTAGTGGACGTCATGTCTTTCTGATATTGTGTTAGCCAAGTAATACAAAGGCTTAAGAGTTCTTGTTCAAATCACTCTTGTTGTCCACTTCTATTAGGAGGTGCTCATTTTATTTTGCAGTAAACACATATAGGTGTTTTTCTTTTGGGAAAAGGTAATGCAATATTTGTCTACTGAAAGCTGTCCAGATCATCATGTGTTTGTCAGGAAGACTCGACACATTGTACAACTGCAACAGTTTCAACTATGGAGGAAGAGAACCCTCTTACTCATATATTTGATGGAAAAGTCATGTCCTCATGTTTCATTGATGTACAGAGGTGAGGGAGGGAGGGAGGGAGGGAGAGAGATCCGTGTTTACTTCCTGGAGAAGACCCACCTTGCCTATTTCTTTTAGCTGTTCCATCATCATGCAATGTTCTGGAAATCCTACTAGTGAGCCTGGAGTGCATTTTTATCCCAGGTACACCCCAAATGCTTGCTTGCTGTCAGACCATAAGGACAACAATCCAGATAGCAGAAAGGTTTCTTTTTTTTCTACTGAAAAATACAGTCCTGGGAAAGAATATTTGTGTGGATGTTAGCTTCCTTCTGGCATCAGAGTAGCCAAAGATTTTGGTGGTCCGCAGAGAAATGTCACCCCCAAAACACCCCCCAAAGTAATTAATCCAGGCTGCATGGGAACACAAGGCTGCGCTGCCCACATGGCCCATGGGAACACAGGGCTTGTGTCGCTTGCATTGTGAACAACACAAGGTCGTGAGGGGAGGGGGAAAGGGCAGAGGGGGGAACTTACCCCACTTGCCCCATGCGCCTTGCCTGGCCAGCAGGCTGCTTCTTCCCGCTTCTTTCTTCTGTTTTTGGCTGCACGCAAGGAAAGCAGCAAAAGTCTTTCTGTCCCCCAAACTCTGTCTTTGGGACCCTGCAAGGCATCCTGCTCTAAGAGGCTGTGCTCTTAGAAGTTTCATTTCTGGTTGAGTTTGGGGGAGTGAAAGAAAGACTTCTGCTGCTTCTGCTGCTTTCCCTGCATGAAGCCAAAAGTGTCTCTCTTTCCCCACCTCCTGAGAACAGAGCTGGAGATGGTAAAGAATGATCGGTAGGAAAACGTGGTGGGGAATTTTCCTGCAGACTTTTGGGGGGATTTTCCCAGGGTGCCTGCAGACAGAGATCCTGGGAAAATTCCCCCCAAAATCTACAGGAAAATCTCCCACCATGTTTTCCTACCGATCAAGTGGGATCGCAGAACACCATCTCTCCCTCCACCTCTCTTTCCCTCCCTCCCTCCCTCCCTCCCTCCCACTTTCTCCCTGAGAACAGAGCTGAAAAGCAGGTTAGGAATTATATTTGCCTTTTAATAGCTACTTCATATACCAATTCAAAATTTGCAATTGCTTACAACCCTAGTATCCTTTTCAATGAATTTGCACCAAGCCAAATATTCTCTATTTGTATCTCTGCATTTTATTCATAAGTAAAGTAAAGAATTCAATTTTTGTCTCTGTCATCTTTTTTTCAGTCAATTCCTCGGAATAAAGCAGCCTTATAATGGCTATTTTTCAACTTTAGTAAAAGTGACCAGATGAATAAAAATCCTTGATAGAAACAAAATTAAAATACAATTTTACAACAGCTTCTCCCAAGAAAAAAAACTCTGGATCATGGATGGGCAACCTGTCAAAAAATTAGAAAAAATGTGTCTCTTCACTACAAAAAACATAACCAATTCTGACCTATACAATCCACTTCACAACTTCATAGCTCAGGTACACCAACCACATTTTTTCCTAATTTGTGGTACTGTTTCTGAATGTCAAGTCAGTCCCTAAAAAGGCCTTCGCCATTTCAGTACTGATCCATGAAAGGCTTGGGCCATGTTTTATTCCTCACATGGTGCTTTAACCAGATTGTAAAAAGCCTTCTCACATAATCTTCATATTTGGTTCCCATCTCAGTTTTTGGCAATACTGACTTTTATTTCTAACAAATTTCTCAATATTTGATGGTCCAATCTGAAGGATTCTCCATGTCCTTATCAGTTAGTTTCAGACTCCAATAACCTATGGTAACTATTGTCTGTTCATGTCCTTCCTTTATCTATGTTAATACAATTCTGAATTTTTCTAATTGGTATTTGTATACAGTTTGAAAGGCAAACTGGAGTCCAGTCAGACTGATTTGGGGCAGTTGTGCCCCCAAATATTAATTGATAATTGATAGTTTGATCTCATTTTTAAGTCATTATCTTAAAATTTCAAAAGCCTAGTTACAGTTAATACTTTGGTTTAAAAAAAACAAGGTTCTTCACATATTTCCTATTGTAATTGTAATATCAACAATCATCTTAAGGCCCTTCCATAGTTCCCAGCTTCCACTCCCTTAAAACCAGTTTGAAAATTACCAAAAACTAACAACCTCAAACTGCTGTAAACAAGTAGCAAAAGTTCACTGCTCCACTTTGAACTAAAAGAGTTTGGGGGATCAAAAATCCTGTCATTCTCCAATTCTGTACACAAAGGGAATAAAATAGATTGCTTGCACACAATTATCCACACCTTTATTTCACACTGAGCCCAGAAGTAAATTGGCCAATGTTGTGAGATCATAGAGGTCCTCAGTTCATAGATGGAAGTTCATCAATTTTCACATTCATCTGGGGATTTTCTATCCCTAGAGAATAGTTTCATTTTTTCCCTCTCACTCAGATCTACTTCTTTAGATTATACTATGGACTGTAATATTCATTTGGGGGGTGAATATAATAGCCAGATCAGGATCCTCTACATCAGTGGCCCCCAACCTTTTTTGTGCCAGGGCCCAGTACCGGCATCACAAAATGATCCATGGCCCGGTACTGGTATCAGCACGCATGACAAGGCAAGGCGAGCCGTGCGACCGGCCAGCCAACCGTCCCCCACTTCTCCCTGCCACCTTCAACTCCTCCTTTGTACCTTTGTTGATGGGCTTCAGGGCGGCTTCGGGACAGTTGCTCGTCTCGCCTTGCCTTGGGTGCTGAAAGAATCCTCGTGCCTTAGTTGCATTCGAAGCCCCCCCACTTGATGAAACTAAGGCGCGAGGATTCCTTCAGGACCCAAATGCTGCTTTCCAACCGGAAAAGCTCACCCGGAAGCACTTTCTCATCAAAACAAGATGGTGGCACCCAGCAAACCGGCGGCCCGGTAGAAAATGTTCCACAGACCAGTACTGGTCCGGAGCCCAGTAGTTGGGGACCCCTGCTCTACATGGTGTCTGAAGGCAAGCAGGAATCCATAAGCATCATTTCCTCCCTTCCTCAAGTGACTCTTCCTGGTAGTCAAATTAGCCCTTGAGCCAATAGCAAAAATTAGCTGTCCTTTACTGACAATCCCTATTCTGCCATGGGCACAATGTCAGAACCCAATGATGGTTGTCAAAGCGTGCCAAATTGTACCCATGGCAAAATTGCCACAGCTTGTTGTCTGCTTAAAAGACACAATTTATGTTAACACCAGAACAAGTAAAGATGACTTTAACAGCCTTGGATTTAATTGGGGGATGAGATGATTAAGCCAATATCTCAAGGTAAGGAAGAAATAAGAGCCGAGGCATCCACAATGTCTAATGCTTTTGTCAAATAACCAAAGCAACATTCCAATATGATGATGTAAGTACTATATCTCGCATCACAGCACATATACAAAAGAACAAATCTTGCTTTCCTTGTTGGTCCCACCCAATCCCCATCCCCTGGAGATGCCTGGTGTGTTTCCTGCTCCCAAATGTTCTTTTTGGAATTTGGAGGAATTGCTTGTAATGCTTTTTTTTAAAAAAAAGTAACCTCATATACATTCCATATACATTCTTGGGAAAGGAAGGAAAGGGTGCAGGCTAGGCTGAGTTTCTGCTTTTCTCTACTCTCCACACCCCGATCTTTAAAATAATAGAAGAAAAAGGAGCAGCTTAGGTCTCTTAAGGTGGGGAGGGGAGTTATTGTACATTTGAGAAAAAGGATTGGGTGTTACCCAGATAATTCTGTGCCAGGTGGGGAATGATGTTGCCTCTTAGTGTTGCATATTTTCTTTTGACAAGTTGCCTGGAGGGTTTATGCAGAATGCAAGCTCTTTTTTCGACAAGGACATTTCTCTCAATGTCTGCAATTTTTCTTCTGAAAATTTTTACAGTGTATTTTTACAGTGACAAATGGGTATTTTTACAGTGACAAATGAGTGGTGTGAAATCCCCCCCCCAGTATACTCTAAACCAGGGGTCGCCAACCTTTTGGACCTCAGGGACCACCAAACTCATAATTTTAAATCTCGTGGACCACTAATATGAATTTTGACTGGTGGTGGCTTGCTGATGTTGGAGAGAGAGAGAGAGAGATAGAGAGAGAGAGAGAGAGAGATCCGATCTAACCTCGGAGTGCTGTCAGTCATGCTCTCTCTCTCTCTCTCTCTCTCCCTCCCTCCCTCCCTCCCTCTCTCTGTCTCTCTCTCTCTCTCCCAGACCTCAGGGAATGACATAATTATGAGTAATAGCTGCACAGTGAAAGGGCAAGCCTATCATTATCCATATAAATATCAGTGCAAGAAGGTTAAATACCATCTCAGCAACCACATTTTTGTAAATCATTGCTCCCAAATAAATTCATTTTTATAAAAGATACTATTCATTGGCATTTGTGCTATTTTCCTTCATAAAGCTCCAGCATACTTACAGTAGTTCAAGAAAATGTGAAGACACCACTTTCTTTATTCTTTCTCTTTTCTTCTATTTTTTCTCTCCTAGAAAGAAATCTCAAGGATGGACCAAGAAAAAAAAAGCTATCCATGAATTTCTTTAAAAAATGGTTATTCCTTTCAAAGGTTTCTAAAAAGGATCAAGAAGGGGAGAATCTGAATGGATTGTTATGGCTCTTGCATTTGTCTCTTTGCCAATTTATTTATGGAATTTAAAATACTTGTGTCCACTTTTGTGGACCAACATATATAACATATGAACTAAGATATGTAGAGTACAACTTTTTTCTTACCCGATTAATATAAAATCCCTACTTTAATGGAGATTCTGCCCATTATTTGGGGGATTCTGAAGATTCTGCCTAAGGCAGATCATTAAAATATGCCTTCCTGTTTTCTCATCTGTGTTTTCATGCTGAAAGTCTGGGAACTCTTTTTCTTTGATTTCCAGGGGATTTCGTAAAATCCTAAGGAAAGCTCTTGGGCATTTTTCATTTTAAAAAAATGGCTAAACTGTCTCCTCCTGTTTTTTCCCCCCTCAATCTTTTTTTAAAATTCCTGCCACTGTTATCCAATGGCTAACAGTGAAACTCTTTTACAACATAAAGTAGAAGAAAAAATAAATATGCCTTTTTTCTCTTCCTGTTTTCCATTACTGCAGGACATAGCATAGATTAGATTTTAAGGTAGATAACCTCAATTTCACTCAAGAAAGAAGGTCAAGGCCACCCAATGTAATCAGTGTTATTTAGGAGGTATCTGGATTGTTTGTTTTCCTGTCCTTGTTCTTAGTTGTTGCAACTAATTTTGCTCTCCAACATGTTTACTAATTGCAAAAGAAATATTGTTGTGGCTCCGGGCTTGGATTCAGCTCCTGTGATTGATATGAGTTCAAGTGAAGAGGTTACGTCAGAACAATTTGAACCAGCCTGGCTTACTGATTGGACTGATAACCAGGATGAGGAGATGGACGTGACAAAGGACGACAGACCTGATGTATTAGAATTGTCAGGACCTTTGATCTCCTCTGGTTCTTTATCTGATGAACAGCCGGGAATGGCTGACAGGGAAGTTTTGAGAGAGTCTTCTAGTGGAGATGAGAACTTGGAAAATTTGTGGTTAAATGTAAAAAGTAGAAGACGGTTGAAAAGGCAAAATCAGCTGGAGCAAATGAGAAGAGCAAGTCAGTAAATTAGCACGTTGCCTTAATGAGTATAAAAGGACACAGCTGGGCTGGTGCATTTCGCCAGAAACAAAATGACTATTTGAGTGAGCTCTGAGGCTGAGAGAGCTCTGAGGCTGAGGATTTATTGCCAGGACTGGTTTGCCAGACAGAGTAAGATTTATGCTGTGGTTTCTGCCAGCCATTATCTAATAAGACTTATTTCCGTTTGATTTAATTGTGAAACAGCTGCTTTCTGCTTGTTCGTTTGAATTTCGAAGGGGAGTCATAACAAAATATTGTACTATTAAACTGAATAAGCCTTTTGCCCAGTCTTGCTGACTTACTGTTCTTCTACATGTCAATTCACTCACTTTGTTATGATGGCAGTACATGTTTCAGTTCCTGTAGGAGATTGGGAAACTGCCTCTTTGGTCCCATTTCCTGCCTTTCTATTTTTTCCCCTTTCTGACGAAAAAAGATAAAAATCCATGTGGCACCATTAGGAATGAGATTGGTCAAGAAAAAGGAGCTGCATCAATTTCCCCTCTCCCCAATGCAGTCACTATTTCACCTGTATGGCCTTGGAGTTTTACCTGAAGAATTTCAGCGATGTGATCGGATGCCTAAAGAAGTTAGCCTGAAGTCATCTTAAAGCTTACAAGCAGTCACTGAGATACTTGTAAACTCTTCACATCTATTCATATCACAAACTCCCTCCTAGGCATTATTGCTTGACATATTTGACTTTCTAGCCTTTGACAACTTTAAAAGGGAAAAGTTAAGAACCTTCTCAGTCAAGAACACCCTTTCAGTAAGAATCAGATAAGCTTGATACACCATGCTGAGTGAGTTAATGCTTATGGTGTAGACTAAAGAAAGAAAAGCATTTCCCTGTACAGCCACAAAGTATCTGTGCCCAGTTTTTTCTTTCTATCTCCACTCTCTACTGCCTATTGGACTGGGAAAAATTGGAACTGGAACCTATTCCAACATTCAGCCAAATAACCAGCTAACCAACCAAACAACCAAACAACTAAATGGCTGGTGTATGGTAAGTGTTGATTCAAAATTGTGGACCTTGGTCATACAGACACAAGCAATGCACACGTACATGCATTTGTGTATACACACAAATACACACATCAAATACTTGATGTTATTTAAATGTTCAATGATATATGAAAAAGATAAACTGCACAGATAGTGGAGCAGAGATTTCTCTGTCTTACATTGTGCATTTCAGCTGCCCACATTGCTTTTTTTTAATATAAAATATTATCTTTAAAATAAGATAATATTGTAGGTAAACGGGATGATTTCCAGCATTGGGCAAATGCTAATCTGGCCGCAGTTAGAATATGAATTATTATGTATTTCGTCTTTTTAGGAAAATGTTTATCAGAGATCCCTAGTAGGAAGAACTCTGGTTTGTATTCAATTTGATCTTTGGTTATCTCCTCCAGCCATTTTCTAATTTTTTGCCAGTATTTCTGGGCTTCTTTACAGGTCCACCACATATGAAAGTAGGTTCCCTCTATGTTTTTACATTTCCAACATTTTGGACTAGAGTTTGGGTTCATTTTCGCTAACCTCGAAGGGGGTAAGTGCCATCTATATAACATTTTATACATATTTTCTTTGTACGCCGCAGATTTCGTAATCTTAATGATTCTATTCCAGATCTTTTCCCATTCTGTTAATGTAATGCTTCTTCCAATATTCCTACTCCACTTTATCATGTTCCCTTTCACTATCTCTTGCTCTAATTCTACCTCCAATAAATATTTATAAAATTTAGAAATATTCTTTTTATTTGATCCTAATAAGATTTTATCTAAGTGTTGTAATTTGCTATAAATTCCAAACTCTTTGATATCTTGTTTGTATCTACTATGGATTTGTATATATAACCACTGATCAATTTTAAATCCCTGTTCCTGTAAGTCCTGTCGAGTTCTTAGCTTCCCTAAAGGATCTAATAAATCTTTATATTTAGTCATTTTTGTTATATCCAAATTGTTGGGATGAACCATTGCCTCCATTGTTGAAAGCCAAATCGGAATTTTTAAATAATGTTTTTTACATATTTTTTTCCAATTAGTTAATAGTGAATCTCTAATAAGATGTCTATGAAAGTACGCCTGTTTAGTTTTCCCCACATCCCATAGAAATGCGTGCCATCCTCTCTGAAGGTCGTGCCCTTCCAAGGCTAGAGTTCTTTTATTCCGTAAATTGACCCAGTCTTTTAACCATAGTAAATTGGCTGCCCAATAATATAATTCCCAGTTTGGAAGCGCTAGCCCACCTCTACTTTTTGCATCTTGTAAGGCCTTAATACTGATTCTAGCTTTTTTCCCTTGCCAAATAAATTTAAGAGTTACCTTATTTATATCATCAAAAAATTTTTTTGGTAATTTTATTGGGATTGTCTGGAATAAGTAAAGGAGTTTTGGTAAAATGTTCATTTTGATTGTGGCAATCCTGCCCAGTAAAGAAAGCTGCAACTTATTCCAGGATTCTAGATCTTTCTTAATTTGCTGTAACAGTTTATCATAATTATTCTCTTTGAGTGATTTACTATGTGGTGTTAACCATATGCCTAAATATTTGACCTTTTTTGTTGCCTGTATCCCCATGGTTTTTTCTAATTCTTTCCTCTGGTTCTCTGTTAGATTTTTAGTCAGTAATTTCGTCTTATTTCTGTTGATCTTTAGTCCTGCTACTGAACCATATTGTTCTAGTTCTTTTATTAGATTATGTCCTTTCTCCATGGGATCCTCTAGGAAGAAAACCATATCGTCTGCAAACGCCTGTAATTTATATTCCTCTGCCTTGACCCTAACCCCTTGAATTTCAGGATTTTGTCTTATCCGCGTTAACAATGATTCTAAAGCAAATATAAATAAGAGGGGTGAGAGAGGGCAACCCTGTCTAACGCCCTTTTCAATGCTTAGTGGATCAATTGGTCATTCAGAAAATATGTGACTGCGCAGAAATGGACAATTTAACCATAGCTCTTAAAAATAAAGAGTCTTCAGCATTTGATAATAATTGGAATGCATGGTATAATTGGTTTTATCAGAGATAAACTGTTTAATGAGCATAAATAAGCATAAATATCCATAAATAGCGATAAGATGTGTATATTTAAAGTAAGGTAGGAGAATTGGATCTTGTAGACTGTCAAAAAGAATATTTGTCTGGTTTTAACGTATTTTCTTTTTCCTTTCGTCTCTTTGTTTGTTTGTTTTTTTCTCTCTCTTTTATACTTCTTCTTCTCCTTTTTCGGTCGCAAGACCGAGCGGTTTTTTTTTTTTTTTTTTTCCTCTCTCTTTCTCTTCTTTCTTTCTTCTTTTTCTCTCTCTGTTTCTTATGTAATGTTGTTATGTTATTTTTTTAATTGTAAATTCAATAAAATTTATATGAAACGTAAAATAAGATAATATTGTAGTAATTATGGGTAAAACAAAAATAGAAAATACACAATAATGATATTGAAAGCAATTTATTATTTATGTATATATGCACAGAGAGACTATATATAATGTTTATGGGTATAGATATATTATAGATATATATGTGAATGCTCACTGATGAGGGACACATTATTTTCAATGGTTCTTATAATATATCATTGTGGTGTGGCTATTCTAAAACCCAGGCTACCATAATTGTTTTGTATGGGCAGCGTATATTTGAAATTATAAAACCTGATGTCACATGACAGAGAGCCTTTGTCCTATCTTTATTTGTAGGGAGTTGGGTCACAAGAGTGGATGGGGAAATTCAGAGATAGAGATTTGCAATTTATATAATTAAAAAAACTCTTCTGTATAGGACAAATTCCAAGGATTTGGCCTTTGAAGAGCTGGAAGTTCACTTATCTGAGGCACTGTTCCTGCCTACTATTCATCCAGAACAAAAATACTGGATGGATTTCAGAGAAGCCACAACTACATGGAAAAAACAATGTATTATAGCAAGAATGCAAGAAGGCAGCTTCTGCAGAAACTGAAATTGGACCTCTCCAACCTTTCTCAAGTTCTACTGCCCAGTCTTCTGAGGTAGATTTCTAATCTTTCTCAGACACTTCTGAATTATTTGCTCATGCACACAATAACAGACCTGATTATTTTCTCTCTCTTCCTCCCCCCCACATTTTTTCCTAAACCCATGATGAGACACATATTCAACCATTAACTTGAAACCTTTTAGTTTCCAAAACCAAATGGCATTTTCTGTTGAGCACATTCCACTGGGAAGATGTCTCTTGCAAGAACCTCACATAATTCTTATATAGTCCCCAATTCCTTTATTTTGTCCTCCATGCCAATGTTAATGGTGCATGAAATCGTCTGCTCAATCCACCTACTTCACTTTGATTCAAGACAGCAAACATTTTACCTATTTATGCCATCTAGTCAGGAATTAGGCATAAATAGGATGGGCTTACAGCAGCTAAAGATCAATATCCGACATCCAACATTCAAGCAATTCCAATGATTGAAAGGATGGGATGGGATAGGAATTTAGGTAGAAGTGTGTACATGAAATTATTCTTTGTATAAAAAGAAGGAGTGATTTGTCCAAATCCCAATAAGCCTTCTGAATCTGAATGCTTTGTTAGTTATTCTGATATTTGGAGGAGCAAATTAGGCTCTGGGAGTAAGTAATAGAACAATTGCCCACAGCCATCTGGCCCTGGCTGCTCCATCCCAGCCCCTTTCACACAGCTGACCTACTGTGGCCTTCCCTCCCCTGTCACTCCTTCCTCATGGCTCCTTGCTCCAACTGATTTGTTGCCCAGGACAATTAGCTGAGGAGGTGGATCTCTACTTTCATATTAGAGGCAGCACACAGAAAGAGCACCAGATGGGGGCAGGCAGAGGCCTCAGGCGCCAGGCCGAGATGCTGTACAGGTGTTTCAGCAGATCCTGTTTCCAAATCAGGACACAAGACCACAAAGGGTAGGAGAAAACAGGTTTATTTGTGCAAAAGGTTCAGAGCATTAGCATGGCAAATTCTGAACCCCAGGCTCTTCCTGAGGTGTTATTTTTATACAGCTCACAGCCTCAGCTTAGCCCGGGGTGTTTCTTTATCAAGCTATACCTACGTACAACAGAAAAGAGAAGTAAGTCTAATTAGTCATTTGTTCTTATCTTACACCATCTGTTATTTTCCATACCCACCCTTGTTGGGACCATTGGAACATGTCTAGTTCTTTGGTTCAGTAACTTTGTCGTTTGCACAATATTGTATTAAGCAAAGCTTGAGAACTTCTGCTAATTGTAAGAATACTTTTTCTGGTAATTTTCCATTCTGCTTCATTCCCCCCTTTTACCATATGCACAGGAGGGTAAATAGAAATGAGTACATGATTCTGGCTTCCCAATCCTGGCATGTAGTAGTTCAGTAGTTAGGTATTGAGCACATGTAGGTAATCCTGTAAATGCTTTTCCCTTAGGTGGACTTTCATTACCTATTGTACTTCGGGTTATGCGGACATGTCTAAATGGTACCCATGGAGTGCGCAGAAGATGTTGTTGTACATGCACTGCCAATATCTAGTTCCCTCATGCTCACACTGAGGGAGATTAGTAGTGGAACAATTAGGAAACCTGATTACACTATAAGTAAAATGTCTTCCTGTGGGTAGTACCATAAAACACATATCACATGGCCTGATTTCCTTTCTCCTATCCTGGCCCTCCTCCAGGTCTTGGGGTTCCTCCAGGTCAGTGGGGTCTGGTGAATACCATTCATCAACTGCATCCTTGTCGAGGGGTATTTCCTTGTTTGTATTATCTTTCCTAGCCACTAGCATCTCATATAAGTACAGGGAGTTAAGGACAATACTTATTACTAACAGGATGGTTACAATCCAGATAGAGGGCATAAGGCCTCTGCAGATGCATGCAGTCTCCCGCATCCTTTGATTAGCCTCCATATTGCAATTGGGTATGTCTCCCACCACCACCAATTCCCCCCTTTCTAAACAACTCCAATCCTTAGGTATGTTTGACTTGCGATCTAAGTTTCCAGGGGGGACCCGTGCATCGGGTGTTAGCTTCCGGGGTAACACCTGCAGGGGTCTGTTTCTCTTTGTCTCCCGTTCATAGAGGGGCAGCTTCTGGAGTGTCACTAGAAGGGGAGATATCCCTCGTAGTCCTTCAGAGAGTTACCTTCAATGTGTGAATTGGGTGGGATTCGACTTTCCACTGGGTAGGTGCAGCCAACTTAACTCGAGACCAGTGAATCCACAGTTTTATTTCAGCCACCTTAACAGCAAGGGGAGAACAAATAACAACAGTATATAGCCCTTTCCACTTTGGGCTCAATACTTCCCTTTTCCAGTCTTTAACCCAGACCTTCTGTCCAGGATGTATGTTATGTGGGGAGGTCACTAAAACATGTTGTAATCTTTGGACTATTGTATTGAGAGCTTGTAATTGTTGCACTCTAACTGCATCAGAAATCTGTACAGTATTGAGTTCCGGTTTGCAGCGCTTCGGGGCAGGCAGGAATCTGTGATCATGCGCGGTTTCTGCCTGTGCTCGCCGCTGGAGTGCCCTGAGCCACCGGGCTTCGGGGCTAAGCCACCCCATAGAAGGTGGTGAAGACAGGGGAGATCTGGCAGGGTTGAGAGGAATTGAGGCTTCGGGGCTAAGCCACCCCATAGAAGGTGGTGAAGACAGGGGAGATCTGGCAGGGTTGAGAGGAATTGCACCTCTCCTCCCCAGCTGGCTAAACTCCCTTTTCCGAAGGCGGTAGAGCGGCAGTCAGAAATGGCAGTCTCAAAGAAGCACTCAGCCGGAAAAGAAAGTGCAGGAGGAAGTTAAGAAGTGAAAGTTTTTGGCTGACCGGGACAAAAAGTAACAACTAAGATACCCTGGAATTTAAAATTTGCAAAAGATACATTGTTCTCAAAGACTTGCAAGCGGTGAATGAAAGTTAAAAGGGAAAGTTCTTTTTTTTCCCACTCTCCTTCCTAACGTTGACAGTGAACAGAAATGAATGAGAAATCGGAAAAACCCACTTTGGCATCAATAGGTAACTAAACTGGATAATTAAATGTTAAGGGGATAATAAGGATTTCTGAACTTTAAAAAATTTTTTTTTGCTGTAAGTGGGAAGGGAGAGGAAAAGAATAGGAGCAAGATTTGGAAGGCAGGAGGAGATTGCCTAGAACTTAAAAGAATCATTAAATGCTAACAAGACTTCTAAAAGATACATTTTAACTGGAATTTTGTAACTAAAGAAGTAACCCCAGGAAGAGAAAGTGAAGAAAGAAGAAAGTGTTAAAAGAAACAGCTTATTTGGACTGTTTGGTGACTTTGGGACTTTTGGAAATTATATTTGAAGGACTAAAAACATTTGGGTGGTTGTTTGGGAAAAAGTTTTTTTTTCTACAATGGCATCTCTTGTGGATGAACTGAAAATTGAATTCAAAAAATATAAAGAAGAGGAACAAGAAGTGAAGGGCTCTCTTGGCTCTCTTTTTCAATTATTAGAAATGGCAATTTGTACCTATGAGAAACTAACTGCGCAACAAGATGATTGGGACAAAGAAGAAGCCATCTTTGATGAACAAGTAACTTTACTTGGGGAAGAAAGGGAAAAGGAGGAAAAGAAAATGGAGACTTTAAGATCTAAAAAAACAACCAAAAAAGGGAAAAATAAGGTCAAAAGTGGATATAATGTTAGAAAACAACAGAAAGGGGGAATACAGAAGAGGGAAATGGAGGTGGAGAGACAAGGGGGTAAAAAGGGCAGGGAGAAGAAGCAAGGGAGGAAGGACGGGATGAGAAGTTTCAATGGTGTGGAGCAAGATGTAAAGAAACAGGATTTATTTAGAGATAATGGGTAAAAACTTAATTGAAAAAGGGATTCTGCAAAGGTACATAAGATTGTATTGTTATATTTGTATTAGAAATAATGTTAGAAAATTGGAAACAACATGTGATTAAAAAGTGAAATAAAATATTCAGTGTAATTCAGTGAAATTTTTGTGAATAAAAGGAAGGCAATTAAATAAATGAGAGAATTGAATTAGGAAGGAATGGGAACATTTTAATGACACAACGTTTTAAAATATAAGTGAAGTGGGGGGGGGAATAACTATGGAAAGTTTATAAGTGTTCCCATAAAAGTATGATATTTAATTGAAAAGTAATGTGTAAAATATTCAAGATTTAAATGAATATTAATGATAGATTTGAATTGGTATGGATTGTTGTTTTAATTATATTACATACTTATAATCTTTTCTTTTTAAAAAAATATAGTGTGTAACTTTAGAATGTACTAAGCAGAATCCAAATGGAAGTTATGTACTATACTAAGTGTTATAAATTTAGGGGAAAGAGATAAAGGCGTCATACTCCAATCAGTGTACAGGAGAAATTTTGTTTAAAGGGAAAAGATAATAGATAGCTGGAAACAGGACAGACAAAGAATAATAAGCATAATGATCTGAACTGAGATAAATAAAATAAAATTAAGAAAGTTAAAAGAGGGGAGAAGCTATATGATGGTAATAAGATATGGAATGGTATATAAAATGAGCATGAGTTTGAATTTGTGTCTGTACGAAGAAATGTAACCCGGGATCAAGCTGCTTTCAGAAAAGATGTTTTATGTTTTTATGTTTTATGTTTTGTTTGTTTGTGTATTGTTTTTGAAAATCAATAAAATTTGTTTTTTTAAAAAAAGAAATCTGTACAGTATCTTGAATATTTAGATGAGGTAGATTGGGGACCTGGCCATATAATTTCACCATAATAAATGGTGAAAGTGAGACACCTTTCTGAGGAGCATACCTGACAGCAACCAGATGCTTTATACTCCCCCATGCTTTAAGGGCAGGGGGAGTATAAATGTTTAGCTCTCATCCAAAAGTCAGTTTACTTGCTTCCTGAGTTAAGATAGCAGTCCCAGCCACAGCCTTAAGGCACACAGGCCATCCTTTTGCAACATTATCCAGCTGTTTAGAGAGATAAGCAACAGGGCGATGACATGTTCCTATTTTCTGGGTGAGGACACCCACTGCTACATTCTGTTTAGTATCTACAAATAATTGAAATGGTTTATCCAAATCCAGGAGGCCTAAACTGGGGGCTTGCAACAGTGCCTGCTTGAGCAATCAGAAACTAGTTGCTTCCTGTGTTCCCCACTGTAGCGGCTCCTTATCCTGTCCTTTGGTAGCTTCATAGAGGGGCTTGGCAATCAGGCTGAAATTGGGGATCCAGATACAACAAAAGCCAGCAGCTCCTAAAAACCCTCTCAAGTCTTTCCTGTTAGGTGTTGGGAGCTGACATATAGCCTCTTTGCGTTCGTGACCTAAGGTATGTTTCCCCTGCTCTATGTCATAGCCCAAATATCGGACCTTTTCTAAAACCAACTGTGCTTTTTTCTTAGAGGCCTTATATCCCAGGTCTGCAATATGGGTAACAACTCATGCGTGTTTTTCCAGCAATCATCTTTTGGGACCAGTGGATCCCCGGGGCTTCTCATGAGGAGGGATATCCGGGCTATTAATCCTGATGCCCCAGAGGATTCTCCCTCATCTGACATCCTTCTTAAGCCAAGAGGGGGTACATATGGGGGTGGGGGTGGTAGTTCTTCTGGGCAGCTAGGCATGACTGGGGTGGACTTCTTTAGCTTGGTCACTGGTAAAGCTCGTGACACTAAGAGTCTGCACTGTTGTATTTTGAATTTTTAAGCCATGGTGGAGGGCGGTTTAATAGGTCAAGCCGAACATCTATGTAAGGAGCTTGGTCTGGGTGTCCTAATGTAGGATGGAATACTAATTGATGAACCTGTACTGCTATAGAGGTACCTATGGCTGGCCACCCTACTGAAATGTTGGCCATTCTCCCTCACAAAACACCTGCAGTTTATGTCTACTCCACTTAAGACCATAGTCCTGAGATTCATATGCTTCCTTAAAGTGTTTTAGCATACACCCCAATGGGGTTAGGGGCACACTTTCTCCACTTCCCATGAGCCACCCAGGTCACCAGACAAGACAATTGGGAAGAGGGGTTAGAAGAAGGTATGGGGTCCTTCCTCTCTTGGTAACACCAGGGATTTCCACACACTCACATCTGACCCAGGGAGCCGTGTGCACATGGTCTCCAGCGGGAACTGCGGACACCACTCGCTTTCTACTGGTCCATGGTGCTGGACAATCACAGTCACCAATGGGAACCACAGTAGCCACTCACCTCAACCATTCCTGACAATTCCGCCCACCTTTGCTTAAGAGAGGGTGATCAGTCCTCTCCTCCATCCCTGTTTACAATACTTGCCTGCAGGCGTGTTCCTTCTCCACTGGCCAGCTGGAAAATGTCCTGGTCTCCTTACCCTTCACCAGTGGTTCTTCAAGGTGTCAACTGCCGTTGCCAGAATCCAGCAGTATCGGGAAGTCCAGATTCAAAGGACCGATGGTGCCTGGGATGTTCCCTTCAACTCACTGAAACACCGGCACCCCGGGTGGACCCCCCAGCAGGCCTCAGGGCCCCTTGTGTCCCAGCAGAGTTGCCTTAAATGTTGCAGAAGATCCTGTTTCCAAATCAGGACACAAAACCACGAAGGGTAGGAGAATACAGGTTTATTTGCACAAAAGGTTCAGAGCATTAGCATGGCAAATTCTGAACCCCAGACTCTTCCTGAGGTGTTATTTTTATACAGCTCACAGCCTCAGCCTAGCCTGGGGCATTTCTTTATCAAACTATACCATAACCTATGTACGACAGAAAAGAGAAGTAAGTCTAATTAGTCATTTGTTCTTATCTTACACCATGTTATTTTCCATACCCACCCTTGTTTATCGCAACATGTCTAGTTCTTTGGTTCAGTAACTTTGTCGTTTGCACAATATTGTATTAAGCAAAGCTTGAGAACTTCTGCTAATTGTAAGAATACTTTTTCTGGTAATTTTCCATTCTGCTTCACAGGGACATGGCAGTTGCTGTGCAGGGCAACTGGGCTGCTCTTCCCCACTGGCATGCCCTTCTAAAAGGGAAGATGCAGGGCTCCACCCTGTCTTCCAATTGCTTGCTGCCCACTCACTGCCATGCCAGGACATAACAATGCTGCCAACATAGGAAAGATACCCTTTAGCAACCCAAGATGTCGTGGTATAACTGGAACAATCTGGAACTGAACACACTCAAAACCGTAGAAATGGTGGTAGACTTTAGAAGAAACCCTCCCATACTACCACCTCTTACAGTACTGACAACACAGTATCAACAGTAGAGACCTTCAAATTTCTAGGTTCTATTATATCACATGACCTAAAATGGACACCAACATCAAAACATCATCAAAAAAGCACAACAAAGTATGTTCTTTCTGCACCAACTCAGAAAGCTCAAATTGCCCAAGGAGCTGCTGATACAGTTCCACAGAGGAATTATTGAATCTATCATCTACACCTCTGTCTGGTTTGGTTCTGCAACCCAACAGCACAGATACAGACTTCAGAGGATAATTAGGACTGCAGAATAAACAATTACTACCAACCTGCCTTCAGTTGAGGACCTGTATACTGCAGGAGTCAAAAAGAGGACTGTGAAAATATTTACAGACCCCTCACATCCCGGATATAAACTGTTTCAACTCCTTCCCTCAAAACGACACTATAGAGCACTATAGACCAGAACAACTAGACACAAGAATATTTTTTTCTCGAATGCCACCTCCCTGCTAAACAAATAATTCCCTCAATACTGTCCAACTATTTACAATTCTGCACTACTATTACTATTAATTTTCTCATCACTCCTTATCACCCCTCCCCTCCCACTTATGACTGTATGACTGTAACTTTGTCACTTGTATCCTTACGATTTATATTGACTGTTTCCTAGTATGATTTGATTGCTTATTGTACCCTATGACTATTATTAAGTGTTGTACCTGATGATTCTTCACTCTTGATGAATGTATCTCTTCTTTTATGTATACTGAGAGCATTTGCACCAAGACAAATTCCTTGTGTGTCCAATTACACTTGGCCAATAAAAAATAATTCTAGTTCTAATTCTATGTTGTCCCCAGATTCACAAACCATGACATTTTTCTTCTACAGGCAATCCCCTGGTTAAGAACATCAAATTTACAGACAACTTGTAGTTGTTCTCCTTCCTCAAACTGATGGACTGCTGAAGTTGCACAATGTTTTCCTGAAATACTGAAGATGGGTATTTTTAAAAATATACAGCCTATTTTTAGCAGTTCGTGAAAACATTGTGAGGCTTTAATGGTTTGTCAGCTCAAGGAAGGAGAACTCCATCTACCATTTTTAGTAATAGGCAGTCTATTCATGTCAAGTCCTGACGTACATACAAATCTGAGTTAAAGACAGACTTAGGAATGGATCTCATTCTGTATGAGACTGCCTGTATTATGGATCTCATCCTGTATGAGACTGCCTGTATTGTATTCTACATAGGACAAGAGGGACAAAGTTTGCACAAAAGAATTAATGGATACTAGTTTGACATCAGAACTCAAAACAAAGACAAATTATAGCAGAGCATATTATTCTCCCAGAATAGTCTATTAAAGATCCCATAAAAGCTCTTCTGGAACAAAAGAACTAGCACCACCACTCTTGAGTGAGAACCTCTTGAACTGCCTCACCTCAGAATGTTTCAGGCAATCTCAGAAAGTCCCAATAAATACCGTTTTTCAATGCAATTGTTGATTGATAATGTACTAGTAATCTATTTCATATGTCACCTGAATAACCACCCCATCTTTTTCAATCTAATCCCCAGTGGTGGGATTCAATTCTTTTTACTACCGGTTCTGTGGGCATGGCTTGGTGGGTGTGGCAGGGGAAGGATATTGTAAAATCTCCAATCAGAGGTGGCGTTTGCTGGTTCTCTGGACTCCTCAAAATTTCCGCTACTGGTTCTCCAGAACTGGTCAGAACCTGCTGAATACCACCTCTGCTAATCCCATATTAAATGCTGCATAAGTTTAGCCACTCCATGGATCTAACAAAGTGACCTGTAGTTTGCAAAAACTTTTTGAGTATGAAATTGTCCTATCAGACTTTTTCTGAGTGGTGGGGTACCGAAAACTAACAAAGATTTCTCCTACAATATCTTCACCTGGGCAGCTCTTCAAATAGGAGATGCCTTCAAATGAAGGTTTAGCCTTTATAAAAGAGGAGACCAGGCAGTTCTAGAATAAACATAAGCTATGGGGATGCTTAACTTTGTAACTTAGTGCTAAGAAGTCTAACCACAAATTCAAGACTTTTTTTCCCATTTCCTGATGTAAGTTGCCCTAGTTTTATTCCATTACTGAAAATTAATTCCAGTTTCAAAACAAAACAAAACAGTGTGACCCTGGGAATGTCTACTTGACTTGATATCTCTTAAGATACCAGAGCAGTTGGCTTCTGTCCACATGACTCATTTTGTTAACATGGCCTAAGCTGCCTGGGGAAAGCTCATTAATGCATCAGCTACTTGCATAATCAATTCAAACCTTTTACATATATAAATAAATCCAAGCCATAGAAGAAGATGGAATGCTCTTCAGTTTTACAGCAAATTAGGTTTAATGGACAATAAGTGGCAAGATTTTAAAAAGAGGGAAAAAGTGAATCAGTTGATCAATATTTAATCAAGAGCTCTTTATTTTTTCATAAAGGAGGGCTTTTTAAAAAGCCTGATTTAAAACCAGTGGCTTGGCTGGATTTTGCAATTCCACAGGATTAGTGCCAATATAACAAAGTTTTTTTTTTGTTTAAAAAGGTGGCGACAGCGGCTGCATGTGTTTGTAGATGGTGCTCCGAAGTGTTGTGAAGAGAGGTTTTTGAAGAATTTGGATTGTAGAGATTGGTATGTGGAAGTGGAAGAGTGTGTAGAGGGAAAGGCAAGAAAGAGACAAGTTTGATAAACTAACTGTGAGGCTGGAATTTATTGAAGAAACAGAGAGGTGAAGAAACTGATAGGCCAAGGGCTGGTGCAACGGTCAGAAAGTGGCAGTTGGAAGGTGAGACAAAGAGACAGAGTAGAGGAGGTGGACAATTTTATGATTGTGTGGCTTCCCTGATCTCCCCCAGGACTCCCCTGTCTGAAGCTAAACCCTGGTCTGAAACCCAAGATTCAGCAGCTGCAGATCTGAATTGATGGAGTGGGTCATCTGATGGAGGCAGAGCTGACAGAAGAGACAAGCTTCTCTGGCCTTTGTTGGCAGCTAGGCCTATTCATGGTTAATAATGGTGTGGAGAGTGGCAGGCTGCTGTTGGGATTTCCTGAGATTAACTGACGAGAACTTGGAATTATGAACTTCATGAGCCATAGGACTACAAAGCTGCTACATTTCCAATGTAGCATAGCAGGCCTTTCTAGCTATTTTTTCTGGCTATCCTTTGCAGTCTTGCTTCTGCGGTTTTGTGGGTTTTCTGTGGTCGGGCCTGGGAGGGTTGCTTGGGGGGATCCTGGGGCTGGGGTGTGAGAAATAAAAAAAATCAAAAATAAAATGTTGGTGAAGAGAATGGTATTGTGGAAAGGGAACTTCATATGAGGACAGTGGTGATACCCAAGCAGGAAAAGCCCAAAGGGAACATCAGGCCAGCCATAAAACAAACTTGCATAGGAAAAGAGATTTGATAAAAGGTATTGAAAGAAGCCCCCTAGACAAAAGCCAAGTAATTAAGAAAGCTAGGGAAACAAGAAAAAGAAATCCCTTACAAACAAAAGGTCATGCCAAATCAGCAAAACAAATAGACAAAAGACACAAAATAAATTCCATAGCAGACAGGAGATTGCCACCAAACAAATATAAGAAAACATTAGGAAGACAACCCCTGACAGGATTTAAAACATTAAGAAATACAAACACAAGCACTCACACACAAAAGGAGAAAAGGTATAAAAATCAGGGGTTTATTATACAAAGATGGCTAGCCCCAGGAACGCAGACTTCTTGCTATCTCTTGCCTTCCTGAAAAATAAACCCGCTTCCAAGCAGTTGTCTGTGTCCTTGCACTGGAGCCCTCGCAGCAGGAAAACCGAATCCTCAAAAGAAAGGCATTGTCCAGCCTTTCAACAGTATATTATAGCATTAAGAAGACAGTTGCTCTATAGACATTTGCTATCTTGATATAACCCTGCTGTAAATATATTTTCTATTGCTCATTGTTAAAATATGTACCTGCAATCAATTACATCCTCCTGTATCAAGTAATGCCACCCGTATTTCCTCCAGGAATTGGTACGTATCTCAAATTGTCAAGGCAATTCATACACACATTTGACATAACAAAAGACCAAAGTGATCAATTAGGAGGACAATAGGAGAAGAGATAATAAAAGATAAACACCCCGATTTTCTTAATCAATTGAAGTTAGATTTTGTTTTTCAAAGCATCTACTTAAGTTATAACCAGACTTTTACTTTGCATAGGTGAATATGTTAGAGATGCATATAATCATTATGTTGTTCTAAGATGGCTAGAGAGAAGGTTTGCTGAATGTAACAAAACATGTAACAGTGTGGTGTTAGAAATAGATATTTCTTTGTTCTCGGACCATTAGAAAGAGGCCCTGCTGAAGGGACATTCCTTAATGCCAAGTAAGATAAGAAAAAGCCATGTTGGCAAAATACGTAATGAGTGGTTGTGATGGGTGGTTATTGGGAGGTGTTGAAGGAGGTAATATGGTCTCCTTAAGGCATTTTGGATTAGCTGTTTTTGGTTACTGGATTGATGTAGGAGGGGCATGGGGGCATCGGGATAGAAAAACTATAAAATGTAATGTTTTTAAATCTTAAGGTGTGGTTCTTGGCTCAAACTTCATGTTGAGGTCAGTTAAGATCCCACCGCTCTTTGTAAACAGCTTTTTCCCTTTTGTATGCTTTGATTTAAGCTTACAAATAAAATCTCTGTGTTTTCACTGATCCAAGTTCTTGTTATCTGGAGTCATTTCCAACAGGGGGAAAATTGAATGAGAGTGTGTTGGTCCCTTTCCCCCAGGTGAGAGCTGAGGGGGGAGGAGTGGCTCTCTGCTTGGTAGGTGAGAGCAATTGGGCAGGGTGCTGTTTATGCATTGAGTGGAAGTATTCTAAGTGTCAGCCTTCAAGATCTTCCTCCTTTCCTTTGCTTCTTTCTGGCTGTCATGAGTAATGGGGGGGAGGGGTGGAAGGGGGAAATGTATGGGACGTGAGCTGAAAGTGTTGCTAACTAATATTGTATAAACTGGGAAGGGCTTCTCAGATTTTGTGCCCATACCTGAGCTTCCTTGGGAAAGACCCAACATCCAGTCGTTGGACAAATGGATATCTCAACTTCAACTCAACTGGCCGGTGGCTCGTAAGGCATTGGATGATGCACACCAGTCTCATAAGAAATTTGTGGACAGAAAGAGAACTCCACAGAATTCTTATCAAGTAGGTGACAAAGTCTTTCTCTCAACCAAATACTTACAGACCACTCAGAAGTCGAAGAAATTGGGCCCTAAGTATGTGGGTCCTTTCCCAATTGAACGAATTGTGAACACTGTGACAGTTCAATTGATGCTGCCAAAAACTCTTCATCGAATTTGTTCTGTATGGACATTAGCATTCTTGGAATCCTGCACCCCTGATTGGACAAGTGCACAGCAACCAGATTGGTCGAGCGCGCGGCACTGATTGGCTGTTCCGAAGCGACCGCGATTGGCTGAGCCGATTGCGGGCGATTCGAATGGCTGTCATTGGCCGCGGCGCCCGGCACCAGTTCAATATAAGCCGCCGCATACCCAGCTGGCAGCAGATTTTAAAACCTGAATAAAAGAGCTAAAACCAGTCACTGCCTCGCGTCTTTTGTGATCGTATCAGCCGATATGACTCTGGCGACGAAGGTGGGATTCTGAAGCAAGACCCACATCACACGTGGCACGCGGAACAGCAACAGGCAACATGGCCAGCGGCACCGCACCACCCGCACCTTTCAACCAAGCTGCCGAGGACTGGGAATTCTACATCGATAGATTCCTCATGTTCTTGGAGAGCAGCAATCTCAAAGACGCAAATGGGCAGAAAAAAAGGGCCGTGTTCCTGACCCACTGCGGGCCTGCAGTGTTTAAGATGGTGAAGGCCCTCACCAAACCCCTCGACATAAAGGCAATGGACTGGGCCGACCTCGAACCCCTGCTGCGAAGCCACTACGCGCCCGCCGTGCCCACCCTCATCCGCCGACACAATTTCTACCGGTGGGATCAAAAAGAGGGCGAGAGCATCAGCGACTTCATGGCTAATCTACGGGACCTAGGGGGCCTGTGCGGGTTCACCGATCTCGACGAACACTGCGAGACTGCATCATCCTTGGCCTCAAAGACCCTGTCCTGTAGAGCCGGCTCATGGCGAGGGGCGACATATCCCTCACTGACGCCCTCACCGAGGCAACCGCAGCGGAAGCGACCAGGAGATCAGTGGCCTGGATGCGGCAAGCGAGCACCACGGATCGCCCAGCCACGGCTGAGACGACCCTGACCCCTGAGAGGCAGACCGAGACCACCCGCCGAACAACCACCTCCACACACCACAGTGACCTCGACTCCCCCACCGACTCCGAGGACGACGAGGAAGACATCCACTGGCTACAGATGGAACGAGACCGGCGCGAGCAGCGGAGCCGCAAGTCGAGGTTCCAGTGCGCCGGGTGCGGCGGCGATCATCCACAGTTGGAATGCCGGTTCTTCGATGCAATATGCCGGCACTGCGACAAACGGGGCCACATCGCCAAGGTGTGCCATTTTAAAAGGAACCACAGCCCCCGGCGCCGAGACAGCAGCCCACGGAGATGAGACGGCACCCCCCCGAGGACCCGAGACCGAAACACCGAGAGCCGGTGGAGCCGGGAATGAAGAAACAGGCGTTTCAACGAGGCCCGACAACGAGAAGAAACCCACCAGACGGTCATTATCGGCCATTCATCCAACTGGGATGGCCGAAAGGTCCATGTGGAGGTGGCCATTGAAGACCGCCCATGCAAAATGGAGGTGGACTCCGGGTCCTACCTCTCCATGGTCGCATGGAGGGAAATCAAGCGTTTGGTGCCAACCATACATCAGCGAGAACTGGAAAGCCAGAAACTCATCCTCAAGGACTACCAGGGGAACCGCATCCCCGTGGTAGGAATCGGACACTTCAAAGTCACATTTAAGAGGCGCACTGAGATACTCCCCCTAACCGTCGTAGAGAAGGACCGCCCCAGCCTCTTGGGACTGCAATGGTTCGCGCCGTTGGGAATAGAGGTGACCGGCACCAACCACATCGCCGAGACGGACTGGGAGGAGCAGCTCATGCGGGACTTCCAAGAGGTCTTCGACAGCAGCCTAGGCAAGTACCGAGGGGCCCCGATAACCTTCAGCCTAGACCCCGCCATCACCCCAATCCGCCTCAAACCCCGGCGAGTACCCTTTGCACTCAGGCCCAAAATCGACGAGCAACTAAATAAGCTCATCGAACAGGGAGTACTCGAACCAACAGACCATGCCAGGTGGGAGACCCCTATAGTCACCCCAGTAAAACCAGATGGGTCAGTGAGAATTTGCAGTGACTATAAGGCCACCCTCAATCGCGCACTGCAACAAAGCGCTTACCCCGTCCCGGTAGTACAGCACCTTCTGCACTCACTGGGGGGAGGCAAGATTTTCGCCAAACTCGACCTGGCACAAGCTTATCAGCAACTGCCGGTTGACGTGGAAACCGCAGAAGCGCAAACCATAGTCACCCACCGCGGGGCATTCCGCTGCAAGAGGCTCCAGTTTGGAGTCAGCGTAGCCCCGGGGGTCTTCCAAAGTTTAATGGAGAGGCTGCCCCAGGGCATCAAAGGGGTAGTGCCCTATTTTGACGACGTGCTGGTGTCAGCGGCCGACCAAAAACAACTGGAAAGCTGCCTGAGGGAGGTGCTTCAAAGGTTTCAAAGATGCAGGGCTAAAAGTCAAGAAAGAGAAATGCCAGCTGCGCACAGAAAGAGTCGAGTTTCTAGGGTACCTCCTAGACCAGCACGGGATTCACCCAACAGAAAAAAAAATCAGAGCCATCAAGGAAGCCCCCAGACCAAGAAATAAAACCGAATTGCAGGCGTTTCTGGGGTTGATTAACTTCTATAATGTTTTCCTGCCCCAAAAGGCAACTGTCAGCCTCAAGATCTCTTCGGGTACCCCAACAACTATCCTTTATTTCTCCCTTAGTATCTCTACTGCTAGGCTTATTTCTTTCGGCTGTCATTAGCAACGGGGGGAGGGGTAATTGTGGGGGGGAAGAGAGCTGGAGGTGTTTTGCATTCTTTTACTGTGGGCAGAAGAAGGGGGGGGATTTCTTCTTTCCAACTTTCCATTTCCTTGCTAGCCTCTATCCTTTTTTGCGCAGCTGCGAAGTCTTATCAAAATATGTCAAGGTCAACGGACAGAGGCCTCATCACCACCTGAAGATGCTCACATGATCATATTCAGAACTTTTAATTGGCAGAGACTTCTGGACTTTGGGGGGTGGGAACAATTCCATTTCTTTGTATGTGCGATCTGCGCGCCAAATTCTCACTTTCGGAATTCCATTTGTAGCTTCCTTTTCATCGTCCAGTAAAAGAAGAACTTTGCTCTGAGCCATGGAGTCTGAGTATTTCTTTCTTGGATTTTGAAAGGAGCACACATTGACATTATTCCGAAAGTCCCCATCAGCCCACCCGGAGAAAACACCAATTTTTCTTCCGAGGGGGTTTTCACATCATGTCATCTCCAGCCGGCGAGGAGGATGAGCAGGGAGCTGTGGGGGGGCAGCAAATGCTGTTACCAGAGATGCCAGCCACCGATTTGTTAGCTGACCTTACACTGGAAGAAACTCCAGCCGAGATGCCCAGATGGTCATTAGGAGTTGGATGGAAAAATCCGGAAGACCCCCCCCCTCCTGGAATCACTGTAAGTCGAAGAGGTGCGAGGGAACGGCTGTGGCAGGGGGGGGAGGAGATGGAATGCAGGCTGGATCAAGCCGGGAAAAGCTTTAAGGATGCTTCTGAGAAACCCGGCAGGGCTCCAACATATGAGGGGGAAGAGAGAGCGAGTTCAGCCTGGGGAAGTCGGGCTGCCACCACCCCCCTGGCCCATCCCACGCCGGCACAACCACCAG
Organism: Pseudonaja textilis; assembly: GCF_900518735.1. Next base: position 12,127,891 of record NW_020769344.1, on the reverse strand, counting down.
CCCCCGTCTGGGGAGCCCCAGCAGCGGGGGTAATGCCTAGAAGACGCCACCTGCCCTCCTTAGATGTGAAGTTTGGAGGAAATTCCAAGGATTTGGGGTTTTTCCTGGTGCAGGTTGGAAGCTATATGGCAGAATATGAAAGGGAGTTCACCTCTGAAGCAGCCAAAGTAAGATGTGTTACCAGGACCCTGGAGGGGATGGCAGCTGACTGGGTGGTGACTCTGTATAATGATAACTCCCCCCAACTGCGAAGCCTTGATGTTTTTATGACTGCCTTGAGGAGGAGGTTTGAAGACCCTCTGGCAGAGAGAAGGGCCAGGATCAGGATGAAAACCATAACTCAAGGGGGAAGATCAGTTGCTGACTACACCCAAGAGTTCAGACAGCTGGCATATCGCATTCGAGGCTGGTCCCAGGAAGCTCTAATAGAAGCCTACAAAGATGGCCTAAATGAAGAGGTATACCATATGTGCATCTCCAGAAGGGATCCACATGACTTGCAGTTGTGGTACCTGTTAGCGGAAGAGGTGGAAATAGATCTAGCCCGAAGTAGACGCAGAGGAGGCCCCGCATGGAGCACCCTGCTCCCTCCCCGGCTCCGAGAGATCCCTAAGCCCCGGAAGGGAGGGGTGATGACAAGGGCCAAATCCACTGCCTGTTTCCGTTGTGGGAAGGAAGGCCACCGAATTGCGGATTGTCGAGTCAAACCAGATCCAAAAAAAGGACGGGGCCCTGGAAGGAAGCCCGAATCCTCCCCAACCAGGCCTCGCGAAACCGGGCTAACGATAGGGGAGGTTGTAGAAGTCACTCCCCCAGCGGAAAAAGAGCTGGGACTCCCGACTCCTCCCGACGAGAGTGAGACCGACTCGGAAGACGACGTCTCGGTAAGTCCTAACCGGGGCCCCCTTACCATTCCAATTAAATTAAGGGTGCCCACCTCGGGTACCGAGGGGGAAATGCTGGCCTTATTGGACTCGGGGTGCACGAGGTGCCTAATCAGCATGAAAGTAGTTAAGGGCATGGGCATTGGACTGAGAAATTTGAAAACGCCCATATCCTTTTACCAATTGGATGGGTCTGAAGCGGGAGGTTGCCCTGCACGGTTCATAACGGAGCCCTTAGAGATGACCATGGGAACCCACAGCGAGACCTTGTGCTTTATTGTGGCTCCCGGGATGGAACAGTCCCTAATCTTGGGATTGCCCTGGCTTCGGAAATGGAATCCCCAAGTGAACTGGAGAAAAGGGTGGATACGGATTCGTACTGACCAACCTCCAGGAAGGGAGGAGCAACCCCCCTTGGAACCGGGGGAGAATCCCCATCCGAAGCCCCAAACCCCTGCTGAGACAGCTTCCACAGGGGCCGAGCACATAGAAGGGGTGGAGAAAATCCCAAAAGAGTACTGGGACCTAAGAGAGGTTTTTAGCGAAGAGGCCTCCGATGAGCTCCCTCCCCATCGGTCAACTGATTGCAGCATTGAATTTCTACCGGGGGTGACACTACCGAAACCAAAGATGTATTCGATGGCCCCAAAGGAGTTAGAGGAATTGAGATCGTTTATCGACAAGAACTTGAAACGAGGGTTCATCCAACCTGCCAGACCTCGAGTGGCGGCCCCTGTGATGTTCCGCGAGAAGAAAGATGGCTCCAAGCGCTTGGTGGTGGACTACCGAAATTTGAACGCGGTATCCGTGGAAAATGTATACCCCCTCCCTCTAATGAAGGACATGTTAGCTCACCTGGCCAAGGGGAAGATCTTCACGAAACTGGACTTGAGGGAGGCCTATTACCGAATCCGAATTAAAGAGGGAGACGAGTGGAAAACTGCATTCAACTGCCCAATAGGTTGCTTCCAATTCAATGTTCTCCCATTTGGCCTACAGGGGGCACCAGCTGTCTTCATGCAATTGATCAACCAAGTGCTCCACGAACATTTATACAAGGGGGTTTTGGTCTACCTGGACGATATCCTTATCTACTCGGAGACCAGAGACCAACATGTGAAACTGGTACGGTCCGTACTGCACAAACTGCGTGCTGCCAAATTGTACGCCAAATTGTCCAAATGTGAGTTCCATCAAGAAAAGATTGACTACCTGGGATATCGTATCTCACCCGAGGGTCTGGAGATGGACCCGGAGAAGGTACGAGCCGTATTGGAGTGGGCCCCACCAAGAACCCGAAAACAACTTCAAAGTTTCCTTGGATTTGCCAACTTTTACCGGCATTTCATCCCATGCTTTGCTAAAATAGCCATGCCTATCACCAACCTCCTAAAAACAAAGGGGGAAGCGAAGCCAAAGCCCAGTCAGCCGTTGAATTGGTCTATGGAGTGCCAAGCCGCTTTTGAGAAGCTAAAAAGACTATTTGCTGCCGAGCCAGTGTTAAAGCATCCGGACATGGATGTCCCCTTCGTGATCCAAGCTGATGCAAGTGATGTAGCGGTAGGAGCGGTCTTACTTCAGTTAAACGAGAAGGGGACACTACAACCGTGTGCCTACACATCCCGTAAATTAACTGACACTGAACGTAGATGGGCTGTCTGGGAGAAAGAAGCTTTTGCAGTCTGCTGGGCTCTAATGACCTGGAGGCATTTTCTGGAAGGCGCGAGGCACCCATTTGAGGTCTGGACTGATCATAAAAATCTGGAGGCCCTAAAAACGCCTCGGAGACTATCTCCTAAGCAAGTTAGGTGGGCCCAGTACTTCAAACGATTCAATTTCTCTCTGAAGTACATCCCAGGAGGAAAGAATTTTATGGCGGATGCTTTATCCAGGATGCCACAATACAACAGTGTTCGAAAAGAAGTGATAAGTCCGATTGTGCCCACCACACAGCTGGCAGCACCAGTGGTCACCAGAGCGCAAAAGAAGAAACAAGAGGCAGATCTGTCCAATGATTTGATCGAACGATTTAAAGAAGCTTTGAAAACAGATGAATGGTTCCAGGCAAATGCGAATAACTGCACCGTTAGAGAGGGGTTAGCCTGGATGGGAACGAAGCTGTATGTACCAAAAACATTGAGGAGCCAAGTATTACAAAAAACTCATGTTTCCAAGGTGGCGGGTCACTTTGGTTTCGTGAAGACCTTACACCTGGTGAAACGGCAGTTCTGGTGGCCCTCCTTGAAAAAAGACATTGAAACTTATGTAGCAAGCTGCCCAGTTTGCGCCTCAGCTAAGAGACCTCCCGGTAAGCCACCAGGTCTCTTACAGAATGTCGCCAGGCCAACTGCCCCTTGGAAGGAAATCTCTATGGACTTTATAGTAGATTTACCTGAGAGTGCTGGGCACACGGTGATCTGGGTGGTGACCGACTTGTTTTCCAAACAGGCACATTTCATACCTTGCACCAAGATTCCCTCGGCGAAGTCATTAGCCAAACTGTTCATTATACACGTCTACAGACTGCATGGTGTTCCTGAACGTATAATATCAGATCGAGGAGTTCAATTTACCTCGAACTTCTGGAGGGAATTTTTGAAGTTAATAGGCTCCACCCAAGGTTTAAGCTCCGCCCACCACCCCCAAACTAATGGGGCCTGCGAGAGGACTAACGGGGTGTTAGAGCAATATCTCCGGTGTTACATAAATTATCAGCAGGACAACTGGGTGGATCTGCTACCTTTTGCAGAAGTAGCGTATAACAACTCCGTTCACAGCAGCACTGGTTTTACCCCTTTCAAAGTAGCCACGGGACAAGATTTTGTACCCATACCTGAACTTCCTCGCGAGAAACCCAATGTCCAGTCATTGGATGACTGGATATCCCAACTACAACTCAATTGGCCAGTCGCTCGTAAAGCTCTGGACGAAGCGCATCAATCCCATAAGAAGTTTGCAGACAAGAAGAGAGCCCCACAACAGTCGTATCGAGTAGGCGACAAAGTATTCCTCTCAACCAAGTATCTGCAAACCACTCATAAATCAAAGAAGTTAGGTCCTAAGTATGTGGGGCCTTTCCCTATTGAGCGAATTGTGAATCCCGTGACGGTACAATTGACGCTACCAAAGACTCTTCGTCGCATTCATCCTGTTTTCCATGTCAGCCTGCTAAAACCCGAACACACCTGTACATTGAGACCGACCCAGACTGATCCCCCCGTCCCATTGTTGATTGAGGGTGAACAACATTTTGAGATTAAAGAGATTTTAGACTCTCGAAAATGGAGGGGTCGTCTACAATATCTTGTAGCCTGGAAACATTTTCCCCCCTCTCATGCTGAGTGGGTGAACGAAAAAGACGTTAGGGCTCCTGACCTGCTAAAGAAATTTCATACTAAGTATCCTGATAAACCATAAGAATGTATGCAATGCTTAACATATCTTTTTATTCTCTCTTGCAGAACCGTTGCATAGGCTGCTCGACAAGACAGCCACCTGAGCTGGGGAAGGTGAGAGGAAGACGCATTCAACCGAACAAAAGACCTGCTCACATCGGACGCTGTTCTCATCCAATACAGCGAGACACTACCCCTAACTGTAACGTGCGACGCGTCCCCTTTCGGCGTCGGGGCCATCCTCAGCCACACCCTCGCCGATGGAAAAGAAGCACCCATTGCCTTCTTTTCAAGGATTCTCTCAAAACCGGAAAGGAATTACAGCCAGCTGGACAAGGAGGCCCTGGCAATCATCGCAGCCGTAAAGAAATTCCACGAGTACCTTTACGGCAGGACTTTTTCCATCATCACAGACCACAAACCGCTGCTCGGAATCCTGGCGGGGGATAGGGCCACCCCGAACATCCTATCCCCGAGGATGACAAGGTGGTCCGAATTCCTCACCGCCTACAATTACCGGCTGGACCATCGCCCCGGTAAGTCAATCCCGCACGCAGACGCATTAAGCCACATGCTGCTGCCCGACCTGGACGCTGACCCAGCACCCACCATGTCCACCCTGAGCATAGAGACTTTACCCAACCTCCCCCAACCGCGTCAGACATTGCCCTGGCAACAAATAAAGAGAAACATCTGGCGCGGGTTCTAAGATGGGTGGAGAAAGGGTGGCCGGAAAAAGACGATGATGAACAATTCAGAACCTTCCGGAGCCGCCAAACAGAACTCTTCACACAAAAGGGCTGTTTACTGTGGGGGGACAGAGTCATAATCCCAGAAAAACTACAGAAAAGAGTCTTGGACATGCTGCACGAAGGGCACCCCGGCATCGTTAGAACAAAAGCCCTGGCCAGAAGTCATGCCTGGTGGCCAGGGATGGACAAAGAAATTGAAGCCTGGGTGGCATCGTGCAAGCAATGCCAAGAATCCAGACCGAGCCCTCCTGCTGCCCCAATCCTGGAATGGGAAACCCCCAGAGGGCCATGGTCCAGGATTCACATAGATTTCACGGGACCCACCAAAGGACACATGTTCCTGGTGATTGTAGACGCTTACTCCAACTGGCTGGAGGTAAGCAACATGAGAACAACCACCACAGAAGCCGTCATCAAGGAACTCAGCAAATTATTCGCAACCCACGCCTCCCAGATGTCATCGTATCTGACAATGGCCCCCAATTCACCGCGCTACCCTTCGAAAGATTCCTGGCAGAACGGGGGATTCGGCATGCATTGACAGCACCGGCTCACCCGGCGGCGAACGGAAGGGTGGAAAAAATGGTACAATTCACGAAAAAGACGATTCAAAAAATCGAAACAGGGGAAATACAGGACAAAATCAACTGGATGTTATTCATACAACACATAACCCCGAACACAACAACGAACAAGAGCCCGGAAGAGCTGCTGATGGGAAGAAAACTGCGATCACCACTCGACCGCCTGCACCCCACATACAACCCAGAAAAACCCTCCGACTCCTCCAGCAAGCACCGAACGTTCACACCAGGAGACACGGTCTATGCGAAAAACTTCACAGGGGACCCACTCTGGATACCGGCAACGATAACCCAGGTAACAAGTCCCCGCTCGTACTGACTACTAACAAACGACGGGCAAGCATGGAAACGACACATTGATCAGCTAAGATCGAGAACCACTGCGGGAAATACAACCGACACGCAAGCACACACAAACAGAGAACCAGGAACAGAGAGGGAATGCCAAAACACCAACCAAGAGGGGAGGGAAAACCCCAAAGAACAAAACAGACAAACCCATCAAAAAAGAAACCAGGAATACTCACCTACCGAAGCACCAGGGAACGACCTGCTCGAAGCCTCGCCTGGAAGGAGCAGCCAAGCCAGCTCAACCAGCCCGGGAAGCCCGAGCGGGAGCAGCGAAGCCAGCAACTCGACCAGCCCGGGTAGCCCAGGAGGGAGCTGCAGTAAGAGGCCTGACTCGCCCTTCCAGGCGGTTCCATCGACGAGGCGGAGAGCGACACAGACCCCGACCGAACCGGCCGGCAGCCAAGAGACAACTAATCTGCGCGGGTCCAGTAGGCAAGCACGGAGCCCCGCCTACTTACGGGACTACGTTACGTAGGACCGAACCAAGAGGGGAGGGGTGTTCTGTATGGACATTAGCATTCTTGGAATCCTGCACCCCTGATTGGACAAGCGCACAGCAACCGGATTGGTCGAGTGCGTGGCACTGATTGGCCGTTCCGAAGCGACCGCGATTGGCCGAGCGGCGCCCGGCACCAGTTCAGTATAAGCTGCCGCATACCCAGCCGGCGGCAGATTTTAAAACCTGAATAAAAGAGCTAAAACCAGTCACTGCCTCGCGTCTTTTGTGATCGCATCAGCCGATACGACAGAATTCATCCTGTTTTCCATGTTAGTTTGTTGAAACCCGAGCATACCTCTACATTGAGACTGACCCAGACTGATCCCCCCATACCATTGCTAATTGAGGGTGAACAACATTTCGAGATTAAAGAGATTTTAGACTCTCGGAGATGGAGAGGTCGTCTCTAATATTTCATAGCTTGGAAACATTTTCCTCCATCCTATGCCGAGTGGGTAAATGAGAAAGATATTAGGGCTCCTGAACTGGTCAAAGACTTTCATACAAAGTATCCTGATAAACCATAGAAATGTATGCAATTGTTAACATGTATTTTATGTTATTCTCTCTTACAGGGACAAATGTCCTTTTTCTAGGGGGTCCGAATCTCAGCCTCAAGATCTCTTCCACACCTTTTCTGCTTCTATGCTCACTGCTCTCTTTCATTTCTCTTGCTCTCTTTCAGCTGTCATTAGTAACGGGGGAGGGGGGACTTGGAGGGGAAGAAAGCTGGAGGTGTTACATTCCTGTGCTGTGGGTAAGAAGGAGGAGGGGGAGTATAAATTCTTGTCCTTAACTTTCTATTTCCTTGCCTAGTTTTCTTTTCTTTTGCGCAGCTGCGAAGCGTTATCAAAATATGTCAAGGTCAACGGACAGAGGCCTCATCACCACCTGAAGATGCCCACATAATCATATTCAGAACTTTCTATTGGAAGAGTCTTTTGGACTTTGGGGGGTGGGAACAATTCCATCCTTTTGTATATGTGATCTGCGCACCAAATTCTTTAGATTCAGTATCTTCCCTGTAGCTTCCACTTTAAAATTTAGTAAAAGAAAACTTTGCTCTAACCATTGGAGTCTGAGTGTTTCTTTCCTGGATTTTGAATGGAGCACAGACTGACAGGAGCCATGGCAAGAGAGGGAAAAGAAAGACTTTTTACTAAATCAAGCCAGATGCCTCATAGATGAAGCCCTCGGAGAGCCTTATGCTGAACAAAGGTATGAGGGAGAGGAGGGGGAGGCAGACCCAGCCAGAAGAAGCAGAGCAGCCATCCCCATAAATCAACCTGGGCTAGTGCAACAGCAAGCAGCAGTCCCGGGGCCCTCAGGGGAAGGAGTAATAGCCAGAAGATGTAGAACTCCAAAATTGCCTCTGTTGGAAGTAAAATATGGGGGGATCCCAAAGAGTTGGGATTTTTCCTAGCACAAGTTTGGAGCTATGTGGAGGAATATGGAGGGGATTTTTCCTCAGAAGCAGCGAAGGTTAGATGTGTTACCAGGGCTCTGGAGAGAACAGCTGCAAAGTGGATGGTGACTTTGCATAATGATGATGCTCCCCAGCTGTTGAATTATAACCTGTTCATGACTGCACTGAGGGCAAGGTTTGAGGACCCACTGGCGGAATGTAAGGCCAGGATTAGGATGAAGACCATAAATCAGGGGCAGGGATCAGTGGCTGACTACACCCAGGAATTTAGAGAGCTGTCATGCCATATTCAAGGCTGGTCCCAAGTAGCCCTGATAGAAGCATTCAAAGATGGGTTAAATGAAGATATATACCAGAACTGCATTGCCAGAAGAGACTCCAATGATCTGCAGATGTGGTACGTGCTGGCAGCAGAGGCGGAAATTGATTTAACCCGAAACAGACACCGGGGAGGCTCTGGATGGAGCAAGCCCTCCCCACACGTCCTCAAGAAGCCTCCAAACCCCAAACGGGAGGGATGGCAGCAAAACTCAAGACTACTGTCTGCTTCTGATGTGGGAAGGAAGGTCACCGGACTGCTGGGCCAAGTTGGAACCAAAGGGGGCACCAAGAGGAAAAAAAAAACCCGGAAAAACCTCAGTGAAGCATCGCGAAACGGCACTTACAATGGGGGAGGTTGTAGAGGTCGCCCATCTGAAGGGAGACAGGCTGGGATCTCCAACCTCCTCTGAAGAGAGTGAGGTGGATTCGGAAGATGACTAATTGGTAAGTCCAAACAAGAGCCCTATGACCATTCCAGTGCAGTTAATGGTTCCTGCATCGGGCGCCAAGGCGGAAATGCCGGCCTTGCTAGACGCTGGGTGCACAAGGTGTGTGATCAGCCTGGAAGTAGTACAGAAGATGGGCCTAAGACTAAAAACTTTAAAAATGCCCATAGCCTTTTGCCAATTGGATGGATCAGTGGTGGGGGGGGGGCAGGTCTGCACGTTTCATAACGGAACCCATAGAAATGACGATGGGGAAACATAGAGAGACTCTGTGTTTTGTTGTGGCCCCTGGGATGGAACAGCTGCTAATAGTGGGATTTCCCTGGCTCCGGAAATGGAACTCCCACGTCAATTGCAGAAGAGGGTCATTGTGTATATGTACTGACCAGCGGCCGGAAGGGATGGGGTGATCTCAACCAAAACTCCAGAATCCTATTGATCTAGCTTCCATGGGTACCGAAGACCTGAAGGGGGAGGAGAAAATTTTGGAGGAATATTGGGACTTAAAGGACGTATTCAGTGAGAAGGCCTCAGATGAGCTGCCCCTGATGGTTCAACAGATTGTAGTATTGAATTTTTACCTGGGGTGAAACTCCCAAAACCGAAGCTGTACTCGATGACACCACGGGAATTAGAGGAGCTGGGGTCGTTTATCGATAAAAATTTGAAACATGGTTTCATCCAACCCGCTAAACCCTGGGTAGCAGCCCCAGTACTGTTCCATGAAAAAAAAGATGGCTCCTTTTGCTTATGTGTTGATTACAGAAACCTGAACGCCATTTCCGTGGAAAATGTGTACTCCCTCCTCCTGATGAAGGACATGCTGGCTCACCTGGTCAAGGGACAAGCATCAGGACAAGACTTTGTACCCATACCTGAACTCCCTTGTGAGAGGCCTAGTATTCAGTCATTAGATGAATGGATAACACAACTCCAGCTTAATTGGCCAGTCGCTTGTAAAGCATTGGATGACGCACATCGGGCTCATAAGAAATTTGCAGACAAAAAGAGGACTCCACAAAACCGATATTAAGTGGGTGATAAAGTCTTTTTGTCCACCAGATATCTACAAACCACTCAAAAGTCAAAGAAACTGGGTCCTAAGTATGTTGGTCCTTTCTTGATTGAACGAATTGTAAACCCTGTGACAGTCCAATTGAAATTACCTAAAAGCCTTCGACAAATTCACCCAGTTTTCTACGTTAGTTTGTTAAAACCTGAACATACTTCCGATCTGAGATCGATCCAGACCAACCCTCCTGTGCCATTGCTTATTGACGGTGAACAACATTTTGAAGTTAAAGAAATTCTAGCCTCTCGATGATGCAGGGGTCGGCTCCAATATTTGGTTGCTTGGAAGCATTTTCCTTTGTCCCAGGATGAGTGGGTCGATGAAAAAGATGTTAGAGCCCCTAGGCTTGTCAGAGCATTTCGTTCTAATTATCCTGATAAACCTTAGATACGTGTCTCTTTTATGTTAATTGGTTATTAAGTCGTGCCTTTTATATTTCCCTCTTTTACAGGACTAATGTCTTTTTTTCTAGGAGGGCCGAATGTCAGCCTTTAAGATCTTCCTCCTTTCCTTTGCTTCTTTCTGGCTGTCATGAGTAATGGGGGGCATGGAAGGGGGAAATGTATGGGACGTGAGCTGAAAGTGTGCTAGCTAATATTTTATAAATTGGGGACGGCTTCTCATTCCTGCTTAGCTTTCTCTTCTCTGCGCAGCTGCAACCCTTTATCTGAGTAAGCCAAGGTCAACTAATCATCAACACCTGGAGGTGTCCGCATGATGTAGTTCACAACTTTTAATTGGAAGAACCATTTGAACTATTGGGGGTGGGAACATTTCACTCCCTTGACATATGTGATGTACGTGCCTATTTCCCCAGATTCAGAATTTTCTTGTTGCTACCCCTGACTTCCAGTAAAAGACATCTTTTCTCTAATTACAAGAGTCTAAGTATTTCTTTCTTGGATTTTGAACGGAGCACCAGCTGACATTATTCTGAATCTCAATCTACCAGCCCACCTGGAGAGATAATATAATTTCTTCCGGGGGGTCTGAACATCATGTCAACTCCAGCCAGCGACCAAGAAGACTTGCTCCTGCTAGATGATCCTGAAGAAGCCCCGCCCCCCCGAGTCACCACTACCTATCAGCCCGGAAGAGAGGAGCCATGGCAAGAGAGGGAAAGGAAAGACTTTTTACTAAATCAAGCCAGACGCCTCATAGATGAAGCCCTCGGAGAGCCTTACGCTGAACAAAGGTATGAGGGAGAGGATCTGGCTTATATAACTGAGACTTGGCTGGGCCCAGAGGGAGGAGTTCCCCTTGGAGAAATGTGCCCAGTGAGTTATCAAGCATGGCACCAGTCTAAACCTCAGGGCCAGGGAAGAGGTGTGGTTGTTGTTGTCAGAGAATTTCTAGTAGCCTCCGGAGGCACTGGTCAACAAGTGCCCGGCTGTGAGACCCTTTTTCTTAGATTGGGCTCAAGGAATCAGGTGGGATTGCTGTTACTGTACCAGCCTCCCTGCTGTATGGCAGCTTCCCTACCTGGGCTCCTGGTCGCTGCAGGGCTGGTGGTGGAATTCCCTAGGCTTATAGTTCTGGGGGATTTCAACATGCCTTCTCTGGGGATGGGGGCAGAGGTAGCCCGAGATTTCATAGAAATCATGACTTCCATGGGCCTGTCCCATATTATCCAGAGCCTGACTAGTAATAGTGGTCACACTCCCGATTTGGTGTTCTTGTCAGAGCAGTGTCTATGTGGACCTGTCCTTGGTTCCCTTGTCATGGTCAAATCACAGTCTGGTAGCAATGAGTTTCTCAAAAGCTGCACACACACACACACACACACACACACACACACCCGCAGGGAGGCTGGACGTATTAGATTGGTCCACCCCCATTGACTAATGGACCCAGATGGGTTCCAGAAGGAGCTGGGGGTTATAACTGCAGATCTATTATACAGTCCAGCCAAGCTCTTAGTCACTGTTTGGAAAAGGAAGGTGACAGAGGGATAGGATTGCACTCTTGTGAATCTCTCCTCACCCGTAGGCTTCTCTGTGCCCCATGGTATACAGAGGAACTGAGAGGGGTGAAACACATGAGGAGACATCTAGAGCACCGCTGGCGGAAGACAGGGGGTGAACTCGATCAAACACTGATAAGAGCTGCTACTAAGGCCTACTTGTGGTGATTCGGTGGTGAAGTGTAAATACTTAAGGTGAGCTCTTTAAGGTGAGCCATCTCTTCCTAGGGAAGGAGGAGATTGAGATCTACCTGAAGGGGTGTGCTGAGGAATTTGTGGATTTTCTGGAAGACAAAATCACTCGATTTTGTTTCCAGTTAGATGCCGGCATGGTTGCTGGTCTTGTGGAAGCTCTTGAGGCAGGTTCTTGACTGAGAACAGTTTGGCCCTGTTGCTCCTGAGGAAGTGGACAGGATCCCAGGGAATAGGTGTGCAAGTACCTGTGTTTTAGACCCATGTCCCTCCTGGCTTGTGAAAGCTTCCCAGGAGGTGACAGGTAGGTGGACTCTGGTGGTGATTAATGCTTCTCTACAGGAGAGGATGGTGCCCCAACACTTTAAGGAGGTTGTGGTCTGCCCTCTTCTTAAGAAACCATCGCTGGACTCCACCTGGTTGGACAATTTCCGATGTGTCTCCTATCTTCCCTTTTTGGGGAAGGTTGTTGAAAAGGTAGTCATGGAGCTCCAGAGGTTTCTGGATGAAATGAATTATCTTGACCCCTACCAGTCAGGATTCAGGCCTGGATTTGGGATGGAAACAGCATTGGTTGCACTTTTGAATGATCTCTGGTGGGAATGGCATGGGGGTAGTGCATCCATCCTTGCTCTACTTGACCTCTCAGCAGCTTTTGATACAGTTGACCATGGGCTTCTCCTGGGGCAGCTTTGGGGGATGGGAGTGGGAAGCCTTGTGCAGTCTTGGTTAACTTCCTTCCTCTGTGGCTGTTCTCAGTCAGTGTTGATAGAAGGGGAGAGATCCAGCCCTCGCCTACTGCTTTACGGGGTTCTGCAGGACTCAGTATTCTCTTTGCTCCTGTTCAACATTGATATGAAGTCGCTGGGTGAGATCATTTGTCGGCATGGACTGAGGTATCACCAATATGCTGATGATATTCAGCTGTATGTCTCGTCCTGTGTGAGATAAGTGTTGCCCTCCCTCTTGCAGTGCTTGGAGGCTGTTGGGAGCTGGATGTGGAACAACAGGTTGAAACTAAACCTTTCAAGACTGAGTGGCTCTGGGTTTGTGGGGTTCATTGGCTCAGGGAGAATTTACACCTTTGGTCTTGTATGGGGTTGCACTACCCCAAACAGACCCTGTGCATAATCTAGGTTTTTTCCTGGACTCACAACTCCTGCTCAAAGAGCAAGTGGTGGTCATGGCCAGGAGGGCCTTTGTACAACTGCGGGTTGTGTACCAGTTATGCCCTTTCCTGGACCAATGGTCCCTACTCACAGCCACTCATGCCCTAGTCACTTCCCATCTTGATTATTGCAACATGCTCTACATGGGGCTGCCCTTGAAGAACATCTGGAAGCTCCAGTTGGTGGAAAATGCAGCGGCTCGCATGGTTTTGTGCAGACACTGGTGTGTACATGTGTCACCTCTCCTGCAGCAGCTGCATTGGTTACCGATTTGCTTCTGGGTGCAATTCAAGGTGCTGGTTAAAGACCTTCATGGCTTGGGACTGGGTTATCTGAGGGAATGTCTCTTGCTGGTCACCTCTATCCAACCCATTAGAGCGGGGAGGCAGGGAATGCTGCAGGTCCCATCCCCGAAGGAGATACACCTGATGGGACCGAGAAGAAGGGGGTGTGGTGGCTCTGTGGTGGCTCTCTGGAACATCATTCCCAGATATTAGAATGGCCCCCCACTCTAGCACTCTTCCAGAAGGCACTGAAGACCTGGTTCTGCCAGCAGGCCTGGGCAACTCAGAGAGGGATGAAGCATATCAAATGGCAAGTATGATCTGCTATCATCAGGGCAGGGGGTGGGAGTTGAAGGTGATTTTTATTATTATTTTGTTTTATTTTTATTTTTTCCAGATTTTGTTCTATTGTACTTTATTAATTTATTTAATTCTTTTTGTTAGTTTTTATTGTTTTTTTTATTTTAAATATGGTTTTACCTTGTGTAAGCCACCTCCAGTCACCATAGGCGAATAGGCAGCAATATAAAATAAACAAACAAACAAACAAACAAATAAATAAACCTTTAAATGTAGATTAGCAGCAGGATAGAGAAAAGACCACAGTAACAGATCAAACACAGTGAAGGGTGCAATGATGGAAGCAGGGGGGGAGAGGGAGAAACAGAAGAGCTGCAGTGCCCATGGCAAAGTATTCCTGTAAAGAGTTTGGTGAGTAAGCAACATACTAAAGATAATTTCTTTTGATTTGCTAAGGAGGCATAAGCTATAATAAAGTAAAGGTTTAGTAAGCAAGAAGCAAAGCTATCTTCAGATTTAAAATCTAAATCAATTTTCTGTTTTCAGATATTGCTGTAGAACCCAAAAGGGCACTTTGCACTATCATTACAGATCACCCTACATCAGCAACTTGATTATGGCCTCAGACAACAGCAAAAAAATGTTAGCTCACCTCACAGAATTTTAGCAAGTAATTTTCCTTTTTCTGTGCTTCACAAATCAATAACTTGCTGTTATTTTCTAATGCTATTAAGATGTTGGGGCTGTAGAAAGACATCTAATTAGGTACTATAACTTTAGAGAAAACAGCTAAGCTACTGTCCCTGGCACACACAGAATTAAATTTCCCAAATTTATTCTTGTCTAAATCAATGACAGTTCTAAAACAATATTCAGTCCAATATTTCTGATACAACATGGCTTCTGGGATTTTTAGGGTCATGGTCATATTCAAGAAAAATAATCTCAAAAGATGTTCTTGATATTCTGGACTTCTTACAGTTTAGTATATGGTTGCTTATATAGCCACTTCCCATTTGCTTCTTGGATGGTCAGAATGTTTAAAAGACCAAACAACATCTGAGGACCTTTTTCCAATTTGCCATCTGACTCCCACACTCAAGCATTCAATTTATATCCACTCTGACCAGAGCAAATAGGAATCAAGAAGGACATGGTGCCAAAGATGGCAGATGTCAGGCTATAGATCTTTTCCCATTCACTCAACTAGAATGAACTTCTGAAAACGTATCAAAACATATCAAAAAGGAATCCTTTATTGAGATGAGACAATTCCTGTAGGAGTTCAAAGCAGTGTCTGAGGTCTCTCAGGCATACAGGGATACATAAGGGAGTTTAGAACCCCTTCCCTTATTTCAATGTGTATTTAGTGAAACAAAAGCCAGTATGTTAATTCCTCCCCACCCCTTTTGTAAGAAACGATCTTTTTCACAGTTTCCCAAGGCATACCTAGTTTCCCCCCACCCCCTTTTTAGAACGAACTTTTCAAGAGATTTCCAGGACATATCTCACTGTGAAATTTTTATGATCTTCTCATCTCCTGGCTGTGCCTCTCAGAGGTGATAGTTCTGGCCACCTGGCTTTTCTCCCTCCATTGTATCATGTGTGGGTTATACAAATTTAATGTAAGATTAAATATATTCAGGTTACATCAAGAAAGGATTTCTTTATCAGCCTCCCCCCACCCCTCCTTTTCTTCTTCCACTGGAGAAATGACAGATACATGGATCTGACAGCAGAGGAAGGTGCTCCAGAAGAAGAGAAGTAGAAAGAAGACCTTATGTTTCCTACCCACACAGCTCCTCTGCTGCCAGCTTTACTGCATTTGTCCTGATTTGGTGGAAGTATACTAGATGGCTGTTCCAGTCTACTGATAAGAAAAAAGAGAGGTGTCAGTCTGTGCTCCATTCAAAATCCAAGAAAGAAATACTCAGACTCCAATGATTAGAGCAAAGTTTTTCCTTTTACTGAAATTCAAAGTGGAAGCTACAGGTAGAATTCTGAATCTAAAGAATTTGGCGTGCAGATCACATATACAAAGGGATGGAATTGTTCCCACCCCCCAAAGTCCAAAAGACTCTTCCAATTAAAAGTTCTGAATATGATCATGTGGGCATCTTCAGGTGGTGATGCGGCCTCTGTCCATTGACCTTGACATATTTTGATAAAACTTCGCAGCTGCGCAAAGGAAAGGAAAATCTAGGCAAGGAAATAGAAACTTAAGAACAGGAATTTATACTCCCCCTCCTCCTTCTTATTTACAGCATAGAAATGTAACGCCTCCAGCTTTCTTCCCCTCCAATTCCCCCCTCCCCCCATTACTAATGACAGCCGAAAGATGGGCTTAAGCCCTGGGTGGAGCCTGGGTGGAGAGCAGTGAGAAAGATGCACAGCCATAGAAAAGATGTAGAAGATATCTTCAAGGCTGACATTCGGACCCCCTAGAAAAAGGACATTTGTCCCTGTAAGAGAGAATAACATAAAATACATGTTAACAATTGCATACATTACCATGGTTTATCAGGATACTTTATATGAAAGTCTTTGACCAGTTCAGGAGCCCTAATATCTTTCTCATTTACCCACTCGGCTTGGGATGAAGGAAAATGTTTCCAAGCTACAAGATATTGGAGACAACCTCTACATTTCCGAGAGTCTAAAATCTCTTTAATTTAAAAATGTTGTTCACCCTCAATCAGCAATGGTATGGGGGATCAGTCTGGGTCGGTCTCAGTGTGGAGGTATGCTCAGGTTTCAACAAACTAACATGGAAAACCGGATGAATTCGATGAAGAGTTTTTGGCAATGTCAATTGAACTGTCACAGGGTTCACAATCCGTTCAATTGGGAAAGGACCCACATACTTAGGCCCCAATTTCTTTGACTTTTGGGTGGTCTGTAAATATTTGGTCGAGAGAAAAACTTTGTCACCCACTTGATAAGACTTCTGTGGAGTTCTCTTTCTGTCCGCAAATTTCTTATGAGACTGATGTGCATCATCCAATGCTTTACGGGCAACTGGCCAATTGAGTTGAAGTTGAGATATCCATTTGTCCAATGACTGGACGTTGGGTCTTTCCTGAGGAAGCTCTGGTATGGGTACAAAATCTTGCCCCATGTCCACTTTGAACAGGGTAAAGCCAGTACTACTGTGGACAGAATTGTTGTATGCCACCTCCGCAAAAGGCAGCAGATCAGCCCAGTTGTCCTGCTGATAGTTTATGTAACACCTGAGGTATTGCTCTAACACTGCGTTAGTTCTCTCACAGCCCCCATTAGTTTGGGGATGGTGGGCAGAGCTTAAGCCCTGGGTGGAGCCTATTAATTTCAAAAATTCCTTCCAAAAGTTCTAGGTGAATTGGACCCCTTGATCAGAAACTATATGCTCAGGGATGCCATGCAGTCTATAGATATGCATGATGAAGAGTTTAGCCAACGATTTCGCTGAGGGAATCTGGGAGCAAGGTATGAAATATGCCTACTTGGAGAACAAATCGGTTACCACTCAGATAACCGTGTGTCCAGTGCTTTCGGGTAGGTCTACTATAAAATCCATGGAGATTTCCTTCCAAGGAGCAGTTGGCCTAGCTACATTCTGTAACAGACCTGGTGGCTTACCAGGAGGTCTTTTGGCTGAGGCGCAAACTGAACAGCTAGCTACATACGTCTCAATGTCCTTTTTCAATGAAGGCCACCAGAATTGTCGCTTAACCAGGTGTAAGGTCTTCACGAAACCAAAGTGACCAGCCGCTTTGGAATCATGGGTCTGTTGCAACACTTGGTTTCTCAATGTCTCTGGTACGTACAATTTCGCTCCCACCCAGGCCAAGCCATCTCTAATGGTGCAGTTATTCTCATTCGCCAGGAACCGCTCATCTGTCTTCAATGCTTCCTTAAATTGCTCCGTCAATTCATTGGGCAGCTCTGCTTCTTGCTTCCTCCTTTGCGCTCTGGTGACCACTGGGGCAGCCAGCTGTGTGGTCGACATGATTGGCCTTATTACTTCTTGACGAACACTGTTATATTGAGGCATTTTAGACAAAGCATCTGCCATAAAAATTTTTCCTCCCGGGATGTACTTCAAAGAGAAATTGAATCATTTGAAATACTGGGCCCACCTAACTTGCTTGGGAGATAATTTTCGAGGTGTCTTTAGGGCCTCCAAATTCTTATGGTCAGTCCATACCTCAAATGGGTGTTTCGCTCCTTCCAAGAAATATCTCCAGGTTAGTAGAGCCCAACAAACTGCAAAAGCTTCCTTTTCCCAGACAGCCCATCTCCTCTCAGTCTCAGTCAACTTACGGGAGGTGTATGCGCAAGGTTGTAGTGTTCTCTTCTCATTTAGTTGAAGTAAGACCGCCCCAAAAGCCACATCACTCGCATCGGCTTGGATCATGAAAGGGGCATCCATGTCTGGGTGTTTCAGTACTGGTTCTGCAGCGAATAGTCACTTTAGCTTTTCAAAGGCCGCTTGGCATTCCATGGACCACTCCAATGGTTGGCTGGGCTTTGGTTTCGTCCCCCCCTTTGTCTTTAAGAGATTGGTGATAGGCATTGCTATTTTAGCGAAGGACGGGATGAATTGCTGGTAAAAGTTGGCAAATCCTAAGAAGCTTTGAAGCTGCTTTCGGGTCCTCGGCGGGGCCCAATCCAATACAGCTCGCACCTTCTCTGGGTCCATTTCAATGCCCTTGTGTGAAATGTGATATCCTAGGTAGTCAATTTTCTCTTGATGGAATTCACATTTGGACAGTTTAGCATACAATTTGGCAGCTCGCAGTTTGTGTAACACTGAGCGTACCAGTTTCACATGTTCATCTCTAGTCTCCATGTAGATAAGGATATCATCAAGGTAAACCAAAACCCCCTTGTATAAATGTTCATGGAGCACCTGATTGATCATTTGCATGAAAACAGCTGGAGCCCCCTGTAGGCCAAAAGGGAGAACATTGAACTGGAAACAACCCATCGGGCAGTTAAACGCAGTTTTCCACTTGTCTCCTTCTTTAATTTGGATTTGGTAATATGCCTCTCTCAGGTCCAACTTTGTGAAAATCCTCCCTTTGGCCAGGTGAGCTAACATGTCCTTCATCAGGGGGAGGGGGTACACGTTTTCCATGGAAATAGTGTTCACATTTCGGTAGTCGACCACCAAGCCTTTGGAGCCATCTTTCTTTTCACAGAACAACACTGGGGCTGCCCCCCGAGGCCTAGCGGGTTGGATGAAACCACATTTCTGATTTTTATCAATAAACGATCTCAACTCCTCCAATTCCCGTGGCGTCATCAAATATAGTTTTGGTTTCAGGAGTGTCACCCCAGGTAGAATTTCAATGCTACAATCGGTTGACCGATGAGGAGGGAGCTCATCGGAGGCCTTTTTGCTAAACACCTCTCTTAAGCCCCAATATTCTTTTGGGATTTTCTCCTCCCCCTCCAAGCTCTCAGCACCCATGGAGGCTGACTCAACCAGGTTCTGAAGTTTCGGATGGGATCGCTCCTCCCCTTCTGGCCGCTGATTGGTATTAATCCATAACCACCCTTTCCTCCAATTCACATGGGGATTCCACTTGCGGAGCCAGGGCAGCGCCAATATTAATGGATGCTCCATCCCAGGGGCCACAATAAAGCACAGAATCTCGTTATGGTTTCCCATGGTCATCTCTAGGGGTTCCGTTATAAAACGTGCAGGGCAACCTCCCAACACTGATCCATCCAGTTGGCAAAAGGATATGGGTGTTTTTAAAGTTCTCAGTCTGATGCCCATCTCCTTAACTACTTTCATGCTGATTACGCACCCCATGCTCCCAGAGTCTAGTAAGGCTAACATCTCTCCTTCAGTCCCTGAAGTGAGCACCTTTAATTTTATTGGGATGGTCATGAGCCCCTTGTTAGGACTTACCGGGACGTCGTCTTCCGAGTCAGTTTCACTCTCTTCAAGGAAGGTCGGAGGTCCCAGCTCCTCTCCTGCCAGAGGGGCGACCTCTACAACCTCCCCTGTCTTTAACACATTTTTGCGAGGCTTGGCTGGGGGGTTTTCAGGCTTCCTCCCTGCCCTCTGCGCTCCCTTTGGATCCAGCTTGACCCTGCAGTCCGCAATCCAGTGGCCCTCCTTCCCACATCAAAAACAGGCCGTGGATTTGGGTCTTGCCATCACTCCTCCCTTTCGAGGCTTTGGGGCCTCTCGGAGATGTGGTGGGGAGGCGGTTTGCTCCATGCAGAGCCTCCTCTGCATCTGCTTCAGGTCAGATCTATCTCCACTTCTTCTGCTAGCAAGTACCACAGTTGCAGATCATATGGATCCCTTCTGGAGATACACATGTGGTATATATCTTCATTTAAGCCATCTTTGTAGGCTTCTATCAGGGCTCCTTGGGACCAGCTTCGGATGTGGCATGCCAGCTGTCTGAATTCTTGGGTGTAGTCAGCAACTGGCCTCCCCCCTTGATTTATGGTTTTCATTCTGATCCTAGCCTTCCTCTCCACTAGCGGGTCCTCAAATCTTCTCCTCCGTGCAGTCATGAAAACATTGAGATTCCGCAGTTGGGGGGAGTTATCATTATACAAAGTCACCATCCACTCTGCCGCTATTCCCTCCAGGGCCCTGGTAACACATCTCACCTTGGCTGATTCAGAAGTGAACTCTCCCTCATATTCTTCCATATAGCTCCAAACTTGTGCCAGGAAGAAACCCAAATCCTTGGGATTTCCCCCAAATTTCACCTCCAATGGAGGCAGGTTGAGGGCTCTGCATCTATCAAGGATCACACCTCCCGCTGGGGCCCCTGGAGCTGCAGCCGGTTGCTGCGCTGGTATAGGCTGAGCTAGGGGGGTGGGGGCAGCCCGGCTGCCCCTGGCTGAAACTGCTCCCCCTTCCCCCTCATACCTTGGAGCGATGCGAGGCTTCTCAAAAGCATTGTTGAGGAGCTGTCTGGCTTGATCCAGCATGCATTCCCTCTCTTCCCTTTCTTGCCACAGCTGCTGCCTCACACGTCTTCGGGTTACATTGACTCCAGGAGGGGGGAGGTTTTCAGGATCCCTCCATCCAACACCCAACGACCATCTGGGCCTCTCAGCTGGAACTTCCTCCAGAGTAAGGTCGGCTAGCAGATCGGTGGCTGGCACCTCCGGTAGCAGCATTGACTGCCCCCCCACAGCTCCCTGGTCATCTTCTTCACTAGCTGGAGATGACATGATGTGAAACCCCTCGGAAGAAAAGTTGATATTTTCTCCGGGTGGGCTGATGGTGAGATTCAGAATAATGTCAGTCTGTGCTCCATTCAAAATCCAAGAAAGAAATACTCAGACTCCAATGATTAGAGCAAAGTTTTTCCTTTTACTGAAATTCAAAGTGGAAGCTACAGGTAGAATTCTGAATCTAAAGAATTTGGCGTGCAGATCACATATACAAAGGGATGGAATTGTTCCCACCCCCCAAAGTCCAAAAGACTCTTCCAATTAAAAGTTCTGAATATGATCATGTGGGCATCTTCAGGTGGTGATGCGGCCTCTGTCCGTTGACCTTGACATATTTTGATAAAACTTCGCAGCTGCGCAAAGGAAAGGAAAATCTAGGCAAGGAAATAGAAACTTAAGAACAGGAATTTATACTCCCCCTCCTCCTTCTTATTTACAGCACAGGAATGTAACACCTCCAGCTTTCTTCCCCTCCAATTCCCCCCTCCCCACATTACTAATGACAGCCGAAAGATGGAGAGCAGTAAGAAAGATGCATAGCAATAGGAAAGATGTAGAAGAGATCTTGAAGGCTGACAAGAGATTAATGCCCAAATAATCTGAGGTGGTGCAGCTTCCAAGCATCCCCCAAATGCTGTGAGGTGAGAAGCCAATTTGTTCACTAACAACTCAGATCCTGCTCCAGAGGAACAATTGTGTTTATAGCTGGAACTCTGGAAATGTGGAGTGGGCAGCTTCTCAGTGGCTGGTATTTCAACTTCATCATCTCAACTTCCACTCCGGGATTTTCCCTTCTTCCAACTAAGTTGTATTACTACCATCTTTTACCCCCTGCAATCATTTTGAGAGGCAGCTTGACCACTGTCCCAACCCAGCACTCGGTTTGGGTCTTGTAAATTTTATTTTCCTACTATGAAGAGAACTGGTAGTGAAGAAAGAACAAAAGTGGGTGTGTGGCACCTAGAGACTGATATTTTTCAATCTCATCAGCTAAGGGAAGGCTATGCTGATTGACAATGTAGGAAAATAAGAGCTCAACAGTAGAGGCCCTCGCACTACAGTTTAAAGCTAATGCAAAAGATGAGGGCTAAGTTAGGGGTTATGGGGAATGTCCAGTGGGTGGTGGAATATTCTTATATTCTTATGGAAACAGCAGCATGAAAGGGCTGCAAGGCTTTTCATTTAGACCTGTCCCAGCTTCCAACCTGTTCAGTTTCTCCAAGCCTCTCATGAAAAGACAAGAATGCGTATTACACAAGGATGGATTCAATTGAGAGCTATTCAAATCAGTGTTCTGTTTGTGTTTGTGTGAATAGATCTTTACAGATAAAATAAGTTCTCTGCTGTGCAAGTTATTCCTCAAATTCTTGAAGGATGAAAAGATTATAGGACTAAATGCAAAGTTTAAC
Organism: Pseudonaja textilis; assembly: GCF_900518735.1. The sequence goes on along the minus strand of NW_020769344.1, from coordinate 12,105,647 downwards.
TCCTGGATTTTTATTAGTCTTTCAGTTACAGACTCATCTTCTCATCTGAATCTGGAACTGAAATGCAATTTGTTCAAGCCCTTCAGAATGCTTTCTCTGTATTTGTGGTCAACCAGGGGATTCAGTCAGAGGTAAAACACCTGAAAGGGAGGCATGCAAAGGAGAACAAGTGGGCAGTCTATATTTAAAGAAGATCTCATTGCTCCCTGATTGACTATGAATAATCCAGAAAGACTACCCAGGAAATAGCAAAGCCTTTTGGTCTTTTCCCCATCCAGTTCCCACCTCAAAATCTGTTTGGGTCCAGCAAAAGAGGAACCATAGGAGCTACAGGTGTATCCTCTAGGCTTTGAGGAGAAGGAAAATCTTAACAGCTCTTGGGGAATAAGACTACTGCCCTCTTAAAACCTCAATTCCCCCAGAATAGTCAGTCCTTTAGAATGGAATGGAATGGAGCTGAATAGAATTCTTTATTGGCCAAGTGTGATTAGACACACAACGAATTTGTTTCCAGTGCATAAGCTCTCAGTATACATACAAACAACAAAGTGATAGGTTATAGATCATAAATCATAGTTACAATCACTAATCATAAGATACAAACAACAATGATAAATCATAAGATACCAATAGACGAAGACAGTAGGAAAGAAGAGAAGATGGAAAAGATAAGAAGATGAGAAAGATATGCGCTTTGAGGGGCAGAATTCCATTCATTCATAAACAGCATTCAAATAGGCATATTATTTTAATACACTATGTGCCTACTAAGAAATGTGAGCTTGGGATGCAAGTACAAGTTGTACAACTTAATAGGTCCAGATGGCTAACTGACTTGGCTCAATGGCTTGCCTTATCTGCAATTCAACAGTGGTACCATGTTATTTGATACACAGCAGAAAAAAACATTACAGTACAGCCTGCAGAAAAATAAGTTGGGCTCTATTGCAGGTTTCCTTTATTATCTTATGTTGGTATTGTATCTAGCCACAGAAAAAGAAATGCTGGCTAAATATAACAAAATTAAAAGGTAGTTATATTTCACTACATACTAAGGTGTTAAATCAATGCTAAAAGGTTTTTCAGATGCTTTTTGTTTCACTGATTCAAGAATGCTTGATCTGACTACTCTCAATCCCTTGAAATGTTTGGACCTACAGTTTTAATTAGCCCAAGCCAGTATGGGCAAGAGGAGAGACTTGATATTTAAGTCAAAGTATCTAGAGCAGGTGTTGGCAACCCATGGCTCTGGAGCCACATGCAGCTGTTTCAGCCCTCTGCTGTGACTCCTATGCCATTGCTGCTGCTGACTCCATGGCCTGCCCGCCATGCGCAGCACAGTGAAAGTTAGCATGCTTCACAGTGGGGGAGACGGGGTCTTCTCCTCCTCCTCCTCCTCCTCCTGGAGCCCATTACGATGCAGAGCCACAATGTGACTCTCCCCACTCCCCACTGGCAACAGCAGTGGTGTTGGCCATGGTGCAGCACAGGGCAGGGCAGTGTCTCAGGATGGAGAGCAGGTCGTGTGTCCAGCACCAACCAAGGCCAGAAGTAGCCACCCACTGTTTCCTGTTGCAATTGGGCAGCAAGAGAGAGACAGATTCAGTTCCATTTGGCTCCATCTACTCCCCTCTCTCTGCCTTTGCTCAGTTTTGCAAGGATTCAGTGAACACTGCCGTGGTGATGGGGGTGTCATTCCATATTTTGCCTGCCAAGCATCTTTGGGGGCACCCAGGGACTATATTTTCTGGCCACTTTGAACCAAGTTGTAGGATGTATATGTGTGCCTCTGTGTGTGTGTGCTGCTGCTTGGAATGATGCTTCTCTGAAGTGTGTGCAGTGATCTAAGGCGGCAATCTCATGGTGCTGTGATGTAACAGCCTGACAGTCACTCCTTTTGCAATGCAAGGTTTATTTTTGTATCTTTCCAGAGACAGAGAGAACGTGGTCAAATTTCCTTACAGTTATTCCCTGGGTGTGTAGGTTGGGAAGTGGGACTGGGGAAGAGGGAGGGAGGGGCAGAGAGAGAGAAAAAAAGAAAAAGAGAGAATGAAAGAAAGAGGAGGGGGGGAGAGGGAGGAAGAGAGAGAGAAAAAGAGAGATAGACAAAGAGAGAGAAAGAAAAAGAGAAAGAGAGAGAGAGAGAAAGACAGAGAGAGAAAGAGGGGGGAAGAGAAAGAGAGAGGGAGGGAAGGAAAAAGAGGGAGAGAGAGAAAGAGATAGACAGAGAGAGAGAGGGAAAGAGAAAGAGAGGTAGACACAGAGAGAGAAGGTGGGAAAGAGAGAGAGAGAGACAAAGAGAGAGGGGGGGAGGGAAAAGGAGAAAGAGAGAGAGAGAGAACGAGAGAGACACAGATAGACACAGAGAGAGGGAGAGAGAGGGAGGGAAAGAGAGACACAGAGACAGAGAGAGACAATCATGTGACTGAGTAGGAGTGAGTGACATCAAGTTGGCCATGCCCACCCAGGTTTTGTGGCTCCAGGTGTTTTTTTTTCCTGTGGGAAATGGGTCCAAATGGCTCTTTGAGTGCTTAAGGTTGCAGACCCCAGATCTAGAGGATCTCAGGGCAGTTAATCAAAATTTGAATAGAACTACTACAGATAATATTTTATGGGAATCTGCTCTCTTTAAAGCTCTATGCAATAAACTAACTAGACCCAGTTGGTAATCTAAAACAGAAGAATAACTCAGAAACACTGCTTCTTATGATAACCTGTTCCATGTGTATCCTTCAACTAGATTAAACACGAAAGACACATTCCTTTTGAAGTCCTTAAATCATATTTGACCCTCCTGCTTATTGTAAAGGCAGCAGTAGAACAAATATCTTTCAAGTTTCCAACACTTATGGAATTTGAAGAAGAGAATTTTGCACCATAACAGTATCAATCCCCCCCTTTTTTCCTCATCTGATTGTTGACTGCTTCTTTGAGCCAGGGTTTGAATACTTAAGCAGAAATTTAAATATCTTGCAGCATCTGAAAGTCATGCATTGACAGCAGGACATAATAGGCTTTCTGGACTGAATGGACTAAAAATTCCCCCAGTCAGGACTTTCCCACAAACCTTCCTCCTCCCCTTTTCATCTCTAGTGGCTATTTCACTAAAAATTCAGTGTGTACTCACTTCTACCACAAAACTGCTGTAAAAGATGTAATTCTTTAAAATCTCAAATTATTGTGATCTACCTGAATGCATTTTAATGTGGCACAGACAACAACTAATTGTCATCCATTGTTTTCAGCTACATTTTTTACTTTACTGTCAAAATATTGTATAATATTAATTAATTAATTTTTTTACTTTACTAATTTTACTTTACTTTACTTTCATAATGTTGTGTAAATTCAAGAGTGTTGACCATGCAAAACATGGCCTATAAATCGATATAAACATTTCCACCTATAGCAGTTTCTCTGTATTTATATGGAAGTGGAAAACATGGTTTGGCCTCCAAATAGCAATAATATTTATACTTATATACCACTTCACAGTGCTTTGCAGCCCTTTCTATGTGATGAGCTGAACATAACCTAACAAGATCAGCTAGAGCCTTAGAAAGGTAAACAACTTTGCAAAGAGATCCCAAAAAATAGACTTTTAATGTGCATCATGTTGGGGAGAAAACTATCTAGATGGGCAGTCCTAAAAAGGAAATGATTCAGTGTGATTCTTCAAAAGTTTGCAAACTCATTAACAGTTGTTGTTGAGTTTCAATAAATGAAAAAGTTAAATTGTTCACATTCCCGATGAACAGTTCTTCAAATTTAAATGTGTGAGGAACTTAGTAGAAACTGTCAAAAGTTTAATTACAATATGCATCTTACCTTACACTGAATTTATGTAATTCTTGAATAGGATTTCTGATGTCAATTCTGTTTCCAGTTTCTCCAAATGTCAATTATATGGTTCAAAATAAGTTATACTTAGTCTGCTTGCAAGAGGGCAACACCATCTCTAATAAACTTTATCTTATTTGAGATGACTTCCAGATGAACAAATCACTACAATTCCAATTTTACAAACAAACAAACATCTATGGTGAGAGGCAACTCACAAAGGTCTGGAATGAAAATTCCAGGTTATGTTGCCTTGTCTGGTTTCTAGAAGAGGAAGAGGAAGGGAGGGAGGGAGGGAGGAAGGGAGAAATTATATTTCTGCTCACTCTCATGCTATTACCTTTATAGTGTATCGAATCTTCCATTTTATGTGAATTGCCACAGCTCTAGTGTTTTTAACAGTCTGCACTCTCATCAACTTATGAAAGATTTACAGTTCTAGCAAAACAGGAGTCATCAATTTCAGTTCCCAGCAAATCAATGCTAAGGCAGTGGAATGGGGGAAGTACTTTGCAATCTGTTGAGCTGGTTTATGGAATAAATTCACAGAAGTAAATTTGACCTGTTTGTGTGGATTTAGAACTAGTAAAAGATGACAAACAAAAAATAATTTACTGATTCAATCCCTGTATTTATTATTTCTTAGTCCTTGTCCAATTCCTCTAGTTTATTTGAATACACTCCACTGGACTTTTTTGGGGTGGGTGGGGGTGGACGGGAGATACTGTAGCTAGAAGGTACTTATCTGTTTGCAAAGTGCTGCACACTGTAAGGATTAACTTTTTCATTCACCAGTGGAAAGTAAGTAGTGGCTGATTATTCTGCCCTACTTATTCATCTTCCTATTTCCAAGCCTTCCTCTAAGCTATATCAAGCAAAAGACATTCATGCTTCCTTCACTAAAGTAAAGAAAAGACATCAGAGGAAAGATAGTTAAATATTAATGTGTTACATTTCAGTATTTGTGGAAGGCTTCTGGAGAGAGAGAGAGAGAGAGAGAGAGAGAGAGAGAGAGAGAGAGAGAGTTTAGTTTATTGTCATTGCACCTCATACAATGAAATTAAACACCATCTTCAGTGCACATCATGACCATGACCATGAAAATAAACACAAATACACATCACTTCACCCTTCACACATTGAACCAGAACCCCCCGACACCATACCAACACTGCACTATACAGCAGAATTCAAAAGAGCTACTGCCCTGGGATAGAAGCTGTTTTTTAGCCTATTTGTCCTTGTTTTTATTATTCTATACCGTCTGCCAGATGGTAATAGTTCAAAAAAATGGGTTCCCAGGATGAGATGAATCTTTGAGAATGTTTTGAGCTTTCTTAAGGCAGCGGGAGCTATAAAGCTCTTCCAAAGAGGGGAGAGGGCAACCAATGATCTTCTGGGCAATGACATTAACCCTCTGGAGTGCTTTCCTATCTGCCACTGTGCAACTGGCAAACCATATAGAGGTGCAGTATATTAAAATGCTCTCTGTGGTGCAGTGGTAGAAGGTCACCAGCAGTTTTTCATTCAGTTATTGTTTTCTGAGAAGTCTCAGGTAGTATAATCTCTGCTGGGGCCTTTTGACCAGGGCTGCAACATGGGCAAGAGAATATAGGTATGAGTAATACAAGGAATACAAAGATGGTCCCAGAGAGTAACCACAGTAACTCTCTTCTCCTAAAACAGACAAGCTCATGGGGATGTTAGTTAAGTTTCCTGGATTTCTAGCCCACCATTAGCACCAGGCAAAGAAACCCTCGGCATTTGATTGTGGTGGACTGGAAAATAGCTTGTCCATTTAAACTCTGCAGGATGCTCTATAAATAAATCTAGAAAGTTCACATTAGTTATTCATCACCAAGAAAACAACAGTGTAGACACTCTGGAGCTTAAAAGATTTGTAACAACATTCTAGCTTTCTACTTATGTCTTCATATCAAAGAAGAAGTCTAAACATGATGGCCCAATGGTCTTAAGAAAAATGTCTATCTGGAATCCTGCTCAGCCTTCCTTACATGCATGCCTACATTTTAACATATGTGCACAAAGTAGCAATCGGGATGTTTCAGCAGCAGTTATTCCTACTTGTATAGTGCTTAGATGTTGTTCATGAGACTAAGAAAACACAACTGTAGTGGCCCATTGGTGCATTCGTTATGTGCAGTAATCTTTAAACTACAGAGACGTATGAGTTATGATATGACACAGCTGGTTTTAAAATAAAGTTGATAGTATAAGATGAAATTCCATGAAATCAATCTTTTGCTACTGAGGTACATCTCCTCTGGTGAATTGCCTTGATTGCTCCAACCCTGCATCCAGCATGCTTTCATAAGTCATATAAAATGTGTGCTTCCTAGCCTGTAAAATAATAATCATAAAAGAAATTGCAAATACATTTATGGATGTCTTTGATTTATTATCTAAAATCTTTACTATACTTGCTCATTAGGTCTAAAGCATATATGACAATTTAGTTATACTGAAATACATTTTTGCAGCATTAGAAAGAATTCTACAGAAGTGCCATAGAAACAAGGGAATAGAAAGGATGGGAGTACAAACGAAAATAGGTAATTCCTTAAAATGTTAAGTGATCATTTTAAGCCTACCCACATGATGAGATTATTTCTTAGTACTTTGATTTTATGCACCTTTGATATTTTTAAAATTCCTTTTTAGAGACATCAATCATTTGCTTAATTTCTTTCTTTGATCTTGACATTAGTTCAGAAGAAGAGCACCACCCTGTTCAAATGGGTTTTTGAAATAGTTAAATGACTTTGCTGCTGTGGCTAATAATTCTAAGCCCCTGGCTTTTTAGGACAGCCATTTCTGGAGAAGGGTTATGAAGCTGACCTGTGAAAAGACATGGCAGTGGTGAAAAATGTTTCTGCCCTTCCCTGTATTTTTATGATGTATATTCAAAGCTGAAAAATCCTTCTGCTCTTTCCTGCATCTTCAAGATATATTAAAAGGTGCTTAAAAGTGGTTCATATTAGTAGATTAATAAGGCATGGAAGGGGGAGAGATTCCATTTTTTTTAGAAATATAAGAGACTGTCTGATTTGGTATGGGAAAATTACTCCAGAGATCCTTCAATAGTTGCCATTGGAAAAGAAAGCACATCTTTTCACCTTTGGGAAATCAATAGTGAGGGAGGAGTGAGGCTTTTGCCTTGGGCTGCAGTGGGTAGCAAATTGTGAGAGGTGGGTGCCTTTGAGTATATGATTTATTTTTGTTGTCAGAAAAGGGAAGAGCTGTATTTTGCCTGAGTGTCAGAATAACCCAACTGATCATGAGTGTTGAATATACTGTATTGAGGTGTCCTAGCCGAGGTGTCAGTATGGATCATTTACTGCTCTGCCTTTGGCTGCATAGTCACTTAGGCTGCTGCTGAAAATTACTGCAGCAGGGATGAGGAAAACATGGCCCTCGGATGATGTTAATTCTAGCTCCCAGTATCCCTCATCACTGGCCAGGCTTTCAAAAGTTAAGGTTTAATTTATATACAGTTGGGGGATGGGGGTCAGGGGAAATAATCCATTTCCCATTTCCCAAACATGAACTAAATATTTCACTTTTCATGGTATAGCAATGTACCATAAATTATAGAAATACTAGTGCCCATTAGGTCTGTATAAGCTGTAAGGAAGCTGTAAGGAAGTAGGCAAGCCCTCATTCCACATTCCATCAACAGCCACCTACACCTCGATTTCAATCAACATTCAAGATGCATAAAGCAAGTAGGCTTTACCCCAACTCTTTCCTTCTGCTAAATAAAATAAGTTTTCATTTCTTCTAAACCACGAAAGAATCTGGGAATTGAGGATGAAAAGAGAAATAGGGTTCATGCCATCTCCCTCATGCCAACTCAAAATTAGACTCTCCAAGAATCTGAAGGGAATTCCAAAAAGAACTGAGATACAGGGAAATTTGTATTAGAAAAATACCGCTACCTCTGAAAGTGATAAGTTGAAAAAAAAAGTAACAAATTTGCATATAGTCAATTTTTATTTTGACTGTGAATATATTAAAGCTCAATATTTTCACTCAAATATTTATTTTCTCTCTACAAATTCAATACGAGTGCTTTATCTAATGTCATTCCGGGAGATTGTCTCTAAATTAGGAGCAGACCCACATTGTCTAGTGATTTGCTCGGAGCTTATATTTTTCTTTATATTTTCCAACAAGAGAATTCCTAATTTGCCATTTGTAATTTCAGCAGCTTTATATTTTTATCTCCTTTCTCACTGAATGTCTTGCATGTGACTATATTTTAACATTTGGCCTTTTTCTTTTTTTAAAAACAGCACAGATTGATTTTGTTTCTGTCATGTGAGATTGGTCTACCTCCTCCCTCCCAAAAGGAAGAGGGAAGAAGAGCAGATTCCTATAACATCATATCACAATGCTACAGAGCCAGGAGAGTGTGTTTAGAAGTTATTTCATTTTCTCCCTGTGTCATTCTCTCTCTCTCTTGTTTAGTTGCTACAAGAGCAACAATGATTATAGAAACCATATATGTTTAAATATTAGGATTAAAAGAAGTCCTACCTTCCATGATGACAAGTACCAATTGTTTTAATTACCAAGTCATTGTGCCAAGAAGTGGGACTAGGATATGTATTCAGAGAAAGTATCTGTGAAGGGAAATTTAAGACCTCTAATATTTTACCTATAATCTCAATCTCAATATAAAAACATCCAGGCACTCTTAAATGTTTTGAAAATATGTTTTCCCCAGTGACAGGTAGAAACTTTTTTCATTAGTATTAGTATTGATTTTTAAAAAATAAAATAACAACTGAGATTTTATAGCCTTTTATAACCTTTATTGCAACCAGTATGTTGAAAACCTAAAATAAATGTTGATTCAAAGATTTCTTCATAAGAGGTGGAGCGATTGAACACAAAGAGTAGTTGTCTTTTCATAGTGAAGAACCACAAGTAGTCCTTGACTTTCAACTATAGTGGAGCCTACAGGTTGTATATTGTATATTGTAAAGGTCATTAAACAAATGCTGTGGTCATTAAGTGAACCAATGGTTCAGCTTGGATGCAGTTTTTTCAAAAATTAGAAGTAAATACTGTTTTGCGGGTTTTTAAACTGAGGTAAACATGTTGACATGACGGATGCCCAAGTGTCAGAACTTAGAATACAAGCCATAGGTTCTCTTTTTTGGGTCAGTTATAACTTTAAATGCTTCTTAAGAACCATCAAGGATGGTTATTGTAATTTGACTTCTTAATTTTTTAAATTTCTTCTTAAAATAGCTTACCAAATAAGTGTACCTTTAGATTTCTAACAGAGTTCCTATGTTCAAAGAAACTACTTACGAATGTAGTATCTTTGTTAGCTTGTTTGTTTACATTGTGGTATGCCATCCATTCCCACAGACTCTAGGTGGCTAACAATGAAAGCAGATAAAGTAACCTCAAACCCTACAAATATATATGAGGGTATCATCTCCTTCAAAAATACCCCCTCACACATACACACAGAAAGCAGCTTTTACTGTGGCATGAATTCAATCTCCTGCCACCTCATTAGGTGCTTTACTCAATCATAATGGACTTGGATTCAGAGAAGAAATGGTGGAACTAATATTTCAAATGGCCTTATCCCTTCTCTCCCTCCCTTCCATCTTCCTTCCTTCTGGCCATCCATCTTTATATGGCTGCTTATTTTACACAGTGAACCTAGGCAGTTCACAACAACTAATAAAAACAACAACATAAAAATACATATCTCCCCACAAGGCACCAAATCATCCATACTATCCAATGCTCATTAGGTTCTTCCTGCACTTCCGGTGGCACTTCTGTCGAAGACAGACCAGAGACCGTGATCGTGAGTGGCTTTGTTCCATGCTTACCCTGTTGGAGGGGTCCTCATGGGACAGGATTCATCTGACCCACCTCGAAGGGGTAGGGGAAGAGGGGGAGACCACCAACTGGGTTGAGGGGAGCTGCATCTCCCCTCCCTGGCTTGGTATACTCCCCTGGAAGACAGGGAGAAGTGGCAGTTTAATGGCTACCCTGAAGACAGGAAGCTGCCTGGACTTAAGTGTGTGCTGGAGTGGTGAAGTGGTGAGTGGCGTGTAACCAGACAAAAGAACTTGAACGTTTTTTGACAACCCTGAAAAGCAGAAAGAAAGAGCCCTCATTTGGAAGTGTGATAGCGGCGAATGGGAAATAAGAGGAAAATGCAAGATAAATAAAAAATCAGAAATAAAAGAACTATATGAAAGCAGTGATTAAATTTGGAATAATATACAGAATTGGGCACTAATTAGGCATTGGATAAAATGCTGGATTTGCCTGGAATGGATAAAATTTAATGTTAATACAACAGAAAAGAGAATTAAAAAAGAACATTGAAAAGTGGAAGTGATATAGAGCTCCATCTAATGGTTAAAGATATTTCCTCTTCTAAGTTTTTATGGAAAATTACTGCTCATATAAATGTGTAAAAGAGAAAAGAAATGAAATAAAAGACTATAGCATAACAAGAACCCCGGAAGCCTAAAAAAAGATGGGGGGGACTGCAGCAAAGTATAAATGAATGTAATACCTTAAGACTGTTTGGTGTTGATTGCGACAAGGAAACAGAAGAAAGGGAAATTGAGATAAATGGAGACTTTTGGCAAGGACTATAACAGAAAACTTTGACTTTTGATAAAATAAAAGAATAACTCAATAGATTTTTTTAAAAAAATGGAAGAAATGAGCAAAGAATTTAAGTTGGAACTGCAAACTGTGAGAGGAATGTTAAAAGAAAGAATGAGATTGGATATATTTGTAGGCAAAATAATGGCGATGCAGTTTGTAAATGAACAAAGAAAACCCAGAGAGGAGGAGTTAAAGGAGAAGGAAAGCAGCCCAGATGAGTATGGAGAACAAGGGCCATTGTCAAAAGACATAAAAGGACCTAAATCTTAGATATTTTTTTACAAAAAGATTTTATTTTTTAAACATATACAAACAAAACATAAAAACATAACACCATCTTCCATTTTATATACATACAGTGTGTCAGTTGGTTACAAATCTTTTGTGCTATCCTTTCATAGTCATTACTCACAGTTTATATACATTTCACATAGTCAAACTAACATATGCTTATATATTTATCAGTTATTAATCATCCATGACTAAACTATTTATTCCATCATTTTATACAGATATCCCAAATTTTATTTTAAAATTTATATTGTACTTTCATCCAATGTATATGTCTACTTTATATTTTATACCAATCTATTAAACTTCTATAACAAAATTATCTATTCTGTTACATTACCATGTCTTTTTGTCCAACCATTGATAAAACAAATCCCATATCATATAAAATTGTTTATCTTCTTGTTCTCTAATTTCACATGTCAATTTACTCATTTCAGCACAGTCCATAATTTTCTTAATAACTTCCTCCTGCATAGGCATTTTATCATTTTTCCAATTCTTAGTAAATACAATTCTAGCCACTGTTAAAACATTTACAATCAAATATTTCAGCTCTTTGTTATATATTTCCAGTATAATTCTCAATAAAAAGATCTCTGGTTTAAAGTCTATATGTTGTTTTATCATTTTTTCCAACCACATGTGGATTTTAGTCCAATATTTTTTTGTGTCTGAGCATGTCCACCACATATGGTAGTATGAACCAGGTATCTGATGACATTTCCAACATTTATCCGATTTATTCTTAAACATTCTCGCAAGTCTCGTTGGGGGTAGATGCCACCTGTAAAACATCTTATACAAATGTTCTTTATATGCAGTTGACATTGTCATTTTATAATTTTGAGACCACAATTTTTGCCATTTTTCTTTTTTTTAATGTTTAAAATAAAGTTTATTTAAGTTTCATATACTGTATTTAAAATGTTTAAAAAGGAACAAACAAACATATAAACATAAACATAAACATATATATATATATATACACACACACACACACATATATACATTTTGCAGCAGGTATTGAGCATTGGTTACATTTTTTTTCTTTTTCTTTTACCCTATAACATTGACGTGATCTACCTTGTTACAATACCTTCCTCGTTCTTTTAATGTTTTAATTTCACAGAATACTTTATAATTAAAGGACGTCCTTCATAGTTTCATAACTTATTCAGTTGTCAAATGTTGCTTTTTCTTTAACCATTCATACCAACAGTTCCAAACTTGGTAGTATTCACTATCTTTGTTGTTTTTTAGTAATTTGGTTAGGCTGTCCATCTCTGCACACTCGTGAATTTTTTTAATGACCGTTTCCTCTGAAGGGACAATAGACAGTTTCCAATTTTGAGCATAACTTATTCTGGCTGCCGTTATAATGTGTAAGATTAAATATTGATAATTTTTTTCTATTTTTGAGTCTATCATACCCAGCAAAAAGGTTTTGGGTTCAAGTTTTACTTCTATTTAGTTATATTTAGAATACAATTTCTGATATTTTTCCAAAACTTCTAAGCATATGGACATGTCTACCACATATGGAAGTATGTTCCCTGGACGCAGTTACACTTCCAACAGTTTGGGGAGAGGTTCGGGAACATCTTAGCCAGTCTTGCAGGTGGCAAGTGCCAATTATAGAGATTTTATAGAGATTCTTTTTGTACGAGGCTGACATAGTTAGTTTGTAATTTATTTCTCAAATATGTTCCCACTTGTCTAATTCAATACTGTGGCCCACATTTTTTGCCCAAATTAGCATACACTCCTTGACTGTTTCTTCTTTTAATTTATAATCCAATAGATATTTATATATTTTACTTTTTTTTAAAATAATTTTTTTTTATTTTTTAATAACAAAATAAACATGTGACTGACAAACGAAATAGAAGTGGTCCTCACTTAATGGCCGGTTGCTTAGCAAGTATTCTAATTTATGACTGATCTCCCCAGAGCTACTTGACCTATTTTTGGAGTTTTGACAGCCACACACACACACACTTCTAACCTGTTATTCTATGATTCTGTAAGGATCTCCTGCTGGAGGAGGGGGTTGGACTATATGATCTCCGAGATCCCTTGCAGGCCAGCCCTAGATCGCTGTGCTGCTTCAAAGAGTCTTCTGAAGCCAGGGTTTGTGTCCTTCCTTCCTCTGCTTTTTTTTCTCTCTCCCTCCCTCTCTCCTTCCATGTATTTATCTATCCATTCATACATCTCATTCACTTTCTCCTCCCTCCCTCCCTCCCTCCCTCCCTCTTTCTTTCTTTTTCTTTCTTTGTCCCTTCCTTCCATCTCTCCCTTTCTTTGTCTATCCCTTTTCTTCCTTTTGCTTCCTTTCTTTTTTCTTTTTCTTTTCTCTTTCTTTTCTTTCTTGTCTCTCTCCCTTCCTCTCTCATTCCCTCTTTTTCTCTCTTTCCCTCTGTCAGCTGGTGCTCCGTTCAAAATCCAAGAAAGAAATACTTAGACTCTTGTAATTAAAGAAAAGATATCTTTTACTGGAAATTAGTGGTAGCAACAAGAAAATTCTGAATCTGGGGAAATAGGCATGTACATCACATATATTAAGGGAGTGGAATGTTCCCACCCCCAATAGTTCAAACGGTTCTTCCAATTAAAAGTTGTGAACTTCATCATGTGGACATCTCCAGGTGGTGATGATTAGTTGACCTTGGCTTACTCAGATAAAGGTTTGCAGTTGCGCAGAGAAGAGAAAGCTAAGCAGGAATTAGAAACCCTCCCCAGTTTATACAATATCAGTTAGTAACACTTTCAGCTCACATCCCATACATTTCCCCCTTCTACCCCCCGTTACTCATGACAGCCAGAAAGAAGCAAAGGAAAGGAGGAAGATCTTGAAGGCTGACACCCTCTCTTTTTCTCTCTCTTTCCCCCCTCTCTCTCACCCCTTCTGTGTGTCTCTCTCTATGGCTCACTTTCTCCCCCCCCCGTCTTTCTGTCTCTCTCTCTCTCTCTCTCTGCTCCTCTACCTATCTTCCCCTCTCTCTCCCTCACTCTCTCAAAGCTGTGGCTGGGCCAAGTGCTCTTTGCTACTTTCATTTCTTTTTTTGGAATCAAGACTGGCTGAATAAGGATTGCCAGCTGTGCTGGAAGTGTCCCTTCGATGACCCTTCTCCTCCTTGCATGTGTATGCTACCTTCCTGGCCCCACCATGGCCACTGGTTGTGAGAAGAGGGGGAGGGGGACAAAGTCACCTGAAGAGATGCTTCCAGGTGATTCCAGGTGGCTGGTGATTCTTGTTCAGCCAGTCCCTTCAGGCAAACCTTCTCCTCCTCTTGTAACTGGCGACTGTGGTGGGTCTGGGAGTTTGGCCTGCACACTGCACACACAAGGAGGAGAAGGAGAAGGGTCACATGAAGAGATGCTTCCAGTGCAGCTGGTAATCCTTATTCAGCCAGTCCCTTCAGGTGACCCTTTTCTCCTCCTCCTCTCATGACAGGCAACAATGGCGAGTCTGGGAGGTGGAGTGCACACTGCACACGTGAGGAGGAGGGGGAGGGTGTTATATCTGGGAGGATGGTTCAAGAACAGAGGCAAGACTCAGATAGCAACAACAGCTCTTTATTTGTGACTTCAGATCTGAGCAACTAACCCCAGCCGCAGCAGCCCCTTATATAGGGCTGGCTGCGGCTAGGCAGCCAATGAAGGCGATTTGAGTTTGCCGCTCTTGGCAGGGCCAATTGCGGCAGCCTGTTTACTGGCCCATCGCATCAGTCTATGGCGACCAATCACGATTGGCTTTCAGCGGGCCAATCAGATTTGCAGGCTATGAGCCTGCTAGTCTGGAACACCCTTCCCCCCTTCCGTTTAAGGGGTGGAGTAATATAGTCTTGCAGGTAGGCAGGTCTTCGCACCTGTCTGCCTGACTTATGCAATTCCACTTGTCCCTGTTCAACCCCGGGTTCAGATGGACTGCTTGCTGGATCAAACAGGAACAGTGAACCGGTGCCATGGTTAGGGCTCTCCTCTGGTGCCCCTGGGGTGATAGAGTCCTCAGCCTCGCTGTTACTGCCATGGCTCCTGGGGCTCGCTGAACCTGCCTGGTTGCTGCTTCTTGGTGAAGCGTTTGACTGTCCAGTCTCAGCTGCAGCTGGTGAGTGTTGCCAACCATGGTGCAGTGATCTCGGTGTTAGCTCGGAATAAACAGGTGTTGGTTCTAATTCTGAGTTCGCTGCTCCCCCTCCCCCCCATTGTCAAAATTAGGGTCAGGGTTGGAAGATGTGGTTAGTCTGGAGCACAGTTGGTCAATATGGCATTTCCATGGCCTGCCATCAGTGGTGAGTAGACGGTAGGAGCGGGGACCCGTAACTTGAGTTACTTGGGCAGGAATCCAAAGGGGATCCCCAGAAATTTTTTTTGTGAAAACAAGGTCTCCTACCTTGAAAACACGGTGCTTGCTGCTGGAACCCAGGGGCTTTTCCGGGGTGTAGGCAGGGTGCAAACGATCTAGAGGCGATCTGAGTTTCCTGGCCATCAGGAGTTCAGCTGGGCTCTTGTTGGTCGTGCTGTTTGGAGTGATGTGTTGTAGGAGCAGCATTCTAGTGACTTTGTCGTGGATGTTGCCTTGATCCATTTTCTGCAGGGTTTTCTTTGTAAACTGAACCATTCGTTCAGCCCGGCCATTCACCACAGGATGAGCCGGAGATGTGAGTGCGTGTCGGATGCCCTGTTCCGCTAAATACTGTTCAAAGGCTAAGGCAGTAAATTGGGGCCCATTGTCAGAGACCAGGACATCTGGTAACCCGTGTGTGGCGAAGAGTCTGTTCAGTTTTTTAATGACTGCCTCAGTAGTGGTTGCTTTCATCTTATTGACCTCAAGCCAGTTTGAGTAGGCATCTACAGTTATTAAGAAGGTGTGGCCTCTCGTGGGTCCCGCAAAGTCAATATGAATGTGAGACCAAGGACCCCTGGGTGTTTCCCATTCTGCTGGTGGGGCTTTAGGTGGAGCTGAGTGGTTTTCCTGGCATTTGTTACAAGAGGCGACCCAGGTTTCGATTTGTTTGTCCATACCTGGCCACCAGGCATAACTTCTTGCCAGTGCTTTCATACGCACGATGCCCAGGTGTCCATCGTGTAGCATTTGCAAGACCCTTTTTTGTAACTTAGTTGGTACAACAACTCGGTCTCCCCACAAAACGCACCCCTTTTGTGAAAAAAGTTCCGTTTGTCTGTTTTTAAATGGCTTAAACATTTCCTTAGTGTCGTAATCTGGCCATCCCCTCTCCACCCAGCCAAGAACTCATGCCAAACAAGAGTCTCTTTTGGTTTCAAAGGCGATGTCTTGGGCCGTTAGTGGAGGCGATGGCATTGTCTCTATTTGCAGTACCGGGAGTGTGGGAGCTGGGTCTTCCTGTGGCTTGGGTAGTGGTGAGCGGCTCAAGGCATCTGCGTGGGGAATAGATTTCCCTGGGCGATACTTTAATTGATAGTCATAGGCAGCGAGAAATTCTGACCATCGTGTCATTCTGGGGGAGAGAATGTGTGGAGTAGGTTTGTCACCCGCCAGGATCCCAAGTAGTGGCTTATGATCTGTTATAATATAAAATGGTCTCCCATAAACATATTCATGAAATCGTTTAATTGCAGAAACAATAGCAAGGGCTTCCTTATCTAATTGGCTATAGTTTCTTTCTGTTTTTGATAGAGTTCGTGAAAAAAATGCAATTGGTGCTTCTGAGCTGTTTGGTAGGACGTGGCTCAGGATGGCCCCTACCCCAAATGGTGAGGCATCACACGTGACAGTCAAAGGTAGTGTCTCATTATACTGAATTAGTACTGCCTTTGAGGTAAAGAGGTCTTTTACTTGCTGGAAGGCGTGTTCCTCCCGACGTCCCCAAATCCAGGAGGCCCTTTTATCGAGTAGTCTATGAAGGGGCTCAGCAACAGTCGCCTTCTGGGGTAGGAAGATGTTATAAAAGTTAATAAGTCCCAGGAAGGCTTGGAGGTCGGTTTTGTTTTTGGGTCTTGGGGCGTTTTTGATAGCTGCCAATTTTTTTTTCTGTGGGGTGGATTCCTTGCTTGTCAAGGAGATAGCCAAGAAATTCCACCCTTTCTGTGCAAAGCTGGCACTTTTCCTTCTTAACCTTGAGGCCAGCGTTTTTGAACCTCTGTAGGACTGTTCTGAGGCGTTTTTCTAATTGGTTTTTTGTGGGTGCTGCTATTAATACGTCATCAAAATAGGGCACGACCCCTTTTATCCCTTGTAATAGTCTCTCCATCAGGCTTTGAAAGATGCCTGGGGCTACGCTTACACCAAACTGGAGCCTGTTGCATTTGAATGCACCACGATGTGTGACTATAGTTTGGGCTTCTGCAGTCTCGGGATCAACTGGCAGCTGTTGATACGCTTGGGCCAGATCTAATTTTGCAAATATTTTGCCACCCCCAAGTGAATGCAGGAGATGTTGAACAACTGGTACTGGGTAGGTGCTCTGCTGTAGCGCGTGATTGAGGGTGGCCTTGTAGTCACCGCAGATTCTTATGGACCCGTCAGGCTTTATGGGGGTGACAATTGGTGTCTCCCATCGGGCGTGGTCAATAGGTTCTAACACGCCTTGCGCAATTAATTTGTCCAGTTGCTCGTCAATTTTGGATTTGAGAGCAAAGGGAACTCAGCGCGGCTTTAGGCGAATGGGTGCAATGTCAGGGCGAAGATTAAATGAAATAGGGGACCCCTTGTACTTGCCTAGGCTTTCGTTGAACACTTCTCAGAAGTCGTGGATGAGAGCCGCCTCCCAGTCATTGTCTTCAGTATGATGGATGCCAGCCATTCCGATTCCTAATGGCGCGAACCACTGAAGACCCAATAGACTTGGCTGGTCTCGGTCTATGATGGTGAGTGGAAGAATTGCCTTATGTCCCTTGAATGAGACCTGCACATGGCGGGTACCTGCGACTGGAATCCGGTGGCCTTGATAGTCTTTCAGTATGAGTTTCTGACTGCTGAGGTCTTGGCGTTGGATGTTGGGGATTAGCTGCTTGAGTGTTCTCCAGGATACCATGGATAGTGATGACCCAGAGTCGACTTCCATGTTGCACGGTTTGTTTTCAATCGTGACTTCTACTCGGATCTTTTTAATGTCAAGTGATGAAGCGTGGCCGATGGTGATGGTTTGATGAGCCTCCTCTCGTCTGGGGGTGTCGTTAAACCTTCGGGGTCTGCTGTACCGGTTCCACTGGTTGCTAGGGCGGTCCCTCTGCGTGGTTGCATTGCCATCATTTCTCTTTGGGCTGCTCCCTCTCCATCCGGGGCTGGAATTTCTCTTGTTTCTGCATATCTTCGCAATGTGTCCCCGTTTCTCGCAAAAATGGCATATGGCGTCTAAGAATCTGCATTCGGATCGGGGATGGTTTCCCCCGCATCCGGCACATTGGTAGTTGGATTTGTGACCCCGCTGGTCCTGTTGCTCACATTCTGACCCGAGCTTGTGGACTTCTTCTTCCTTGCTGTCTGAGGATGACTCGACATCTTCGTGATGGGTGGTTGATGTGTACTTGTCTGAAGGTTTCCCAGCATCGTTGGTGGGTTGGCAGTTGGTCCCACTGGTTCGACGCATTCGTGCTGCCGATTTACGGGTGGCTTCGGCTGCTGTGGCGTCTGCTATGGCATCTGCAAGCGAGATGTCTCCCTTGGCCATAATCTTGCTCTGGACGGTTGGGTCTCTGAGGCCAAGGACGATGCGATCTCTCATGGCTTCTTTGAGGTTGGCGAAGCCACACAAACCACTCAGATTCCTCAGGTCTGCCACAAAATCCCCAACGCTCTCACCTTCATGTTGGTCCCTCTGGTAGAAATCATGCCTGCGAATGAGAGTTGGCATGGCTGGGGCGTAATGGTTGCACAGGATGGGAGCAAGGGTGTCCCAATCCATGGTTTTAACTTCAGCTGGCTTGGCTAAGGCTTTAGCCATCTTAAAAACGGCTGGTCCACAATGGGTTAGAAAAACGGCTCGTTTCTTGCTGGGCATGGCATCTTTGAGGTTGTTGGACTCCAGGAACATTTGAAATCTGTCCATGTATGAGTCCCAATCTTCGCTAGCTGGATCGAATGGTGCGGGTGGTATAGCGCTGCTGGCCATGTCGCCGTCGTTGCGCTCTGTCAGCCACGTGCTCCTTCGGCTAGCTCAATTCAATAGCTTCTGTTGCCTCTGCATCCCATCCTTGTCGCCAGTGTTATATCTGGAAGGACGGTTCAAGAACGGAGGCAAGACTCAGATAGCAACAATAGCTCTTTATTTGTGACTTCAGATCTGAGCAACTAACCCCAGCCGCAGCAGCCCCTTATATAGGGCTGGCTGCGGCTAGGCAGCCAATGAAGGTGATTTGAGTTTGCCACTCTTGGCAGGGCCAATCGCGGCAGCCCGTTTACTGGCCAATCGCATCAGTCTATGGCGACCAATCACGATCGGCTTTCAGCGGGCCAATCAGATTTGCAGGCTACGAGCCTGCTAGTCCGGAACAGAGGGGGAGAAGGATCACCCAAAGAGACACTTCCACTGCAGCTAGCGATCCTTGTTCAGCCAGTCTGGATTCCAAAAAGAAGAAATGAAAGTAGAGAAGAGTACCAAGGAAAGCCCAGCTGCGGCTTTGAGGGAGAGAAAGACACACTCACAGAGAGAGAGAGAGAGAGTGGGGGAGAGAGAAGGGAAGATAGGGACCCAGCTGCTTTGCTATCCCCTATTGTCATCCTTACCTTCTCAGGCCAGGAGAGGGAGGGTAAGGGGAGAGGCAGGACCAGCAGCTTCAGGCAAGGTGAAGAGGCATCGACCAAGCATGTGCGAGTAGAAGCCTGGAAACAGCTCAGGTGGCCTGAGGGGCTGCTGCAGGCATATCACGACAAGAGGGGCAAGAAGCCCCGGGACATCCACCCACCCACCTGCTGGCCGGCTGGGCCAGGCTGGGCTAGGCCAGGCTGCAAGAGGTGCGTCGTCTGGGAGAAGGAAGAAAATGTGCTCTGGGAGGGCAGGCAGGCAGGCTGGCAGATGTCCCAGGGCTGCTGCACATGTGCACTGCATGTGTAGCAGCTGCACACACAGTGCACATGTGCAGCAGCCCTGGGACTTTTGCCCAAGCTGTGCCACAGCCACCATGTGGTAGGGAAAGCTAGGAGAGCGACCAGGACAAGTGGGCAACCAGGCGACTGCATGACCGGTTCAGGGGCATGGCCAGCCAGGGGTCACCACCGGTTTGGTGATACATGCCAAATCACTATTACTGGTTTGTCCGAGCTGGTGTGAACCAGTTGAATACCACCTCTGAATGGGTTATACATATTGCATTGGCTTAAAAATGAAACCTGGTGAAGTATTACAGTAATTTAAACATATAAGTGAGAGGATTTAAAATTTAAACCTGTTTAAATATTGAAGCAATCCTGGAATGAGGAGGAAGGAAATGGAATTCAATAGAAAAAACTCTGTTCTGGGTGAGTTGTTCCTTTCCCCCATATGGCTATAAGAGCATCCTGTAAAGCAGGACAATTGCCATTTAAAAACAGGAAAACATATAAAAATTAGCAAAATGACTTAATGGTGCCAAAGTAGAATGTATTGTTAGATACAATTTGCTGTAATATAGAAAAATCACTGAAGACCATCCTTTTTCATCAGCCCTTTGGAGGATACATTGCATTATATTGGTGATGTTTAATATATATCTTCACTGGCTTTCTGTCACATTTATGTGATTTATTACATATTTTTATGGTGTCATTATTTAATATGTTCTTATGATGCATTTTATATTCTCTTAATCAGGGAGTATGTACATACTGTCAAACAAATTTAAATTTAAAGGCCAAATGTCTGGGAGAAAGCCAGTGAAACAGGAACTAGCCTGATCTTCCTTAGAAGGGAATTCCCAAAATCCAGAAAAAGTTACTGAAAAGACTTCTTACAAATTCTCACCCACCATAGCTTCAATAAGCACTGAAGTACTGAAATAATTTATAACCAAGATCTTAAAATCCAGAATCTTGTACTGTATGAAGAAGATAATGTTTCAGATACCCTGGTTGCAAAATTTGTGGATGTTTCTGGATTATCATCAACACTTTTCATTTCCTTAAGAAATATACTGTGGTAAGGTTCTCCTAAGACCAGAATCTGCTGGGCATATTCTCCTCTTATTGCAGTTGCACAATATTCTGTTGGGAAGAAAATGTGTCTTGACACTTCAGAATGGAGCAATGGCAGGCAGTAGTGGTAAGTATGGAATGGCATCTGCAATGATCGGAGGAAATAGAGACAGAGTGCTTCCCAGTTGCAATCTCTTGCACTCCATACTACCTTGTCAGAGGGATTTCATGGTCCATGGCATCCAAAGCTGCTGAGAGGTCTAGCAGAACCACGATAGTCCCACCAAGACAGGGAGGAAGGGTATGTTATGGATCCTGTCAGTTAAAGACTTTCAATTGGTAGAATCTAGGAAGAGAACCATCTCTGCCATTACTCCTTCCCTATCTTGCCTTCTGAGAGGAGGTTTTTGCTCCTACTCTTAGGGCCTTTTGGAAGAGTGTAAAGATGGGGCTCTGTCAATAGGCATGGGGGATCCAAGAGTGGTATACAACCCTGAGTGTGGCCATTGCTGGAAACGGACTCTTTGACTTTTTAACTTAGGCAGTGAAATGGGTGGCATATAAATTTGATTAATAAATAAAATGAAATGGGAGGCCACTCCCACTCCAGTTCCTGGCACAGATCAAGCTCACTGAAGCACTTTCTATCTTTTAGCAAGGCCTGGAATCAGATTAAAATAAGAGAATCCAGAAAACCTGCTTTATGTGGAAATTTTCTCGGACTGAAAAAATATGACCTGCTCTAACATTCTTTCTCAAGAATGAAATGAAAAGAATGAACATACTTTCCTGCAACTGACTCTTAGAGCTATAACATTATACATGCATACTCAGTTATAGTTCAAGCCTCTGCAACCAACAAAAAGTAATTATAAGGATAGATCAGGTTCTCCATATATCAACAGACTCAGAATCCGTTGCCATAATTCTCTTGTTCTATTCTGGTTTGCTCTGAATGCAAAGCACATTAGGCTTTAGGTCAATACTTAGTCCTATTAAAAATAATGGATTATATCTGACTAACAAAACAAATACTAATAATATCTTAATGATATTTATAGTGGCACAGGTTTCCATGGACTACAGCTGGCATGTTCAAATTCTTGGAATTAACTCAGTGTAGTTAAATAATGGGACAAAGAACCTTCTTAAAACATAAGAGTTGGCAGTGGATAACTATGCTAATCTGCTGAGGAAAAACAACTAACTGGCATGCAAAAGGCTTACAAATATATAACAGTCTTCTGAACAGCAAATGTTTCATGAACTGTAGTTCATCTCATCAGGTGGATGAAATATTTTTTCCTAAATTCTGTGGAATTCACAATAGTGGGAACTCTGCTTAAAAAATGAATTTTGTCAGGTTTCTGGAAATTGCCCTAATTAAATCATGAGCCTCGAGCCAAGCTTCAAAATAATCCAAAAGATTTATTAGGAGCAACATGTTGGCATTGACCCACATGAAGCTAACCCCGCCACACATAATTTAATAATTTATATGTGACCCTGTTTCCCCTTCCCCTCTGGGTGTATCATAAATCAGATTCTCCAATGAAGCATGTGCACAGGCTGGGTGTCATCAATCACATTCTCCAATGAAAGATTTTCGATGGCAGAAGATCCAGTAGCCTAGGCTACAATCTTTCTAAGATAAGTGTGGTATGTACTTCTGGTTTGAATTGCCATAGTGCTCCTTCAGATTTCCCGCCCCCTCCTACTTATGGCAACTCGAAAACAGGCATAGGAATGCTTTACGAGTTGACAAATTAACAATAGCCTGCAAAATTAGTACTGTTCCTCTGGTTATGATGTTCAACCTTTCAAATTCCAAGGTCTCTATTATGCCCAACTTGCTAAGTAAAAGTCTGTAGCTTGCATATTGCATTTTCATATCTTTGGTGAAGAACATGTACTGTAGCTCTCAGTTAGCTCTCTAACCAGAGTGGATAATATGTGTCCCTCTAAACATTGTGGGATTACAACTCTCCAAATCCTTCCCCAGAAGCCATTTGGGGGGGGGGCATATATTGTCCACTTTCAATTTAAACTGAAATAATCTATCAAGAAGGCTTGATAAATGGGTAGACAGATAGGTAGGATATTCTTAAAAGAGAAGATGCTTGATAACGATATTTGATTCTCGGGATACAAAGACAATGAGGGGTGGACCATTAGTCAAAGAAATATGGGATGATATATAAACAGAGACCTTTAATACAGGTGATTGAAAATTTCTTTTCCCTTAATTGGTTTAGAAGCTAGGGCAGTAATGTGTGTGTGTGAGAGGGAGGGGGTCCTCAGCTGCTCTTCCTTACCTCTCAGAATCACATTAAGTGGGAAACAATGGCAGGCCTAACAGCTCCCTGTCTGTAGGGGCACTTAGAGTTAATCTGCTATAGAGACTAATACAATTACGTAGGATTATAGGATTGCCATCAGATACACAGATTTTAAAAAATTCCCAAAGAGAGGCCAGGGTGAAGAAAGTATGTAGTAATTTCCCATCCATCCTTTAAGTTTCTTTGGTTTTGGGAAGATGTTTCTCTTTAAGAGAATGTGGGATGCATATTTAAGAACAGAAGGTGAAAACAAAAGAAAGGCTGGGTTTAATGCATCTGTTGCAACAAAACCCAACTCCAGAGGAGCTGTATCTTTACTGTCATACTGAATAAACACTTATTTCAAATTTTCTCTTTGGAAAATTCTGGAAAAATCTGTAGGGTTACATTTCACATTGCAATGGTTAAATATGGCACATTGAGACATTTTTCAGATCTCTTGGTAACAGATCTCTCTGTTCCCTCCTCCCCAGCCCCACCTTGGCAGAATGAGAAAAACCACACATAACTCATTTTTTTTAAAAAATGTTTCATTTGGTATTTTTGCTTCTGGATATCTGTACATACCTTTAGATTTGTTATTGCTTTTATTACATTTTATTGGAGAATATTAGATTTTTCAACAGAATGATTTCCTTCCTTTTTCATTTATAGAAATATTCATATAAATCTAATGTCCTATAGTTTCTTCATTCCATCTTTCTTTCCTTTCTTCCCTTCAGGTCAATGTCATATGCTAAACTCAGAACTCAATACTATATAATCAACAGCTGGTAATCCTAATTTTTAAGTAAATAACACATTGGGGAAAAAACCCATGAATTTTGTAGAATGTATTAATCAAGAGCTTTGCAATACATACTGGGATCTTTTGCTTACTGGCACCTTTCCCATCTTCCTATCCCTCTCCTTTCTGGGGAGAGGGGGGAAGGGTCACTTCCATGGTTTCCAAACTGCCATCATTTCAAATGATGAAAATTTTCTACAGCCCTTACAATAAAAAAAAATCATTGAACTTTTAAAAGGAAATGGGAACTTTTGTGCAGGAGTTAAGACACTGTAATGAGGTTCCTGAAACACTGACCCCACCTACAATAACTGGGCATATAAATAATGCACTGGAATGGCCACATGGCCTGCTATTAAAATAAATAAAGGTGTCTACCTACTCTCTCACAATACCCATTTAGGACACCATATTATTGGAAGAATATTAATCTTTGCTATTGGACATACCTCAAGTATTTATATCTATCATACATTATTTAACTTATCATTTTTAAGTATAATTAATAGTTGGATATTGGGAGGGAAACAGATTTGTTGTATATTTGCTCTGTGTATTTATATGCCAAAAATTTAAATAGATATCAAAGGACTGAGGAGGATGCCAAATTGATTTTTTCTAATATGAATCTTAGGCTGGCAGATGAGCAAGTTTATGATTCATAACCAAGCAGTGTAACTATTACATTGCTATTACTTTCAGATGGGATATGAAAGCATGTCTGCAGATTTTAATTGAAGCAGCAATGCATGCTAGGGTAGAATCAAAGAAAGGAAAAATACAGAAATAAAAAATGATTTAACTAGGCATTTTTATGAGCAGAATGTTTTATGCTTCACTAGAGATTGATTTTTGGTCTAACACAACTGTGTGTGGGAGGGCATGTGGGTATAAATTTCAAGAAAAGTTTTTTTCCTCACATTCATCCAAATATAGAGAATGACAAAGACTGGACATAGACATCTACCTTCCTGATTATCAGTCTATTCAAATGTGGGAAACTTGCTATTCTCCTTAGAGCTGCTCGGATCATCCAGAGAGTGGGAGATGCTTCAGACTGCGTCGTTGTAGGCTGAGCTTAATTACTGAGGAACGCTCCGCCCTCTATCACGTGGCTCCCTTGTGTCCCCCAGTTTATGCTCAGCCTTTGTGAGAGTTAGGCTGTGTTTGCTTCGCTCCTTGGCCCATTCAAGCCTCGTATTTAATTCTTAAGGTTTGCCTTGTTATTTTTCTTCCTCTAGCCTCTGCGCATCTGGGGTGCCTTCTAGAGTAAGGGGAGCGCGTTTCTCGCCCCCAAGGGGGAAAAAAGAAAAAAGAGTTTAGCAGCGCTCCTGCGCTAATCCCCCCCCTACCCTCGATTTGACTTTTTCCTTCCTGCCGCTTTTCTACGCCGTCCTCACTAGTGGCTTGAACTTGATCGCGCTGTGAGCGCAGCTGGTTTTCCCCCCACCTGAATGCCGATCGCCCCAGGCAGGGGCGAATGCCCCTGCTGTCCTCTCGGCTTTCTAAGCTTGCCAGAGGGACCTAGTTCTGCCCTGAGATGGCCTGATCAGAGATTCACAGGCGGCCACCATTTTGGACGCTGCCTCGTGCTCGGGCGCCATCTTCTGGCCTCCTTTTTTTTGGCTGCGAGGTTGCTAGCTCACCTACACAGGTCTCCCAGCCTGTTTAGAGCTATTATCCTTCTGTGCTTTGCTTCCAAAATTGTTGGCTTTCTGCAGCAGCGCTCAGGGCGAAGAATAGCAGTCATCCCCTCCCGGTTGCTGTCTGGGAGCTCAAGCTGCTAGAGGCCTTATCTCAGGCGTTCATTCGACCAATTGGATCATATCAATAATCTCCTAGGTCACTGTCCTGGGGAGCTCTGGACCTAGTTAATTGATTGGATATTTTTGATTAAAAAATATTAATATTAATAAATAAATAAATATTTATATATTTGTGTATCATAAGAATATTGACAATAGTAAATATATATTCTTCATGAACATATATGTATATATGTCTAACTAATATACAAACAGATACGTATATTTTTCAATAATAATAATAATAATAATAATAATAATAATAAATTATTATACTAAATTCCAAAAGGGGGCGCGGGCCAGCTAAAAGGGAAATCCGACCTTTGCCGTAGGTCGAACCCCTGGCGAGCCAACCGCCTATATTTTATTTATATACACAATCCTTACTTCTAAAATGGCAGATGACAATCCCACTAAAGGCCCTTCTTTGAAGGCCAAATCTAAATCCTACCACTTGCGCAGACAGGCTAAGGAAACCTCTAAGGAAACTTCCAGGGCCTCTCAAAGAGACACCTTAAGACGCCATAAGGCATTGGAGAAAGAATTCGACAGGTGATCAAGGGAGTCACAACCGGTGCCTCCAGCCCTCTCTCCCTCCATCCCTTCTACCTCTAGACACCCCCCCTCCTCCAGATTGCTCTTCCCTCTCCAGGCACAGCTCATCCCAGGGGCATCAGCTTCCTGGATCAATGACCAGACGGGCACCCAAAGCTACATTTACTCCCACGGCCGCTGGTCTGCGCCAAGAGGAGCCCGCTTCAGTCGAGATTCCTGAACAAATGAGGGCTTGGATGGAACGGGCTATCCACCAGGGGATTGCAGAAGGTCTCCAACAGATGTCCAGGCCCAGCCTCCTCCCGATGGCTCCTGAACATGAGTCGCTATCAGTCAGGTCCTCGCCTAGATCGCACCCTCCCCACGGTCAGGTACCTTTGCAGAGGGGCAGCCCTCTCCCAGAGGGGGAATTGGAGGAGGAGATAGAGGACTTGGGCCAGTTCAGGGAGGAGGAAGAATTTGAATGGGGGTCCACACTCCACGGTGAGCACCTATCGGAGATAGACCCTATGGAGGGGGAGATGTCTGAGGATGAGGGTCTCACCCCTGATCAACCCACCTTTGTGGGTTTGTTCAAGCCACACATGTTTAAATCGCTCCTCTTTAACGCCAAAAACATCTCTGGCCTATCCATACAGTCTCCCTCTGCTCACCCTTCCCCGGCGGAGGGCCCAGAGGATGCTATTTTCAGGCAGCCTGTGGTGGAAGCGGAGGTTATTCTGGCCCCACCCATCTTTCATGACCTAGTCTCAAATCAGTTGGATTCCACAGGGGCCCCTCCTGCCCCATCCAACCAGGACAAGAGGTTCTTCAACCTCGACCCAAGCTTTTGCAACCTGCTTAATACCCTCGAGGTTGATGAGCCCATTGTTGGCTTAGCATCCTCCTCCTCCCCTAGTGATCCTCTAGAAGCTCTGAAACCTGAGGACAAGAGGTCCGAACTAGCCTTACGTCGGGCTCACCAAGCCGACGCCTGGGCCATCAGATCGGCCACGGCCGCCTCCTTCTTCACCAGATCTTCGATCCGGTGGCTCTGTCAACTAAAACAACATGTCCCCCCCTCTAATACAAGGGCGCACCAGGACATCACCAAACTGACGGCCGCGGCAGAATTCTCGGCCGACGCCACCTACCATGTGGTTAAGTTCTCCTCCTGAGCAATAACCTCTCATGTTACAGCCCGCCGTCTGCTCTGGCTCAAACCCTGGCAGGCAGATGTAAAAAACAAAGTTAAGTTGGCCACCGCCCCCATTAAAGGGGACAAACTATTCGATATGGCTCTGGAGCCCCTGCTAGCTGAGACCCGAAGCAAGAAAAAATTTCTTCCTTCTCTTTTTCGGAGATCAGAGCCAAGAACCCCTCAGCCATTTTGGAGAGGGTCCTCCTGACCTTTCTACCAGTCTCCCTTCCCACCCAGGTACCCGAGACCCCCCTCCTTCCAGCCAATCCAACCCCAGGATCTAGCTGATCAGGGCGACAGGAACAGGAGGGGCGGCAGCTACAAGCGTCCCTTTAGGGGTTCGGGGGGGAAGCCCTTTCGGCGCTCCAGATAGATGCTGTCCCCCCCTTCCCACCGGCAGCTGCCTCAGACATTTCGCTGACCGATGGGACTCCTCTACTTCTGATGCCTGGGTCCGGGACACCATCAGATTCGGTCTCACCCTGGAATTCAGCGCCCCCCCCCTGACTTTTTCATGGCATCCCCCCCTCGAGGGATCCCACCAAACACAGCCTGATGGATTCCGCTATTCATCATCTCCTCAACATACAGGCTATCCAACCCGTCCCACCCTCCTAACGAGGGCAAGGTTTTTACTCCCACCTCTTCGTGGTTCCAAAATCCTCAGGTGGATGGAGAGCAATTTTAGACCTAAAAAGTCTTAACCATTACCTGATTCACCGCAGGTTTAAGATGCACTCCCTACAGTCCATCCTACTGGGCACCAGGCAGGGGGACTGGCTTTCTTCTATAGATCTTTCAGAAGCACATACCAATCCGGCCCTCCCATTCCAAATTCCTCAGGTTCTGTTATAATCACCTTCACTTCCAATACGTAGCCCTCCCTTTTGGGTTGGCTTCCACCCCGAGACCCTTCACTAAGGTTCTCGCGGCTCTAGCGGCTCACCTCAGGAACCTCCCGGTGCATCTCCACTGTTACTTGGATGATATCCTCATCCTGTCCCACTCCAGACTCCAAGCAGAGAGGGACACCAGAGCTACTCTCTCTGCCCTCCAGGACCATGGGTTCCTAGTAAACTGGCAAAAGAACCAGTTGTTACCATCTACCCGGATATCACACTTGGGGGCCGTTATTGACACAGTTAAGGGGAAGGTCTTCCTTTCCTTGGAAAGATTCCTTAGCATCCAGGACTCTGTCAAACTCATCAGACAATCAAAAAGGGTGACACTCTTAGAATTGTCTAAATTATTAGGCAAAATGGTCTCATGCATTTCCATTGTTCCCTGGGCCCGTTTACACACTAGATCCCTACAGTGGTTCCTGCTCCCGTTCCAAAGATCCAGCAGAAGCAATTCAAAGGCCACAGTCAAGGTACCTCCAAAGGTCCTCTCGTCTCTCCTCTGGTGGGCCAATCCCGCCATCAACAAGGGCCATTGCTTCAAGGAGCCCCAACGCCTCACCCTCACCACAGACGCCAGCCTGTCCGGATGGGGCGCTTACATCCACTCTCTCACCACACAGGGCAGATGGTCGCAGGCAGAACGGGCATGCAGCATAAACTGGTTGGAACTCCACACCATCCATCTGGCCCTGTGCAACTTCCTCCCTCAGGTACATAGGCGGCATGTCCTTATACTCACAGACAACGTCACCGCCAAGGCTCACGTCAACAGGCAAGGGGGTACCCAGTCCATACGGTTGATGAGAGAAGTGGAGCACCTCTGCCGCTGGGCGGAGTGCAATCTCCTCTCCCTCAAAGCAGAGCACATCTCAGGGGTTTCAAACACCCAAGCAGATTGGCTGAGCAGGGCCACGGTGGACCAGTCTGAGTGGTGCCTCCACCCGTCCCTGTTCAAGGAGGCGACCACGATCTTCGGTCCCCCGACAGTGGACCTCTTCACATCCCCCCTCAACACAAAACTCCCAAGATTTTTCTCGAGATACCCTTCCCACAGGGCCGAGAATTACAATGCCCTCCGTTGCCCCTGGCCCCCAGGGCTGCTATACACATTCCCTCCATTAGCCCTAGTCCCCAGAGTCATTCAGAAACTGATCCAAGAGGAGGCAGAACTACTTCTGGTGGCCCCCTACTGGCCCAGACGCCCATGGTTTGCAGATCTCCGCAACCTATTGGTGGCCCCTCCCTGGAAAATCTCCCCGAACAGGATCTCCCTTTCTCAGGGGCCCCTCCAGCATCCGGATCCCCAATGGCTCCAGTTAGCCATTTGGAGGTTGAGCGGGAACGGCTAAGAAACGAAAAGCTCTCCGACCAGGTTATTGAGACCATTTTAGCCGCCAGGTGGCCCTCAACTACCCGAATATACAATGCCACTTGGAATGGTTTCTGCAAGTGGTGCCATAAATCCCAGGTCAACCCGTTTTCACCCTCCATTGCTCAAGTTTTGGACTACCTTCAAGAAGGTCTGAGGAAAGGGTTTTCCCCTAACAACTTGAGGCATCAGGTCGCAGCCCTCTCAACTGTCATAGCTTGTGACAACCTTGGCTCCCTTTCCCACCACCCTCGCATTAGGGCATTCCTCAGAGGAGCCACTAACCCCAACGGTTGTGCCCCCCAACCGTTCACCGATACCCTACCTGGGACCTCAATCAGGTCCTGGTGTCCCTTACTAAACTCCCCTTTGAGCCTCTCAGGGAATCCACCCTCCAGTTTTTAACTTTCAAAGTTGTGTTTTTGGTGGCCATTACCTCGGCCCGCCAAATTTCGGAGATCGCAGCCTTGTCTGCGAGGAAGGACCTCTGCATCTTCCATGCCAACTGGGTGGTCCTCCGGCCTGACCCTACCTTCTTGCCCAAGGTCAACTCAGCTTTCCACAGGGCACAGGAACTTACGCTCCCGAACTTCTGCCCCAACCCCTCGCGGGAGAGGGAGAAGCTTTGGCACACCCTGGATGTGAGGCGTGCCCTTCGCATTTACATCAAGTGCACCCAGCCCTTTAGGAGGTCCAAATCCCTATTCCTTTCCTTTCAACCCAAGTCATTGGGCCACAAAGTGTCCCCTTCAACCATTGGCCGCTGGATCAGAGCTACTATTTCCAAGGCTTATTCATCTCAGGCTCTGCCAGTACCCAGTGGAATAACTGCACATTCCACCAGAAGTGCAGCTACCTCGGCAGCTTGGGCCACCCAAGCTCCTATCTCTGATATTTGCTGGGCCACCACCTGGGCCTCCCCATCTTCCTTCATTAGGCATTATAAGATTGACATCTTTGCCTCGGCGGAGGCTTCGTTTGGCAGACGAGTCCTTCAGCGAGTCCTCAAGGACCCGCAGAGGTCTCTGCACCAGACGGAGTCCCTCCCGTAGGACAGCCAAGCTTTGGTATGTCCCACTCTCTGGATGATCTGAGCAGCTCTAAGGAGAATGGGCGTTGGTTCTTACCTGACACGCCATTTCTCTTTGAGCTGCGAGGATCATCCAGCCCCACCCTTCTTCTTCCACCATCTGGTGGGGTCTTGTTTCGGCCAATGAACCCTTAAGTTTAGTAAGATGAGAGTACGACTTTCTCTTGCCTCTCGACTTCGCATAAACTGGGGAACGCAAGGGAGCCACGTGATAGAGGGCGGAGCGTTCCTCAGTAATTAAGCTCAGCCTACAACGACACAGTCTGAAGCACCTCCCACTCTCTGGATGATCCTTGCAGCTCAAAGAGAAATGGTGTGTCAGGTAAGAACCAATGCCCATTCTCAAAATATTGATGAGTTCTATAACTTCAGCCAGCCAGCGAGGTCATCAAGCTTGTAGTCCAGAACCAACAGGGGATCTAAAAATGGCCAAATTCATACAGAGTTAACTGTAAACAGTTATTTCAGTATGAGAAGAAGCGGGCAATAGGTCTGTCCAATCTATGTGTACTTCTTAGAGATGGGAAGGTCTGGAAAAAAACTGGAAAAATTGAGAAAAAAATTTTTTTTCCTGTTTTTTTTCAAATGGTTTTTCCCCCCCGGTTTTTTCCAGGCCTTTCCATCTCTACTTCTGACCAAAGACAGTGGGAGTGATAGCTCATGTGATCTCACTTTTTCTGATTTTGAAGGAAATAGTCAATAAACTAAGGCCTTGTTTAAAAATTCAAAAACAGGTGTTTAAAAATGTGAGGCATATTTATTAGTCATTAAATGAAAATGATTTTATATTAATACATGCAATCATTTTGACTAGCTATAAAGATATGTTCTAAAAAGTTATATTTAGAAAACTGCCAAGACAAGGAGTATAAATTATTTCAGAGCTGAATCAACTCTTATGGACATTCATACTGGGAAAACCACATAATCCACATTGACAAACAGATATTCAATTCCATAATAGAACTGAAAACTAGAGCCAAATATAACTCTTTAGGAAAAAACTGGAATTGACAGCACCATCACTGCCCACAATATTGTAATGAGATTTTGTAAGTGTTAGAAGGTGGTTGGACAGAAAGTTTTTAAATGTATGGTTGTGAAAAAAAGCTGCTAGAATGATCAAACAAGTTAGCTAAATTTAGAGTGACTCCGCAATATGGCCTCAGCATCTTTTCTCCTGAACTGCTTCTGGCCATTTCTTAAGCCAATTTCAGAAATTTAAGTCTGGATTGCTATTGGATGAAATGTGCTGGTACTCAGTCTAGAGCTGGGTTGTCAAACTCCCGGCCCATGGGCATCACATGCTGGCCATGCCCATGCCTGGTTTAGCAAAGGAAGAAAAACTTGTGGTATGTCACGTGACACTGTGACAATGCAGTTTGACACCCCTGGTCTAGAGTATAACCATTGCAAGATCTTGTTGGTTGTTCCCCTGATTCTTGCAAGAAATCTTACAGTCTGGCTCCTTTGTGGATTGATATATCAGTATCTGCCTTTTTTAAAGGCATTGTTATCTCATTAATTCCTTCACCTTCCCTTTCCCAGATATCTGAACACATGGGTGTTTTCACATCCAATTCTCATTCAACCACTTGTTCTTTTCCCCTTATGGTACCATTAAGGTCATGTATGATTATAAAGATCAAACAACATGGAAAGGTTGCTGTTGTTTTTTTCATTCTGGGTCCACTCAAACTTTGAGTGCATCAAATGTCCACTCAAGCTATGTAGCAAGGAAGGATAGTGAAACTGCAAAAAATGAAGTATCAATGTTCTGACACTGCAATTTAGCAAAGGAAGGGAGTGTCGCAATACTGTGGACAGTGTCAGATCTGTGTATCTGCCATTCTTCAATGGAAGAAGAAGGGGGGGAAATTAATACAAGTAATCCTTTTTGATGTAACTTGAATATCTTAAATCTTACATTGAATCTGTATAACTTGCACATGATATACAACTGGAGGACTGGAGCCAGATGTCTAGAAACTTGTCACCTCTTGGAGAGATAGCATGGGGAGAAGGGACCATAAAAATTCCAGCTCTGAAAGATATTCCCTAGGAAACTCTTCTAAGATACGTTCCCAGAAAAGGGAGGGGGGGAATTAGCATGCTGGTTCTTTGTTTGACTAAATCCACATCAGAATAAGGGGAGGGGTTCTAACTCCCTTTATCTATTACTGTATGCCTGGAAGCATCTTAGATTCTGCTTTGACTAGTACCAGGACAACTTCCTTTCAATAAAGAATTCCTCTTGAAATACCTAGCTTTCAGAAGTTCATTTTTTTGGTTGAAAGGGAAAAGTCCAGTGCTTACAGACAGAGTATGCGTATGTGTAGAAACAAAGAGAATATGCTTCACTCAGCCTAGACAACAACCAAAAAGTGCCCACTGGAAGATGTAAAAGTGGAGCATGAGTTTCCAGGATTGAGGATAGTTCATTGATTTAACAGTTAATTGTTGAATCAATTGCACGACTGTTGATTAAAAAAAACTGATGGCCAAGACAGAACATGAGAGTCCAGGACAAAATGAATGCACAAGATGGCAACCAGCTATTGATAATCAATGATAATGATGACATCACAACTGTCCGAAACATCATCAGTGATTATCAACCATCAACCATCTCCCCTGATGAAATACTTGACATTTCCCACATTGGCTGAGAGCTCAAAAACAGGGACGGCTCTGTGGCCCCACGCTTCAGCAGGGTCATTTGCAAAAATGAATCAAGCAAACCTAAATTCATTTACATTATAAATTCACTCGCCAAAACCAACACCAACCATAAGAACCTCCTTTGTCACCCTGACCTAACCATAAAGCAACATGCCCACTCCCATGTACTCCGCACTGAACTCAAAAAACATCTAGACAATGGAGAGAAGGACCATTGACTACCATGCTGACTGTATCAAAAGTAAGTCACACAACCCACAACTCAGCTTTAACCTTCAACCACAACCCTACCTCAACCAATCCACCATCACCCAAGACTAGGCACGCACGCCCCTAACTACCTCAATTCCAATTACTGCTGGCCTTAAATGCAAACTACTCAATGCAAGAAGCCTTGAGAATAAAATACCTGAATTTCTCCTCTTACTAAATATGGCTAAATTCGACATTATATTTGTCTGTGAAACATGTAATTAATTGATTAGGCTGATTGTTGCTTAGGAAACTTATTTGACTAGAGATTACTGTAATTGATTGATTGGTGTGATATTGGCTATATTGATTACCCAAAATTGTTCCATTAATTAATTTAATCAATGTACCATCTTAACAAACCTACCATGCCAAGAAAAAAATCCAATGCCAAACCACAAAATAAAGAGAAAGTAATCCCCACCAATGAACCACAAGACTCCTGCACATGCCTTAAATGCTACAAAACTCTGAAGGATAATGAAAACTCCATCAAATGTTCTCTATGTAACAAATACGCTCATCATGACTGCTTGGGATTACCCAAGCAAATGATTCAATACCTAGAATCATCCAACGATTTCAATATCTCTGCAAATCATGCAGACCCAAATTGACACAAAAATCATCATAATGACGTAATCCCCAATTATAACTTCAAAAAAGGCAACTATGATCTTATAGACAACGATCTCTCATCCCTTGATTGGCAATCTCTATTCACTGGATGCAATACTGTTGAAGACCATTACAACATATTTTTACTTGAAGTCAAAAGAGTCATCAAACTATATCTACCAACAACAACTCCCAAAACAAAAAAAAAACAACAGATTACCCATAACAATAAAGAAACTTCAATCCAAAAAGAGATCACTCTGGCAGAAAAACAAATCTGGTCACGTTGCCAATTTCAAAAGCCGATACAAAAATTTATGCCACCAGATAAAGACTGAATGCACCAATTATCACATTAAACAAGAGGAAAACCTTCTATGCACCAATTCCACCTGCACTTTTTACAATTTTGTAAACAACAAAGACTCAAGGTCCATCCCACCCCTGATAGGACTTAATGGTAAAGACTACAATGATGACACCATTGAAGCCAACATCTTTAACACATTCTTCAGCTCAGTATTTGTAAACACCAATGGATCATGCCCAGTATTTCCTAGCTGAACCACAGACAACTACAATGATCCAATACATATTGATTTTACAGAAGACAATGTTGAAAAAGCACTACACAATCTAAAACCATCTCTATCTATTGGATCGGATGGAATATGTTCCTACTTCTTAAAAAAGCTATCCACTGCCATAGCCAAACTTCTAAGCATAATCTTTGAAAAATCTTTCAAGACCAGCTCCTTGCCTAACCTATAGTCACAAGCCATGGTCATCCCCATCTTCAAAAAGGGAGACCCCAGCCTAGTTGAAAATTACAAACCAATCTCCTTATACTGCATCACCTGTAAAGTCATGGAATCAATTATTAACCAATCCATTATCCTCCACTTAGAGACAAACAACCTACCCTCCAATAAACAATTTGGTTTCAGAAAAAAAACTATCCTGTAATCTGCAACTCTTACACTGCAAAAACATATGGACTACACAACTCGATCAGGGCAACGCAATAGATGCAATCTACATAGACTTCTGTAAAGCCTTTGATTCATTGGTACACAACAAACTACTCCTAAAACTAAAATCTTATGGTATCTCTGGACAACTGCATAACTGGATAGAAGCATTCCTGTCAAACAGACAACAAATGGTCAAAATTGGAAGTGTCCTATCAAATTCTGTACCTGTCAATAGTGGTGTCCCCCAAGGCAGTGTTCTCGGACCAACTCTCTTCATACTCTACATAAATGACCTCTGTGATCATATTAAGAGCAATTGCGTTCTTTTCGCTGATGATGTAAAGCTGTTCGGTACCACAGACAATACTGCTACCCTTCAAAAAGACCTTGACTATGTATCAGAATGGTCAAACAAATGGCAACTTCAAATCTCAACAAATAAATGCTCTGTCTTACATATTGGCAAAAAAAATCAGAAAATAAAATACAAGCTGAATAGTCAAGATCTTACAAATGCAGAAGAAAGAGTCTGAGTAATCCTTTCTTTGAGTGG